>OZ024825.1:11201658-11801658 GCA_964016985.1 Anodontia alba | reverse complement strand
TGTGTAGATCAACATCATGCATCTGACAGAGTCTACACTGTTTGCCACTAATTCAGCAGTTTTTAATTTTCTTCTTATTAAGGACAAGTATGGTAACGAGTTAAGGTGTCCCAATATTCAATCCCTCTAGCATCAACCAGAACTACAGCAGACGACAACTGTTTTTTTTTTTCTTTTTTCAGAGAAAACAAGTCTTGACATTTCATGTTAGTCCTCTGAGAAGACAATTTGCATGACATGTTAGCACTTATTATCTGGGAAAAGTAAGAAAAATATCACTAATTTGTTGTATGCTGAATTTCCATATTACAAGCTAAGTGTTAAAGATTAATAATGCAGCTTTCCAAACAGAATCCTGTATAACTACTATAAATTCTGGCAGATACTTTACAAAGGGCGTGTCAAAGAAATAATATAAAGAAAGCAATTTAATCCTTGATAGGCGCCTTGATATACCTGGAAAAAATGTTAATTTCATGCTTGTTTATATACTTTTATCTTAACCTCAATTTTTTTTCCTTCGTTTTTTATTTGTTTCATCATTCACCACATCAGTCCATTTTTCTATGTATTAGGCCACAACAAAAGTCTTAAGATTTTCATAAGGCAGATAACTGTCAAAAATTTACGAAATTTGTCTATCAGCAATCCCAAAGCAGATCTCCATAAAATCAATGCACACACCAAGTTTGGTGAAAATCCATTGATATTTACTAAAGTTATCATCCGGAAATGAAAATATCATGTCGTGGGCAGATAACTCTGTCAAAAATTGAAGAAATTTGCCCATTAACAATCCCAAACCAGATCTCCACAATATCAATGCACACATCGAGTTTGGTGAAAATTCATTGATATTTACTCAAGAAATCATCCCGAAAGTAAAATATGGACAGACGGATGGACATACCACAGACGGACGAACATACAGATGGACAGAAAAAATCTCTTAAGTAGTAAGTCACCTAGAGTAACTTTTTGCCACTTAAATGTCAATTTTATGAATTAAATCACATTTTACTCACAACTGACTACTTAAGAGGCAAAATGTCCAAATTTTTAGCCCCTTATTGTCTCAACCGTGGACTCAGATGGACGTTCTTATGAGAGGTACGTTATGAAGTTACTCCTTTGAGCTTTCTTTGATCTTCTTTAATCCCACAACTACCATTTTTATCGATTTGTCAACCCCACAACACAATTTTTAACCCCACAATGATGGAATAAATCAGACACCAATACAAACTCTAACCTCTCAATGTACCTGGTGTATGTACGGACAAACAGATGAACGGACACACAGACAGCCAACGTGATACCATAATACCCAGCCACTATCGTGTGGTGGGGTACATAAAGCCAGTTACAACTGCAGCAGACGGCATTTAGTAATATATCATATTTACCCTAAGTATTCGGACACATTAACTTCTACCACAATTGTTGTAAAATTTGAACAAGGAAAATTTACTACCCGGTTCTGTATCAAAAAATTGCTGGATGAGTGGCAAATAGAGTAGACCCTGATGAGATGCCACATTCTCCAGTGTCCCATCTGGTCTATATTGTTTGCTCAGGACTGTCTGTCTGAATACTTATGGTAAATGCGATATTTATTGTTTTCATTTTTCAAATAAAGTAAGTCTTGACGTTTCATTTGAACGGATTACAATATTGTCTGCTACAAATATTGCTTGGCACTTTAAGGGTTAAAGAAGAAAGATTCTTGTTTCTTCCTGAAGTCAGCATAATTACAATCTATAAATGTTATAAACAATAAATATTTAGCAGACTGCCAGAGATTTTTATGAAAGATTGTTTTATTTCATGCTAAGAAAGCATACCATTCAGGGGTTATGGCCTGGCATGCTGGGTAAAAATTTCAGCTGACAGAATTTTTTTTAAATAAAATTGGTCCCCAAGAAAAGAATTTGACATTTCATGCTAATTGTCTCCTTAGGAGACAAAGTTATGAATTGTTGAGTTGAAGTTTAGGGTGTAGTCAATGAATTAAGGTCATGTCAAGTCGGTCAGTCAAGCGGTTAACCAGTAGTTGTGCACATTCTTTCGCCAGAAACAGACAACTGCCCTTCTTCAATACGCAGAAGGCAGAGAATGACTGTAGAAAATATTTTGATCAATCTCCATAAAAGAATGTTGCCAAAGCAGGTGGGGATCGAGCCCACAACCTCCTGATCACCAGCTGGGCACACAATCAGACTGAGCCACCGAAGGCCAGACCCATAAAGATAGGAAACGTCAAACCCTATTTTCTGGAAAACAAAGAGAAAAATATGTCATGTGTTGAAATTTTACGGCCCAGTCAACCCATTAAGGTAATGTCGAGCGTGGTCAGTTTACCTTGCCATACTTTTTTCCAATGCAGGTTTAGTACTCTAAACAGTTAACCAGTACTTGTGCACATTCTTTTGCCAGAAACGGACAATGAGACCCTTCTTTTGCCAGAAATGGACAATGATCCTTCTTGAATCAGCAGAAGGGAGAGAATGACTGTAGAAAATATTTCATGATTAATCTCCAAGAATGTTGCCGGACCCGCTGGGATCGAACCTACAACCTCCTGATCACCAGTCGGATACGCATCTGAGTCACCGATATTGGCTAAAAAATAAACATCTACTGTATTTACCATATGTATTCAGACAGACAGGCCTGAGCAAACAGTGATGACCCAGATGAGATGCTGAAGAACACGGCATCTCATCAGGATCTACACTGTTTGCCACTCATCCAGCAATTTGTAGACAAAACATTGAGTAGTAAATTGTACTTGTTCAAATTCTAGAACAAGTATGGTAAGTAGTTGAGGTGTTTGAATACTTAGGGTTAATATGGTTATCTGCCTTCTAATGTTCCAGCAAACTACATAGCTCTAAGTGAGATGCATTATTTATTTTTTTTTTCAACCAAAACCTCATTTCTCCACAAAAATGTATGTTCTGGTGAGGGTAGGGGATTCATGTGAGTGCCCACAACATATATTTTCCTGGAAAAATAGAAGATTTATATGGATACCTGTCTTATCTGAATTTTAACACCGAAGCAATTCCAATGAATATCAAAAATATTTTTTTTAATGGAAAATAAGACAAATATTTATCCCAGAATATATGATAAATATTTACTGACCATGACTTGGAATGGAATACCAATGTTTAGCATTGGAATTTCTGTATTCTCCCTGTGACAGAATGGTCAGTAAACATTCATCTGTTTATACAGGTATAAATATAACACACTTCTGGGCTCAGTTGTTCAAAACTAACGATGTCTTTTGTTAACATATCATTAAAACTTTGATCAATAAATATGGCAAAAGCGCTAAAATTTTTGCTGAAAAAATGTGAGTAGCTTTTGCATTTGCAAAAGCTACTCACATTTTTTCAGCAAAAATACCAGCGTACCTCTGAATTAGATATTGTACTTACTAGAACAGTTAACATTTTGACCACTAATGAGCTTGTTAAGCTAACGACGCTTTGAACAACTGGGCCCTGATCTCTACTTCTCCCATCTAGAGTTATATACATATAAATACGGTTTATGGTACAGGACCTTCACTGTCCAATACAGAATAAATGGATTTTGAAGAATATATCAGAGGAGGGTAAGCCTAACATGATTGAGCAGATGTAAATATAAGCATTTCAAGTATTCAACATAACCTTTTCACTTGACATTTCTTATATGAATAATGCATATTTTTTCATGATGCAGCTCTGACATGGAAAAAATACAACTTCTGTCAAAAGAGAAATTGTTACTGCAAGTCACATGATGTGCTATAAAAATTACTGGAACTGCAAAATACATTTTTCCCCATCAAGACATTGATTGCAAGCCAAACAAAATTACACTAATTAATAAAGAACATGCCTACTTAATGCTTAGCACTCTGGGGTAAAATTTTCAGCAGACCACATCTTGAAATATTTTTTTCTTATTTTTCCCAGAAAACAGGATCTGTCATTTCATGCAAATTGTCTCCAATGTAGACAATTTGCTTGCAATGACAAATCCTGTTTTATGGGAAAAATAAGAAAAATATCCCAAATTTGTCATCTGCTGAATTTGCCCAGAGAGTGGTTAAGGTTAAACAGACATACAAGAAAGTGGAAACCTTGGCAGGATTTCGAGAATCCACTTTGGAATAGCTATCACATCATTTCCATTAGGAACAGTCATAGCATTAGATAAGAATATGTGGTACCTGGAAACAATTTTCTTATTTCTCCATGAAAACATATGTTTTGGGTACTCATTACAACATAATATGTTTTCATGGAGAAATAAGATAAATATCAGTACTTTTTGGTTGAAAGAGCTAAGGAAAGAGAGATGATCCATCACACACTGCAAACAATAAAGAAAAGTAGTTTTCTTATTTTTCTCTGAAAAAGATAGTGGTCTATCTTTTATACAATTATGCATAGTGTCCTTTGAATGGCATGACAAGCCTATATTTTAAATAGAAAGTAAGAGAAAAATATTTTACAAAAACTTGTCTGCTAATATCAAAGACATACCAGAATAAAAACATAAAATGATGACACCCCGCCACTATCATGTGGCAGGCAGATAACTGTCAAAAACTGACAAACTTTGCATTAGCAATCCCAAACCAAATGTCCACAATATCAATACATATACCAAGTTTGGTGAAAATCGACTGATATTTACTCAAGTTATGGTCCGAAAATGAAAACCCTAGTCCTGCTGAACCTCAATATGCCCTGCTTTTGCAAACAGTGTAGATTTCACACGTCCACAGGATTGTAAAATTTGGTTATCCATAAGAACTATGTAGGCTTGGTCAGCAGACTACAAATTATTTGATTTTTAACCCTAGTCCTGCTGAAGCCTGTAGATCCAGATCAGTTGGCTTCTGAAGAAGCCAACTGATCTTGATCTGCACTATTTGTCATTAAGTCTATGTATTTCTATCAGCAACCTGGTTCAAGTGATCTGATTGGCTGAGAATTACAAGTGGGTGTGAAATCTTTATTTATTCAGCATGGCAAGGGTTAATATACTGGGACAATGTCAAAGCAATATCTCTGGGGCAAACCAAATGTAGTTTGCTCTTCTTTCTATTCACCAACAATGTTTCCGGATCAAAGCACCTACAAGAGCACCTATGCACGCCAAGCGTTGCTATCCCCCTGCACACTTTATATTTCATCAAGGCTAGTTGGAGTATATACTGACTTTACCGTAAATATTTGGGACACCATATTTCCTCATCATACTTTTCCTACAATTTGGTCAAGTTCATTTTATCACCTGCAGATGTTTTTTAACTTTTTACATGCTGGGTAATATTGCATGCTTTTTTTTGACATCTGGATTTTTTCAGGAAAATTTTTTCAGGAAAACCATCAGAGTGTCAAACAGTTTGGATCCAGATCAGGCCCGACATTGTCGGGCCTAATCTGGGTCCAAACTGTTTGCAAAGGTTATCAGCAGATGACAAAAGTCGTCAATAGCAGGGAAAAAGTTAAAAACTGCTGGATGAGTGCCAAACAGTGCAGACCATGATCAAGTGCTGCATTCTGCAGCATTTGATCTGGATCTACACTATGTACATAGTCCTGTTTGTCAAATACTTAGGATTTACTTAAAGCTAGTTGTACAAATGTACTGAAACAGGGCTTAAATCTATGACACTAATTGGATCACAATAGCAATAGTATTATTCAGAATCAAGCTGCACATCTTGAATCAATCACCAATCAAAAGAAAAAGATATTTTATGCTTTATCTGTAAGAAGGTGGTTAAATTCCTGGCACATTAATAACCTCTAGTTAGTGAGAAATATTTCATTCTAACAAACTATTTTCAGAGGCAGGTTAATACAGGCTTAGTCTTAGCTTCTGAGAAACACTTTCATTTTTGATTTCTCAACAAAAACGTTCAGTATAATGTATCTTAACCCTTGTCCTGCTGAACCTGGATATACCCTATCTTTGCAAACAGTGTAGATCCAGATCAGATGGCTTCTGAAGAAGCCAAATGATCTGGATCTGCACTGTTTGCCATTAAGAATGTGAATTTATAACATCAATCCGGATTAAGTAATATGATTGGCTGAAAATTAGAAATAGGTGTGGCATTTTAATTTTTTCAGCAGGACAAGGGTTAAGCAAGCACCCATGGGATAGTTAATCAAAGCACTGACAACACTGGTTGGTCGATTGTCTCTGAGTGTACATACTAAGGCTGGCTAATCAGAGATGAAAAGATAATCGATTATCAGTCCTGCCATTGTGATCAATAATCGATTAGTAATCACTGAAGATTTGGTCATAATTTTACCTGTCTGAGCATGACTCTTACCATATGTTATACTTTATTGCATATATTTGGTCAACCAGGTCTGAGCAAACAGTGTAGACCCTGATGAGATGCTGCAAATGCCGGGTCTCATCAGGGTCTACACTGTTTGCCTCCCATCCAGTTATTTTTAGATACAACAATGGGTAGTAAATTGTACCTGTTCAAAGTTTAGATTAAGTATGGTAAGGAGTTTAGGTGTCTGAATACTAAGGGTAAATATGGTAAAAAGTAACAAAAACAGAAATCAAATGATCGATTATTAGCAAATCAGTAATGATAATCATTTTTGTGGAATTTATCAATCAATTAATTGATTATCCGATTAATCGTGCAAGCCTTAGTACATACCATGGAGTGTAGGCTGGAAAAATGGTCCTGAATGAGGACAAGACTGTTTCATTTAACCCTTAACTTCCTGTAATTTAAGTAAACAATGCAGACCCTCATCAGATCTGGGTCTGCACTGTTTGCCAATGTCCCAGCACTGAGCCCAGTCCAGGTTTTACAGACAGCCCTTTTTACACGGCACTGTGATGTCATAGCAACAAAAACAGCACCACTATAAATAAATGTTACCTGGATTGCATACAAATGCTATTTGGGTGGGAAGTATCTGTCAAGTGTGGATGGTATCTAATCTTTAAAGTAACAATCACTAGACAAAGTGCCCAGTGGGACACGTATACCCCCGACCAGCGCTACCGCCAGTGTTTAAAGAGCACAAAGTATGTAGCTTTGACTCTGGAGATGGCAGTTATATGCTTTATGTGATAACATTGAAAAACTTCAATCACACATAATATGAAGCCCTTGACCTCAAAGATCAGGCACAGGTGCAGGGATTGAACTTAATAAAACTTTAGCCCTATAACTATCACCATATACTAGTGAAATCAATCAGCCTTATAACTATCACCATATACTAGTGAAATCAATCAGTCTTTATAATATAAGCAAAAATGACATTTGTATGAAAAGTCTGTGACCTTGACTTAAAAGCCATGCCCCAGCTTGGGGATGGTGCCGAGAAAAACTTTAGACCTATATATACCATCATGCTTAATATTAATGAAACCAACAAAATGTCTTCATAATATAGCTATATAAATTTTAATAAAAATTTTAAGGTCACCTGCCTACTCAATGCCCTCTACATATTGGTAAAGTATCACAAAAATATCTTAAAGAATTTTTAGAGTTATTGCCCGCACAAGATTTAAATAACCAAGGGAGAAAACTGCAGAATGGAGTCAGAAAGTCATTCTTGAATGTGATATGCCTACTCAATGTCCTATACATACTGGTGAAGTATCATGAAAATATCTTAACATGTTTTTAAGTTATGGTTTGCACAAAATTTTTACAATTCTGGAGACAAGGGGAGATAACTCATGGACCAAGTCAGTTAGAGTTGTCTTTCTTGTACCTGACACCCTACCAAATGCCCTCTACAACCTGACAGTTTCCTGAAAATAGCTCAAAGGGTAGTTAGGAGTTATGGGGTGCACAATAATGCATTTATGGACAGACAGATGGATGGATGGATGAATGGATGAATTCCATGCTGATAGCTATATCTCCTAAACCTCTCAGTAGGAGGATAACGTAATTCAACAAAAGGTCTTGATGGTATAGCTATATAAACTTAGATGCAAATATTTTTACTTTTATATGAAATTTCTGTGACCTTGACCTCAAGGTCATACCCCGGGATGGGGATGAAGCTGAGTAAAACTCTAGATCTATATCTACCAACATGTCAAATATAGATGAAATTCCTCAAAGGGTCTTGATGGTATAACTATATAAACTTATCACAAAAAACTTTGACTTTTTTATAAAAATTCTAAGTCTGTGACCTTGACCCCAAAGTCACCCCTGGGGTGGGCATGGTGCTGATAAAAACTTTAGACCTATATCTACCATCATGCCAAATATGAATGAAATCCATCAAAGGGTCTTCAAGATATGAGGTCTTATAAACTTTAACGCAAAAACTTTGACCCAAAGACAAAAATAAAGTATGAACAAATAATGCTTCAAAGGATGGATGGACAGACGAACAGATTTCTTGCTGATAGCTATATCTGCTCAACCATTCAGTTAGGGGATAATGAAATTTAATAAAAGGTCTTGATGATATGGCTATCTAAACTTAAACGCAAAAATTTTTACTTTTATATGAAAATTCTGAGTTCGTGACCTTGGCCTCGGTCACATCCAGGGTGGGGATCATGCCGAGTAAGAAGCTAGGCCGATATCTACTAACATTTCAAATATAAATGAAATTCCTCAAGGGTCTTGATGATATAGCTATATAAACTTACACAAAAAACTTTGACTTTTTTCATGAAAATTCTAAGTCCATGACCTTGACCCCAAGGTCACCCCAGGGGTGGGGATGGTGCCGATAAAAACTTTAGACCTATATCTACCATCATGCCATATATGAACGAAATCCATCAAAGGGTCTTCAAAATATGAGGTCTTATAAACTGTAACACAAAAACTTTGACCCTGTGACTTTTTTATGAAAATTCTAAGTCCATGACCTTGACCCCAAGGTCACCCCCGGGGTGGGGATGGTGCTGATAAAAACTTTAGACCTATATCTACCATCATGCCAAATATGAATGAAATCCATCAAAGGATCTTCAAAATATGAGGTCTTATAAACTTTAACGCAAAAACTTTGACCCTGTGACGGAAAGACGAACGAACAAACTAACGAACGAATGTACCAACGAAGGAACGTACGTACGTACGAACGAATGAACAGACGAACGGAAAAGCGAAAACTATATACCCCCACATACTTCGTATGTCGGGGGTATAATAACCTTCAGCTCAGGTGAGCTAAACCCTCCCATGACCTGTGGGTAGTCTAAAACACCAAAATTAACCAATCAGTGGTTACTCAGCCCATTGTTACATAGGTTGTTACATACGTTGTACATCACACAGAATCACTTCCTTAATACTTAGCACTCTGGGTGAAATTTCAGCAGACAATATTCTGAAATATTTTTTTTCTTTTTTTTTCCAGAAAAAAGGCTTTGACATTTCATGCAAATTGCCTCGAACTGGAGACAATTTGCATGCAATGTAAAAGCCTATTTTCTGAGAAAAATAGGAAAAATATTACCAAATTGTTGTCTGCTGAATATGGCAAGAGAGTGGTAATGGTTAAAACTATTTTTTCAATATTAAAGCAGCAATTAAGGGTAAAGAATTCAGTAGAGTACATTTTGATATGTTCATCATTGTTCTAAGCAGACAGTTTGCAAGAAACGTTAAAACCCCACTGCACAAAATGTTAAACCTGATTTTCTGGGGAAAATAAAAACAACATTTCAAAATGCCTGCTGAAATTACCACACTAAGCATTAAACAACCAATCAATGAATCTGATCTGATAAGTGGACTGGACAATACCTCAGGGATTCCTAAACCTTTAGCGATCTTCAGTAAAAAGTGCCGACAATCAATGAGCGAGACTTCTTTATTTTTCTAAGAAAACAGAACTCAACATAGTTACATTGCATTCAAACTGTCTCCTTTCGAGATGATTGGTATGAAATGTCAAGCTTCATTTTCACTGGAAAATAAGGAAGAATATTTTAAGATGTTCCTAATTGATAGTTCATCCTTAGCCCCCTCTGGGCAAATTCTGCAGAATACAAATTGACAGTTTTTTTTTTTTTTTTTTCTTCAGAAATTTGGGTTTGACGTCTTTTTCAAATTGTCTCCAAGGAGACAATTTGTATGAAATGTCATACCCTATTTTGTGGAAAAATAACAACTATACTTCAAAATGTTGTCCCTAGAAAATTTTTCCCAGCATGCTAAGCACTGAATTTAGTCTTTGCATTAGATTGAAAATGTAAGCATGTTACCCGCCCGTGTCATAATTGCTTATATACTTGTCATTCCAATTTCTGGCTAATCATTCAACATTCCATTTAAGGAGACCAGAAAAATGTACATTATAAATTAGTAACAACTGGTAGATCCCAATCAGATACAGTGTAGATGCAGTCGAGTCCAACCTGTGTCAACATAAAATCTAAACATTTAAGACTGGACACTTTGACTTGCAGGGATACCACACCCCAACCCCATCTCCGTTACCGCAATTCATTCTCCTCTGAACCCTAGATTTGAGGCAGGAGATTTCATTATACCATAATAACCCTAAATATTGTGGCAGACAGGCTTGAGCAAACAGTGTAGACTCACATCAGATGCCACAGAATGGGGCATCTGATCAGGTTCTATACTGTTTGCCACTCAGCCAGCTGTTCTTAGATGAATCAAAATTTAGGACAAATTTATCAAATTATGAGTTAAGCATGAGTGGGTATCAGTAAAATAGTTTTCTTATCTCTGGACGAAAACATATGTTGTGGGTACTCATTAGAAGCACCTCAGCAAGGCACTTCTAATGAGTACCAGAACATATGATTTTGTCAAGAAATAAGAAAACTATAGATACTTTTTGGTTGGAAAAACCGCCTTATCAAGAGCTATGCTTAAGGTATCCCAATAGTTAGGCTACCATATATACTGTATGTATTTAGACAGAGAGGCCTGAGCAAACACTGTAGACCCAGATGAGATGCCACAGCATGTGACATCTCATCGGGGTCTACACTGTTTGCCACTCATCCAGCAATTTTAGACACCACATGGAGTAGTAAATTGTACTTGTTCAAATTTTAGATTTTGACTGTGTTGGGGTTTACAACACATCAACCCTTGTGGGTCATTTTGTGTCATCTCCCAGAGAAAGGGAGAAAAGAGATAGTACAGAAGATGAAAGACAGGGATTGAGAAGGAAGAGTGAAATGAAAGAAAGTGAAGGAACAGAAGAAATAACAACATTCCCCCTCTACCCTTACCTACTGCAAGGACAGCAGGCCTTGCCCAACTGTAAGCCAATCAGTTGGGCCTCCCGGTGACAAAAGCTACAGGACACCTTCACCTCTCTCAACCACCCCTCAAATTTTAGAACAACTATGGTAAGGAGTTGTGGTGTACGAAAAATAAATATGGCAAATTAAATATAATTGCAGACACCATTAAACAAATAAGTTTCAGATCAGCCAGTTTATCTGCACATTATTTCGTAGTCTGCAAAATCGTTTAAGCCAGACAAAAGGTGGTTTTCAACAGGACAGTATACAGAAAGGGAATGGAAACTGCTATTTTTCTGCACTTCTGTAAAGGTGAGATAAAAAACATGCTAAACAACTCTTCATATTGAAGTAATAAAAACGTGGAACGATATTAAATATCGCTATGATGTGGCGGGCAGATAACTCTGTCAAAATTGACAAAATCTGCCCTTTAGTATTTTCAAACAGATCTCCACAAACATCAATGCACATACCAAGTTTGGTGGAAATTGATATTTATTCAAATTATCATCCGGAAATGAAAATGTGGACATGAGGCTAACATATTATTTAACTCTGTCAAAAATTGATGAAATTAGCCCATTAGCAATTCCAAATTAGATCTTCACAATATAATGCACATCCCAAGTTTGGTGACAATCCATTGAAACTTATCATCCGAAAATGATAATAGGGACCAACAGATGGACTGATGGATGGATGTTCATATGTAAGTTGATATGCGGATGGACAGACAGATGTTGGACACACAGAATGTCCAATGTGAAACCATAATACCTTGCCACTATCCTGTGGTGGGGTATAAAAATGTATAGATCATATAGAAAAATGCCAATTTATGGTCATTTTTATAGATCTATACATTTTTTATTTGAATACAACCTTGTCTGGGTCTTTCTTAGTTTTTATGATTCTGATCAAATTTTGTTTGACAATATCTTCAACCTGAGATACATTTTTATCCAACATCGCTTTTCCCTTTAATCTGTTTATACCTGAAACCAATGAAGCTTTAAAGAGGATCCCGTGTATGAGGACCTTGTTATGCTGAATAAAATTAATTAAGATACCACGCCCACTTGTAATTTTTAGCCTATCAGATTGCTTGATCCAGTTAGTTAATACAAATTCACATACTTAATGTCAAACAGTGTAGATCCAAATCAGTTGGCTTCTGGAGAAGCCATCTGATCTGGGCCCAGTTGTTCAAAACTAATGATGTCGTTAGTTAACATATCGTTAAAACTTTGATCACTAAATATGGCATAATTGCTAATATTTTTGCTGACAAAATGTGAGTAGCTTTTGCATTTGCAAAAGCTACTCACATTTTTTCAGCAAAAATACCTGTGAATAAGATATTGTACTTACTAGAACAGTTAACATTTTGACCACTAATGAGCTCGTTAACCTAACGATGCTTTGAACAACAGGACCCAGGATCTTAGTAACTCTGTTTGCAAAGACAGGGCATATCAAGATTCAGCAGGATAAAATATTTAAATTCATTATGCTAAAGCTCCCACTTTTCAATTTTCTTCTGTCTGTGAAAACAATTTAAAAGTTTAAGATCTAAAAAAATCAGTTCAGTCCCATCATGCAAAAAGAAGCCTTCATATACTTATATGCCACACAGTGAGAAACTGTACCTTTACATTTGTGCCCAGTAAAGTCTCACTGGATCAGTCTACACATCCATGCCGTCTGATAAGTCTTCACTTAGTGCTCATTGGATAAAGATCCACAATTTTTTCAGGCAGAGAGGGTGGAATCTGATCAGAAATGCATAGGCTGATCAAAGTCTTTGCTAGGGGCACATTTCTGCCAGTGCATTTTCTCAAATTAATTGTGATGCTTGAAATTTCATGTGAATCATCTAGCAGACAATTCACATGAAAAACCAAACCTTATTTTCATTGAAAAATAAAATATATATATACATTAATGAATGTTGTCTGCTACAAATTTTAATGGCATTTTAAGAGTTGGTTACTAATGTAATAACCCTAAGAATTGTTACCTAGATCAGACACCACAAAATGGGACATCTGATCAAGGTCTACACTGTTTTTCACTTAATCTAGCAGTTTTTTAGACAGATCAACAGGTACATAGTAAAACCGATTTGTTAAAAAAGTAATGTAAGGAGTTAAGGTGTCCAAATATTTAGAGTAAATATGGTACACCTTTTTCACCGGAAGCAGCCCAATTAACCCTTGTCCTGCTGAACCAGGATATATCCTGCTTTGCAAACAGTGTAGATCCAGATCAGTTGGCTTCTTCAGAAGCCAACTGATCTGGATCTGCACTGTTTGCCATTAAGTATCATAATTTATGTGAACAATCAGGACCAAGTAATCTGATTGGCTGAAAATTAGAAGTGGGTGTGACATCTTAATATATTCAGCAGGACAAGGGTTAAAGTTTATTGAACTATCTTACTCTTTACCAATTTTTCAGAAGTTTTTAATCACTCAAAGTTTATATAGCCGCTTCCTTTTACTGTCAGCTTTATATTCTATACATGGAAAAAGTACATTCTCAACAGTCTAACCCTTAAGGTGCCAAGAGAAATTTGTTGCAGATGACATTCTAATTTTGTTTATTCAGAGAAAATAGTCATGATATTTCATGTGAAGCATCACCTTATTTTCTTTTGAAAACAAAATAAAATGTCATCTGCTGCAGTTGTGATCAGCGCTTTAAGGGTTAATTATTGGTTATTATAGATTATCAGTCCACCATGGTGTTGTTATTAAAGCTGAAGTTACAATATATTATATTAAACTGGCGAGCTTGTTTTCAGACGTCCGCTTTAATTCCAGCTGAATAAATTTTAAGAAATATCTTACATGTAGCATTAGGCATTGTTGAAATGGAAAAAAAGAAATAAAACAGTGTCTGTGTATATTTAACCCTTGTCATGCTTAACACATCATGCCCTGTCTTAGCAAACAGTGTAGATCCAGATCAGTTGGCTTCTGAACTGATCTGGATCTGCACTGTTTGTCATTAAATATGTGAATTTCTATCAAAAACCTGGATCAAGTAATCTGATTGGCTGGAAGTTAGAAGTGGGCATGGCATCTTAATTTATTCAGAAAGGGTTAAATTCTGTAGGTTAACAGGTTGTGGGGTGCTGCTGTACAGTGGTAGTGCATCAGACTCCAGATTGAATGGTACCAAGTTTGAATCCCACAACTGCACTAGTTGTCCTTTAGAAAGACATTTTAACAACATCAGCAGGGAGGGGGGAGGGGGGGAGAGGGGGGGGGGGGGTAAGGTGTGGTGGTTGGGTGTGGCGAAGGTGTTGTGTATCTGTGTATCTTACGTCACCAGGGCATCCAATTGATATTGGCTTACAGTTTGGCAAGGCCTGCTATCCTTGTAAGGGTAATGGGGGAGTGTTTTATTTTTTCTGTTTCTTCACTTTCATTCATTTTCCTCTTTCTTCCCTGTCCCTCAACTATCTCTTCTATCTCTTTTCTCCCTTTCTCTGGGAGACTACACAAAATGGCCCACAAGAGTTGATGTGTCGTTAAACCCCAACACAATCAATTTACCAACACAGATTGTTTGTCACTACATAATAGTCTTGAGAAAAAATCCAGCTACATCAAATGACATTCAGTTCTTGTCAAGGAACACACAGTTTTCCTAAAATGCTGATGTTTATAATGATTTCCAAGACAGAAAGTATTCCTAGCCATTACGTACAACTACGTGCAATTACATACAACACTGGTGTTGCCCACAATCAACTCACCTTTATGTAACACTCAAAAGAGCTGTTTTCTTTTTTCTATTATTATTTTTCCAAGGCAGACAATTCATATTAAATGTCAAGCCTTGTTTTCTTGGAAATAATATTAATAATGAAAATTAGACTGTCATCTGTTACAATTATGCTAAGCACTTTAAGGGTTAGTGGGTTAACCCATTGTAATCTGGAGACCCCTAAAAGGGTACCTGGCAAACAGTGCAGACCCAGATCAGACGCCACAGGATGCAGCATCTGATCGGGGTCTCCACTGTTTGCAAACATTTTAGCCATTTTTCTTTAGGAATATCTAAATCTCATAGCCGGACGTATCTAAAATTGAAATTAGACTCTTCCAATATATAGAGTGGGAAAATGTATTCAGTCCACATTGGGTTAAAGTTTTCTTTTTCTGCTTAATCTTGACCATCCTCAGGAAATGTACAAGCAGATGACAAATTGATGCTATTTTTCTTACTATTCCCTGATAAAAAGCTTTGACATTTCATGCAAACTGTCTCCTCAGGATACAATTTGCATGAAATGTCAATGCCCAGTTTCTGGAAAAAAAAGAAAGAAAAATGTTTCAAAATGTCTGCTGCGATCTTTACCCAACATGCTAAGCGTTCAACTATTTAAAAGAATAAGGTACCTTTTGGCTTGCAGTGGCTGCTATAATATAACTGTTTCAGCAATTGGCAATTACATATTATTTCACTGTTAACCCTTAATACGCTAATCACAATGGCAGCAGATGATATTTTTTTTTTTTTTTTTTTTATACATCTATTTTATTTTTTCAGAGAAAATAAGGGTTGGTATTCCACGTGAATCATCTGCTTATACATGAAATGTCAAGTCTTATTTTCTCTGAAAAACAACAATAAAATCAAAATGTAGTCTGCTGCAATTTTGCTTAGAGTTTTAAGGGTAAAATGCTATGGCAACTGCACACTGTAATTACTATATTTCTTCTAAATATTCTGGCACCTTAAATCCTTACCATACATGTCCTAAAATTTGAACAAAAACATTCAACCTCTTGATGAGTGGCAAACAGTATAGACCATTCTTTGGCATCTGATCTGGTTCTACATAGTTTGCCCAGGCACATCTGTCTGTAAACTTATGGTAAATACAGTACCTATAAGGTTTTTTCTTGTTAGACTAGAGTTACACTAGAGTTATTTAGATCAATTATTGTCTTTCAGCAAAAAAAAAAAGTTGAACACTCATCCAATGACATTTTAATGACTCTCAGTAGTCAATTCTCTTCTTCCTTAATGCTCAAATTAAACTGCAAAAGCAGATCGAGGGTTGAGCGCAAGACTATGGTAACTCAAACATATTTTTGAAACCCTTGTTTAGGGGCAACTTGGACCCCTTTGTAAACAATGCAAATTTAGGTGCCATTGCTCATACGAGCAATGGCACCTAAATTTTCATTGTTTACAGAGAGAAATGTTGTAATCTTCATAACGCCTTCATGGTGAGGAGATTAGGTTTGGGGAAAAACAATCATCTGACTTACGATAGTCTTGCGCTCAACCCTCGAGATATCATAATAAGTGAATACTGGGCCATATCCCAAACTACTGTAGTTCCTCTAAAACAATAAATCCTGTTGATTTTGAGAAAATAAATGTCACTCTCAAGGTAAATTCAGCAGATGACAAACTGACAATATTTTTCTTGTTTTCCCCAGAAAATAAACTTTGACATTCCAGAAAATAAACTTTGACATTCCAAGCAAATTGTCTCCTAAGGAAACAATATGCATAAAATGTCTAAGTCTATTTTCTGTGAAAAATAAGAAAAATATTATCAATTTGTTGTCTGATGAATTAGCCCAGAGAGTACCATGCTGTCTGTCACAAAATTGTCTGAAGGGCCAACAGTGTAGACTATGATCTGACTGCAATCTAATCTTGGTCTACACTGTTTGTTCAGAGGGTCTTGTCCTAATACAAAGAGTTATTATGGTAAATATTTCCTGGAAGATAAGTGCAAACTTGGAGCATGTATTGTATACCATATTTGCTATAAGGGCAAAGTAGTCTAAGAAATTTTACTTCTACCAGAAACATCTGCCTCAGAAAACTTTCTATTAAACAAGATATCTGAATCAGCCAGATAACAATAATATTAATGGTGTCCAAAAATTATCCTATGAGGTTTTACGGCCCAGTCAACCCAATGTGGTCATGTCGAGTGTGATCAGTTTACCTAACCACACGTTTAGTGGGCAGGCTTTGTCCTCTAAGCGGTTAACCAGCATAGTGCCCATTCTTTTGCCAGAAACTGACAACTGCCCTTCTTGAATCAGATATATAGAGGTAAGAAGATGAGTTTTTAGCATTTTTTATTAGTAGCATATGGAAAATTTAATGTGAGCTGGTAATTTCAGGAGTAATAAGGCACACTGAACACTAATTTTCAGAATAAGAAACTTTCCACAGTATCAACTGATGAGACTTGAAAAGGACAGTGTTGGCACTTACCATATTTACCCTAAGTATTTGGATAAACAAGCCTGAACAAATAGTGTAGACCCAGATCAGAGGCTGCAGAATGCAGCCTCTGATCAGGGTCTCCACTGTTTGCCATTCATTAAAGAATATTTTAGATATTCAACAAGTAGTAAAGCAGACTTTTTCAAATTCTGGGATAAATAAGGTAAGGAGATTTGGTGCCAGTAAAACCAGGTTTGGTGATCCAAACATCTGTGCTGCTGACCGTTCCAAAGCGGTATTCCTATTGCAATTTCTTCTTGTTTCTTCATTCTCTTTTCAATGAGTGGCTATTTTTAAGATGTCCTTTTATATCATTCAACCCTCAATTCTAAGCCTTTGGAAGAGCTATGTTAAGGGACTGTGACCTTATCTGGGCATATCCATATTTGCTTCTAAGCTGTTTGCCACTCACCCATCCAGTTTTCTGGACATACCAATAAGCAGTAAAAATGCACTTATTCAAAAAGCATAGTAAGTTAACCCCTGTCATGCTGAATAAATTAAGATGCCACACCTACTTCTAATTTTCAGTCACGCCCAATTATAATTTTCAGCCTATCAGATTCCTTGATTCAGGTTGCCAATACAAATTCACATACGGAATGACAAACAGTGCAGATGCAGATAAGTTGGCTTCTTCAGAAGCCAACTGATCTGGAGCTACATTGTTTCTGAAGGCAGGGTATCTCTGGGTTCAGCAGGACCAGGGTCAAGATGCCATATCCATTCTAATATTCAACCATGCCCACTTCTAATTTTCAGCCTATCAGAGTCTTGATACAGGTTGCTGTAACAAATTCATACTTGCTGTTACAAATTCATACACTGAATGACAAACAGTGCAAATCCAGATCAGTTGGCTTCTTCAGAAGCCAACTGATCTGGATCTGCACTGTTTGCTAAGACAGGGTATATCAGGGCTTAGCAAGTCCAGGTTAAGATTTCTGAATACTTGGGTAAAAACTGTAGGCAAACAAAAAGGGGGCCCAGACCATCCTTCACATATGTGGTCAGGGCCTCTGCTGTTCAAAGCAAACATGAAGACCTTGATCAGACTACATATCAGTAGATGCAGAAAATGAAGGTTTTTGCCATCTGCAGGAATTTCAAAGATTTATTTTCTCTTGGCACTGCTAAAAATATCTTCTTCCATATTTTTACATCCTAATATTCTTAATGCACCGCCAACACTACATCTGACAGATTTTCAATTATTGCTCGCAAGACGGAAAATTACACAACATGTCTTTCATACAGTCAGTTGCAGAAGGATTTTACAGTCCACAATGTCTGTGATCATAATAAAAGATATTGGTATTGCTTCTACATAACCCTAGATATCAGGGGTTTACAGAGACATATTTTTCTTATTTCTCAACAAAACATATGTTGTGGGTACTCATTAGAAGTGTCTTGCTGAGCTGCTTCTAATGAGTACCCATAACATATGTTTTCATGTCAAATAAGAAACATATCAATCCTTTTTGGATGAAGAAAAATTTCTCTTTTTTTTTGAGCAATTGGGTTTCACAAGTGGTACAGGGTTGTAAATCAATAAGATCTATGCAGGCGTCGTCAGCAGATTACAAATTATTTAATTTTCAATATTTTCTCCAGAAAACAGGGCTCAACATTTCACTCACCATACTGATCGTAGAATTTGAACATGTCTATTTATCTACCATCTAAATATACTGGTACAGGGTAGACCATGATCAAACCTGGAGCATTTTAATCTGGGTTTGTAATAATTGTGCAAACCTATCTGTTCATGTAACAGGCTAAATATGGTACAAATGGAAACAAACAACATTGCCCATTGTGAAACCTTTGACTAATAAAATAAAAAAAATTAAACTGTCATCTGCTACAATTTTGCCTGGCATTTAACCCATTATAGACTGAATAGACCCTCCCACACTATATATTGGAAGAGTCCAATTTCAATTTTAGGTAGATCAGTTATGAGATTTACATATTCCTAGAGAAAAATAGCTAAACTATTTGCAAGCAGTGGAGACCCTGATCAGACCCCATGTTCTGTGGCGTCTGATCTGGGTCTACTCTGTTTGCCAATTACCCTTTTACAGGTCTCCCAACTACAATGGGTTAAAGGAACAACCAGAGGAATTGTTAAGGAGGAGTATTCGGTGATAATTCTGGGATAATTTTTCTTATTTCTCCATAAAAACATATGTTGTGGGTACTCATTAGAAGCGCCTCAGTGAGGCACTTCTAATGAGTACCCACAACATATGTACATGTATTTATAGAGAACTGGAGAAAATTATCCCAGAATTATCACCAAATACTCATCCTTAACAAGTCCTCTGACATCAATATGATTATGACCAAAATACCTTCTTTTACCAAACAGAAGCACATACTTATCAAATAAAGAAACTACCATCTTTCTGGAAAAACCAAGGCTGTCAATAAGCTGATGATTTTGCTGATAATTTGGGACAACTGTTACTGATGTGTTAATCCTCTTAGACCATAACTGTTTGGGGTTTAACGACACGTCAATCCTTGTGGATCATTTTGTGTTATTTCCCAGAGAAAGAGAGAAAAAAGATAGTAGAGGAGATGAAAGAGAGGGTCAGGGAAGAAAGAGAGTGAGAATGAATGTGAAGAAACAGAAGAAATAAAAACATCCCCCCTCTACCCTTACCTGCTACAAGGATAGCAGGCCTTGTCCAACTGTAAGCCAATGTCAGTTGGACGCACCAGTGACGCAAGATACACGACACCTTATACCTTCAGACATAAAGACTTTAGACTATATTTGGGGAGCTCTAAATACGAGGGATGTTCGAAATGAATTGCTTATTGTCCTCTAGCTCTATATCCACGTGGGGCACGATAAAAACCAATACGTGCCTGTACAGGGCTATTCAATATCTACACAATGGTGTATAAATGTACAGGTTAGACTAAGTGTAAGACATAAAATTTGCCATTTGAATACACGCAGTCATTGACCACTGCAGTAAAAATGATTGGTAGAAGCGTCAACAAAAAAGATGAAATACGGGCTTACATCAAAGCTCGCTCAAAACTTGGTTGTTCTTTGAAGAAGCTGATGACTGAAATTTCTATTGCTTTTGGACATTCTTGTGTGTCTTATGACACAGTTCGGCAGTGGAAAAAGAAATTTGAGTCTGGTGTAGAGTCCATCAAAAATGCACCGAAATCAGGTAGGCTAAAATTTGCATCTCGTAAAGAAATCGTTTCCAAAATAAAGGAAATCATTGAAGGAGATGCCAGATTTACAGTTCGTGATATTGCACGAAAGGTAGGCATATCACTATCAACGGTTCACCTTATTTTGAAGAAGCGTTTGAAAGTCAGAAAGATTTCTGCTAGATGGGTGCCACATCTGTTGACTGACGAGCAAAAGAGGCAACGGGTTAAAGTGGCCAAAAAGCTGCTTCAAATGTTTCCAAAATATGACAAAAAGCAGTTTGCCAATGTCGTCATAGGTGATGAAACCTGGGTCCATTATTTTGAGCCCGTCAGAAAGGTTAGCAATAAGATCTGGGCCACTAAACACAGCAAACGCCCAATAATTGCCAAACGTTCTTTGAGTACAAAGAAGGTTTTGTATGCAATCTTCTTCTCTGGTGAAGGAGTCGCAATAAAAGTGCCAGTGAAAAAGGGCAAAAGCATCACCGGAAAGCACTACAAAGACATAGTACTGAAGAAACTGAAAAAGTATTATCAGAAACGACGCCCTGCCACTGGTTTTAAACATGTCCGTTTTCTACATGACAATGCCCCACCTCATACCTCCGCAATAGTTACGGCGTTTTGCCCCCCCCCCCCCCCCCCCCCCAGTATTCCCCAGACCTTGCCCCATGTGATTTCTTTTTGTTTCCGAAATTGAAAGCATTCCTTGCTGGGCGGAAATACCAGTCCCGACAGGCACTTGGATCTGCCATTCATCAGTACCTTATTTCTGTGCCCGAATCAGCGTACCTTGACGCCTTCAAGAAGTGGATACATCGGCTGAAACTTTGTATTTCTAGCCACGGGGAGTACTTCGAGGGCATGAAATGAGTACTTTTGGGCTAACTTGAAATTTGAAGTCTCCAGATAGAAATAAGCAATTCATTTCGAACATCCCTCGTAGATGTTAAAGAAAATCTCACAGATTTTTTGTCAAATCTCCCTTAAAACTTTGCCTTATCTGACAGATTTAAGTCCACAGCTTATGGCATGTATGCCACCAGTTTATCCCATTGTAGTCTGGAAACCCCTAAAAGGGTAATTGGCATACAGTGCAGACCAGGATCAGATGCTGCAGACTGCAGTCTCTGATCAGGGTTTCCACTTTTGTAAATAGTTAACCATTTTTCTCTAGGAATATCTAAATTAAATAATCTATTAAATATCTAAATTAAATATCTAAATTAAATATTCTAATTAATTAATCTAATAATCTAAATTAAATAGCCTGACATACCTAAAATCGAAATTAGAATCTTCCAGTATATAGTGTGGGAGAGTTTATACAGTCTACCATGGGTTATAGGCACATCAACAGGTAATATAATGGATTTGTTCAAATGTTTTGGTGAGAATGGTAGGTAGTTAAGGTATCCCGATATTTTGGGTAAATACAGTAAAAACTTTTTCTTATATTTATTTGCAAGGTTTATATGTAATATAGGATATGTTATCCCTTGACATGCTGAATAAATTAAGATGCCACGCCCACTTCTAATTGTCAACCTGTCAGATTACTTGATCCAAGTTGTTAATACAAATCCATATATTTAATGACTAACGGTGCAGATTCAGATCAGTTGGCTTCTGAAGAAGCCAACTAATCTGGATCTACACTGTTTGCAAAGGCTGGGCATATCCGGGTTCAACAGGACCAGGGTTAAGAGGAATGGATACTCTGAAAGGAAAGAATTTGCTCCCATTAGGCTTAATATGCAGAAAAGAAAACAGGAAATCACAAAAATTGTCTCCCTTGTCAACAATGATAGAACATCTGCCAAGTGCAATATGACAGGATATATCAACAGGAAAGGCCCTGATCAGACTGCAAAGATGCACAGGCTAATCTGGGCCTTCACTGTTTGTATATGCCTAAAAGACACACTTTTGCTTCAAGCGGCCCATATTATATAGAAACCTTCTGAACAAATAGATGAAAATGTGCACACATTCAGACAGGGCAAAACGAAGGCAATTACAAGCAGCTACAATGTGAGCTTTAACCTGAGATGTTGTCTCTATGATGTGCATTCTCAGTCTGTCCAAAGAGTGCCATCAAAGACTATGATCTGACTGTGTGGATGTGCCAGCTGAATTTTGAGTCTCCAACGGGTACACACCTCAATCACAACTGCAGCAGATGCCGTTTTGATTTTTTTCTTTTGATTTTTTTTCAGGGAAAATAGACAAATTAAAATGTCGCCTAATACAATTGCTTAGTGCTTTCAGGGTGAAAGTACTCTATCTCATGCTGAGGCTCAAATCCTCGAAGACCCATTTTTGCCTGATGCGACCCATCTATCAATTGCTATATTTGGTCATTTGTCCAGACAAGATTCCCATGTTAGATAAATTTATTGGTAATAATTTGAAACACAGACAAATTTATATCTAAAGTGTAAGAAACGTATTCAAATTGGAATTCAATGAGCAATGAATTCCCAAAACAGGACTTGTTACTGTTACACATAGCACCAGACAATGTCTTCTTTTTTCTGACCAATATGAATTGATCTTTTTTCTCAACAAAAACATGTATTTTGGGTATTCATTAGAAGTGCCTTGGCGAGGCGCTTCTAATGAGTACCCACAACATATGTTTTTGTGGAGAAATAAGAAAAATATTTACCTGATACCCACTCTTATCGTGAATTATGGCTGTGAATTTGATCAGATGGACCACAGACACTCCTATAAACTGCACCGGACATAGCTTCTGACGAGATAATATTTTGGATAAGTTTCGTTACTTTTCTACCATATTTACAAGATTATGTATTTGGATTGTATGTATTTGGACAGACAGGCCTGAGCAAACTGTGCAGACCCAGATGAGATGCTGCAGAATGTGGCATCTCATCAGGGTCTACACTGTTTGCCACTCATCCAGCAATTTTTAAACACAACATTGGGTAGTAAATTGTACTTGTTCAAATTTTAGAACAAGTGTGGTAATGAGTTGAGGTGTCCAAATACTTGGGGTAAATATGGTAAAGCATTTGTTAGCATCCAAACAGTCTGATCAGGTCCTTTGCTGTCATACAGAATCATTGGACATGATAGAAGTGTCTATGTGGCAGAGCAGTTTAGAAGCGCCAACCACAACTGCAGAAGAGGACGATTTTTTAATTTTTTTTTTTTTTTTTTTTTTTTTTTCAGAGAAAATAAGTCTTGACATTTCATGTGAATTGTCAGCTTGGCAGATGATTCACATGAAATGTCAGGACTTGTTTTCTCTGTAAAACAGAAAAAATTTTTTTAGACTGTCGTCTGCTACAAATTTTGCTTGGCGCTTTAAGGGTTAATAACATTCAAAACTTTGGATCATGAAGTTCCAGATTTGAATCCCCCTGGAAGAGAAGTTCAGTCCATGGCTGTAGGGTGCTTCATTGCATAAATGTCTTTCATTATCCCCCTTCTATCATCTCAATATACATGAAATACTGTTGAAAATGAGATGTAAAACACACATTGATCATCACCATTATCATCATCCTTCACAGGATTATAATAATATTGATGGATACAGAAGGCTATGATTAGACTTGACAGAATAATTGAGCAGGCTGATCTGGTCTTAGCTGTCCATTTATATGATAAAACCCTTTTGACATGGCTCAAACTTTCATGAATATTTAATGATGCTTGTGATTTTTTTTTTTTTTTTTTTCTGATTTTTTTTATAAACGCATAACGTTGTTGATACTCATTTGAAATGCCTTAATTTGTCGAGGCAAATCAAATGAATACTAACAACACACGCTTTTATAAACAAGAAAAACGCCTAACGGCATTATGGACGGGATTTTTAAATAACGAAGAAAGGGAGAGTTGTTCCTCCTTTTCAACCCTACCAAATATGAAAGCAATCCACTGACGAATAAAAGTAACATATAACTTTGAAAAAAGGTTAACCAAAATGTTAACCTGGGATGACACCCGACGCCCCTAGCCCGTCCGACGTTCACCCATACGCCCGCCCGCCGGCCCACCCGGACATCGCTATTTATAAGGCCTGATTTTTTGAAAAACCTGTCCAAAAAGTAGATAAAAGGACATAGACTGTAATCTGGAGACTACAAAATGGCTTCACTGTGGGGATGGGTGGTGATTAAATTGAATAAGGTATTTCATAACTAACAGTTGCCATGCCATCAATCAAACACACCAGATGGGCACACCAATAAAATGTTGTATAGTTTTAATTGTGCTGAATTTTGTTCAAACTACTTCATTTATTAAGGAGGACATGTTATTCCATTATTTATTCCATTGTTGCCCAACTGGCATGATAAGCATATTAACCCTTGTCCTGCTGAACCCGGATATACCCTGCCTTTGCAAACAGTGCAGATCCAGATCAGATCCCAACTGATCTGGATCTGCACTGTTTGCCATTATCTATGTGAATTTATAGAACAATCTGGATCATTTATCTGATTGGCTGAAAATAAGAAGTGGGTGTGGCATCTTTTTATTAAGCAGGACAAGGTTAACTAAACTCCACCCATGGATCATACTGTCAAGTTTTGCTCCATTTGCTTCAGTATGATAAACATCCTAAAATTTCAAACACTTTATTCCATACTATTTTGGTCTAAATTTTGCTTTATATGCACTGTTCCTTAAAATACTTAGTGGAATCGCAAACAATGTAGACCCTGATCAGACTGCTCCTTCAGGAGCAGTCTGATCTGGGTCTACACTGTTTGCATATGCCAGTTTGTTAAACACTTTGGTGTTCAAACTTTTAGGGCATTTACAATAGTTTCAGATGAGTTGAGCTCAGGTGAGCTAAGAAAGTGCACTGATATGACTCTTATTATACTTAATTCAATAAATTGTCAGCAGATGACATCCAATACAGCTCTAGATAAGAATGGTATACAGACAGATATTTTTCTTATTTCTCAAAGAAAACATATGTAGTGGGTACTCATTAGAAGTGCCTAAGTGAGGTACTTCTAATGAGTACCCACAATGTATGCTTCTATGGATAAGTAATAAAACTATCAGCTGATATTGGTTGTTAAAAGCATCTTATCATGAGCTATGTCCGTCATATTGTGTCCAGAAACAGAGTTTGACATTTCATGCAAAATGGCTCTTTATAGTTCATTTAAATTGTTTCAGGAGATAAACTGCTTGAAATGTCAATCCCAATTCACAGTCCAAGATAAGGTGATAATTGACTGGATAGTTTTGGATATTTTTTTTTTACAGTTTAGCAACACAAATATCGCATGGGTATTTACTTGAGTCATCTCAATGAGGCAATTCCTGTGAGTCCCCACAGGACATATGGACATATCTTGGTGCAAAAAGGACAAAAAAAAAAAAAAAAAATTCTGAAACAGAGCTTCAGATAAGAGGCTACCCACATAATATTTATCTTAGTTCAACATGAAAACATATGTTGTGGGTACTTGTTAGAAGTGCCTCGATGAGGCACTTCTAATGAGTACCCACAACATGTGTTTACATGTGTTTTCAAGGAGAAATAAGAAAAATATCAGTACTTTTCAGATGAAAAAAAACAAAAAAAACCCTTGTCTGGAGCTATGCTCTGAATTCTCTCTTTATCTTGACCTAATGGTACTCTATTTTCTGGGAAAAGTAAGCACCATCTTTATTTGTTGTCTGTGCAAAGAGTTAATGAGTTTCTAGGGCATGGTCTTACAAAGAATGAGAAAATCAAGTGGTAAGTTCATCCTAGCTTACAGGGGCTATAGACACACGTCATACATGAGAAATTATACCTTATGACATGTGAAGACTTATGGGAGACAGATACCATTTCAAGGGAGGGACGCAACTCTGTTAAAATGCTTTGATCTCCCTGGGAGCAAATTCTTTCTTTTTAGGGTAGATGGCTTTTCAGAGGGGGCCTGATATGCAGGAACATAAACAGGAAGTCATAAAAATTTGTCTCCCTTGAAAAAAAAAATATAAAAAAAATGCACCAGGTATATCCAGTCTCCTCAAAATCAGCCTGTGCATCTAATCATTCTTCTCTGGGTGCTCTGTAGATAGCACAGAATTTAACCTTTACCACTCTCTGGGCATTTTCAGCAGATGACAAATTGATGATATTTTTCTTATTTTTTCCCAGAAAACAGGATGTGACATTTCAAATTGTCAGCTTAGGAGACAATCTGCATGAACTGTCAAATCCTGTTTTCTGGGAAAAAATAAGAAAAATATTTCAAAATGTCGTCTGCTGAAAATTTTACCCAGAGTGCTAAGCGTTAAAGCTTCTTTAACGGGATATCGAGATGACCATGATCGGATTTCCCAGGAGCACATGCAGACAATTTGCATGAAATGTCAAATCCTGTTTTCTGGGAAAAATAAGAAAAATATTTCAAAATGTTGTCTGCTGAAAATTTTACCCAGAGTGCGAAGCGTTAAAGCTTCTTTAGCAGGACACCGAGATGACTATGATTGGATTTCCAGGAGCACATGCAGATAAGGTATCAAAATGACTGTTGGAAGAAAGGCAAACAGTATTGACCGTGATCAGATGCTACATTCTGTGTGTCTGATCTGGGTCTATACTGTTTGCTCAGGCCTGTCTGTCCAAATACCGGCCTTGGTGGCTCAGCTGGATGCGCCCCTGACTGGTGATCAGGAGGTCAAATGCACATGTACCATCCCTGCCGGGTTTGGCAATATTCTTTTGAAGAGATTGATTGATATATTTTCTACAGTGTTTCTCTCTTTCCCTCATTCAAGAAGGGCATTTGTCAGTTTCTGGCAAAAGAATGTGCACAAATACTGGTTAACCACTTATTGGACTAAGGAAAAGTGTGGTAAGGTAAACTGACCAACTCAACATGACCCTAATGGGTTGACTGAGCCGTAAAACCTCAACTCAATCAAAAACCAAATATTTACGGTAAATACAGTACATCTGAAAACTTATGTTTTTACAGAGGAAAACATGACTTTATTGAGAATTTCTTTATGTTTTAAGAGTAGTTCTGATTTTAAGATAAAATCCTAACCAATTTAACAACTGTCAATGGATATCATAGATCTAGGCATGACAAGCAAAGAGGGTATTCAGATTAACTTTTCTTCCTTATTTTTCTATGAAAACATATGTTGTGGGTACTCATTAGAAGCCCCTCCCTTAGGCCCTTCTAATAAGTATCACAATATACGTTTTTGTGGAAAAATAAAAGAAATATCAATACTTTTTTTGGTTGAATAAAAAATAACTTATCTAGAGATGAGACGAGATGAGACATAAACACTTTTTAGACTGACACAGTTTTCTTCAGATCAATAACATGGACAATACTGAAAGTCGGTGAGACAAACCCATGACAAAATTGACTGCTTACTAATAAGCTATTTGTTGCAAGATCCTTTTAACAAAGAAATAGGACTCGCTTTTTCATGTAAACTGTTTCTAAGGGAACCTATTTGCATGAACTTTCAAGCCCAACTTTCATGGGAAAAAAAAAATAGAAAAAAAAAAAAACCCTGCTAATACGGAAGTTCAGCGAATAAAGAGTTAAATTCGGTTAGCGTCAATAATGAGTCTGCTTTACTACCAAACTTTTTAACCTTAAACTCTTGAGGCAAAGTTAACAGATGACAAATGGAGATATTCTTATTTCTTACAGAAATTAAGCCTTAATACTTATATGAGTTCTTTAAGGTTACCATATCTTTCAATATTAAAGACAGAACTGACAGAACTCTGGAAGCTACAAATCATATTTTCAATATTTGTAAAAATATTTCACCCAGCATACCTCAGGCGGGCTACCCTTATAAATATTTTTTTTATTTCTCCATGAAAACATATGTTGTGGGTACTCATTAGAAGTGCCTCAGTGAGGCACTTCTAATGAGTACCCACAACATATGTTTTCATGGAGAACTGAAAATATCAATACTTTTGGACTTATCTGGAGCTACAGATTTCAATGCTGCGGACACTAACTATGCACAATGTAACTATAACTGGGTGCAACTAAGTTACTTATTTGACATTTTATAGTCAATAATTTTGGATTCCATAAATGAAATCTTGCTCCCTGAGGTCAGCTGTGCTTTCCAATAGGCATATACTCCCACTAAGCACATTCAGATTTCCAGGCATTATGGCTCTTTAAAAGATGATTCAAAAGTACATTGTCCACAGAGCTGAAAAATTCTTTTGTTTTTGATTTGGATACGGCCCAATCAAAATTGTTAAGGTCATGTTGAGTCAATCAGTTAACCTACTTGCACTTTTCCTGGGCAAGCTTTGTCCTCTGAGCATTTCACCAATACCTTGTGTGAATACTTTTGCCAGTAACAGACAAAATAGTCTTTTTGAATCTCAGCAGAAGGTAGAGAATGACCAAAGAAATTACTTCATGATCACTCTCCATCAAAATTATGGGGCTTGGCCCCAAGGTTATAAAACTCTTTTCATGCTCAACTCAGCTGAGCATGAAACTTATTTTGTTTATACCTCTTAAAATACTGACATAATTTTGAAACTTCTTTCATGCTCAACTCAGCTGAGCAAGCTCAGCTGAGTTGAGCATGAAAAAAGTTTTAAATTGTTGGTATTTTTATTTTTATGACCAAGTGAAATTTCATGCTCAGTTGAGTTGAGCATGAAAAAAGTTTTATAACCTCAGGGCCTGAAATGGGATTAAACCTGTGATCCCTGGATCTGCAAATAAAGACGCTTCCAACTGCCCTATGGAGCCAGGCACATCTTGGAAAGGCCACTTTGAAGATCAAGAAAAATAAAATATATACACTCCTAAAATCATTGACTAGAAATCATCAAATATGTTGCAGCGGGCCCCCGTAGCCTAGTGGATAAGAGAGTTGACTCTTAATCCATTAGGTTTCTCACCGCTGTGGTTCGAGCCTAGCTCGGGTCATATGTGGGAAAGCCAAGTTCTGCTTACGGATGGT
Source organism: Anodontia alba (assembly GCA_964016985.1). Classification (NCBI taxonomy): domain Eukaryota; kingdom Metazoa; phylum Mollusca; class Bivalvia; order Lucinida; family Lucinidae; genus Anodontia; species Anodontia alba. The sequence continues at coordinate 11,771,946 of OZ024825.1, read as the reverse complement.
CAGGTGGTTTTTCTCCGGGTACTCCGGTTTTTGCCCACCTTCGATGAACGATCGGCTCGATATAAGTGAAATATTCTTGAAAGGGCCGTAAAACCCAAATCAAAAAAAAAAAAAATAAAAAAAATAAAAAATGTTGCAACCTGTGAGTAAGTGGCAACATGCACCAACTGCTGTTAACATTATTTTTCACTTTTCAACATAATGTTTCTGTATCAGCATACTATACTGCATTATCTTTCCAGAATAAAGATATGAATGACTACTTTAGAGGAGAGATCACATTTTCATTATTTGTGAAATTAATATACAGTAAAAATATGCTATTAAGACCACTTGAAAATAAGAACACTCTGCTATTAAGACTAGCTTTTGCCTGTCCCAAATGTTTTTTTTTTTTTTTGTTTTTTTTTGTTTTGTTATTCTACATAACTCCAGAGAAGAAAGGATATCTGCATAATATTTTTCTTATTTCTCCACAAAAAATATGTTATGGTTCTCATTAGAAGCGCCTCAGAGAGGCACTTCTAATGAGTACCACAACATATTTTTGTGGAGAAATGAGAAAATACCAGTATTTTTTGGATGAAAAAGGCATCTTATCTGGAACTTTGTTCTACATTCAATATTAAGACCACACCGCTAATAAGACCACTTTTAGGCAGTAAGAAAGGTGGTCTTATAGAGGAATTTTACTGTATTTCAAAGAACACATACAAGTATTCATTTAAATATTTTTTCTTATTTCTCCATGAAAATATGTTGTGGTTACTCATTAGAAGTGTCTTAGTGAGGCACTTCTAATCAGTACCAATAACATATGTTTTCATGGAGAAATTAGACAAAAGTGACCACTGGGTCATGTATACCCCTGGCCGGCACCAATCCAGCAACACCTGATTCTCTTTTACACAATACAACAAGCCATACACACTGTTTGTACAAAATTTCAAAATCCTAGGTCCAGTAGTTCCTGAGAAATCTTTGGCAGAAAAAAGTTTACACATACACAACCACACAAACATTTTTAACCCTTATCCTGCTGAACCTGGATATATCCTGCCTGTACAAACAGTGTAGATCCAGATCAGCTGGCTTCTGAAGAAGCCAACTGATCTGGATCTGCACTGTTTGTCATTCAGTATGTGAATTTGTATCAACAACCTGGATCAAGTAATGTAATTCACTGACAATTTGAAATGGGCACGACATCTTAATTTATTCAGCATGACAAGGGTTAATAAAAGACAAAAACTACATAACCCCTATATACTTAGTATGCTGGGGTTATAGCATTTTTTCACTGGAAAAAGCACCTTTCCTTGTGCTACAGAATAAATACTTATAGTGTTGTTTTCTATCAAAGCATCAATGCTGCGGACACTAACAATGATCAATTTAGCAGTAAGTGGAAAGAAACCCCTGAGTAATAGACAGACATGATATTATGTAGATGCATGGACTCATAAAAGAGGACATAAATACTACTGTCATATATGGGTAAGATGTAATAAAAGATGCATTAGGCACATGAAGAAACGATTCAGACAATAAAATTGCCCTAAGTTTCCTCACCGTATGAACTAATAAACTAGAAATGTGTTTTTGCATCACACGGTAAGTACTTTTTAGCTCCAGATAAAGAGGGGTAACCACATAATATTTTTATTTTACATGATGTGCAGCATGGGAAAAAAGGCCCTTATGCAATATGCGAACAGAGGAGGTCCAGATAAGCATGTGCATCCATAAAGCCTGATCTGAGCAGTCCCTGTTCCTCTACATATACTAGAGTATCCATTGATCCTGTAAGAGGGCAATGAAAGCCCTGATCAGCCTGCATGAATGCTCAGGTTGATCAAGGCTTGCCTTGTCTGTAAATTGCATATGGGCCCTTTTCCTGTATTGTGCATCATATGTTTAGAAATGCCTCACTGAACTTATTCTGTGGGTATTCATTAGAAGCACCATCCTGAGGTGCTTCTGGGAGTACCCACAACATGTTTTCATGGAGAAAAAAGAAAAATATCAGGGCCCAGTTGTTCAAAACTAACGATGTCATTAGTTAACGTATCCTTAAAACTTTGATCATTAAATATGGCATATACACTAACATATTTGTTGAAAAAATGCGTACTCACATTTTTTTCAGCAAAAATACCTGTGAATTAGATATTGTACTTACTAGAACAGTTAACATTTTGACCACTAACAAGCTCGTTAAGCTAACGATGCTTTGAACAATTGGGCGCAGGACTATTCATTTGAAAGAAATAGACTTATCTGGAACTGTGTACCTAAAAGAGACTCTAGAATGTACATTTTCACAACAGAACAGAGGCTAACTATTCGAATACTGTAATTACCATAAATATTCTGCCATATAACTCTTACCATATGTAATCCAAAAATAACTTGGGGTAGTCCATTTGATTACTTAAGAACCCAAAATGTGCATGCAGAACGGTTCTTTAGCAGTTTGCTCTGGGTCTACACTATTAACTTTGACATGATAACTTGGAACATTTAATAATAGGCTTTTGCAAACAGCATACATCTCATCTGAATCTATGCTGTTTGACATTCAGTCTTTCAACTTTATATATAAATGTCTTTCCAAACAATAGTTTGTTAAAATAAAAAAGCAGACGACGACATTTAGCGCCGAAAGAGTTAAGGTAAATACAGCACCCTGTTCATTTGAATCCTATAATACTGTTTACTTACCGAGAGTATAACCATAGTCATCTTCCTCTGTTTCCTCCTTCGGCTCTGTGGACACTGGCGGGACTGGGGAACTTGTTTGGATAGGGGTTTCCACAACCTGAAAAATAACATACACTCTTACTGAAACTCCTACTCAAACTTATTCATAGCTTCTGATAAGACTCTTTTTCCAACCAAAACGTATGAATAGTTTTCTTTTTTGCACACAAAAACATGTTATGGTAATCATTGGAAGCCCCTTGACAAGGCACTTCTATGAGAACCCACAACATATATTTTCATGCAAAAAAAGAAGAGAAATAGTTAACTAATATGCCCTCTTATCTAAAGATATGCAACTGTTTAGTGTTGTATGCTTCTATTCTAAATAGTGGCCTTAACCCTTGTCCTGCTGAATAAATCAAGATGCCATGCCTATTTTTAACTTTCAGCCAATCAGATTACTTGATCCAAATTGTTCATACAAATTCAAATACTTAATGACAAACAGTGCAGAACCAGATCAGTTGGCTTCTTTCATGGAAAAATAAGAAAAATATTGATACTTTTCAGTTGAAAAAAGTGCCCTATCTGGAGCTAAGCTGCATACTTCCAATTTTGTGAGGTAAGAGACCTTCATTTTACTTCAATGCAGCTGGTGTTAAGTGCCATGTTGCAGTCATAAAATGTCTCCCTGTACTTCATCATAGTGCAGATTATATTCTTATTTCCTATGGGATCATTGAGCCCATTCTAGTTACTTTGAAAATCAAATACCGCTTAAGCCAGTGCTAGGAGGTATATGCAACATGGCAAACTACATTCCTGCATATAAAAAAGACTATATCAAACTGAGCCTCCGATTCTCCTTCTTTTGTGTGTTTTTTGTTTCCAGAGGTAACCTTTTAGATTTTTATTTCACTGATTTTGGGAGATAAAAAATGTTTATGAGGTTTTGAGAACACACTAAAAAATACCAACCTGATTTTGAGAGGTAACAGGAGCAATCGGCTGCATTTGAAGAAGAGCTTCATCATAGGAATGTACTGATTTTGTGTCTGTCTCTAGATCACGCGGCTGAAAACAGAGAATGGATTATATCACCGAAAAGGAGCATTAGGCGCATGCCAAAACAGAAAGCCCTGATCAGTCTTTGAATCCTTGCAGTCCAACAAGGACCTTTGTTGTTTTCAAGCAGGGCTCTATATATAAGCTATGACTATTTTTTTTTTTATATGATATGGCTCAACAAAAAAAAAAAAAAAAAAAAAAAAAAAAAAAAAAAACATATGTGCCACCTCATGTCAGAAAGGGTCTTTATTGCATATGCAAGCAGTGAAGGCCCAGATCAGCCTGTATAGGCTGATCTGGGCATTCACTGTTTGCATATGCAGTCTGATCAATGCCTTCACTGTCTGTTTACAGATCTTTAAATGCTGTAGAATATATCAATGAACAGAGAAGGTCCTGATCAGACTGTAGACGCACAGGCAGATCTGAGCGTTCCTGTTCCCATATCATATATTTCTCATGTCATGATTTTTATCAGTATCTTGTCAACATCCATCGACCAGAATAGCCATCAAGTCAGTCTAGACTAAAGCCTTAAAGCGCCAGTCACAGCTGCAGTGAACAGCATTCTAAATATTTAGAGGTTATTACATGGCCTCTGTCACATTGCCAAGTATATTGGCACAGTAGCTCCATATTGGCTAGAGGGTGTCACATCAAGGCACTTCTAATGATAAGTATTGGGACAGATAGGCCTATTCTTTTAGATATTATCTGGGTCTACACTGTTTGCTCAGACCTACCAGTCCAAATATTTAGAGAAAATAGATAATCAAATGAAAAACAATAAACTTACACAAGCAGGATCGCCGAGACTTTGAACTACAAATCGGACAGGGTTACTGGCATTACGAATAATCTCAACAGCTTGGTCGTGGGTAGCATTTCTCAAGTCCTTGCCATCCACCTGTAAAACACAGCAATGTGTCAGTTTTATGCATTTCATCTACCTTCATGCAAAAGTATCACCAAAAATAGGTCTTGCTTTTTTTTTCTACTCAGGTTAGTCCAAAAGCAGACTATACAGAAAACATACAATGTCTCTCAGAACTTCATCTTTCTGTAATTCTAGGTCCTATCAAATACTCAAGGTCAGGTAGTTTTATGTAAACTTACTTAAGATATGTGATAGCGCAATGTTATCATATAGCAGCCCAAATTCCCAAAAATTCAACATGAAATATCTTGCGATGTAGATGACCTACATGCACGAAAATGTGATAAATCAGTTATATCATGGTTCTGCGCATGTATTTGCGATAATGTACTCGCTCATGCTCATGTGTTATTGTATTGTACATGTGCATGAACCATGATATAACAAAGACTTGGTGGAGTACTGGACAAAAAACTGCAGAAATCTTATAACCTGACATTAAGCAGTATTTTTTATTTTAAAATCAAAATGCTCTTTTCATCAAAAACATTGAGTGCATGAATCCTTTACTCTGGTAGTTTTCATGAATAGCTATAACATATATATAACATATGAGTCACATTACAAGAAAAGGCTCTTTCAACTTTCCATCAGATCAGTCTTTCAGGGAACATGCCAGGTTGCTTAGTAAGGCCATGCCTAGTTCTTTGGCTGAAGTTTCCTCTTGGTCCACTGCTTATGTGAGTGAACGGCATAGGTTCTGGCGAGACAGCAGAAATGTGCAGGCTTACACAAAACTTTGCTTCTTTAGAAGCCAACTGATCTGGATCTACACTGTTTATTATTAAGTATTTGAATTTGCATCAAAGCCCTGGATCAAGTTATCTGACTGGCTTAAAATTAGAAGAGAAGTGGGCGTGGCATCTTAATTCATTCAGCATTACAAGGGTTAATACTCTTTGGTTAACAGGCGCCTTATCTGGATCCATGACCAAGCTAACACAACACCTTATAGGGGCTGCGTATTTCTCCCCTTATGCTCTTGGTGGTGGAGGTGACTCTTGTTAGAAGTTTTTCTTGTTTAACCTAACCAAAGTACATTGCTGGTACCCACTTGTACATTGCTGTTATCCACTTGTACACTGCTGGTACCTACCTGCAATATTCTATCTCCTGTCTTGAGAGTACCATTCCTGCCAGCAGGGGACTCCTCTAATACATGTTTGATGAATATTCCTGAGATGACATGCTCTTCAGCAACATTGAACATGTCAACTCTACCACCTGTAAAAATAATCCAAATTGTCTCTATGAGCAAAATCAACCATGTCGTATGTGGGAACACTGAGGATGCTGAGCAGTCTGTGTATCAATGCAGCCTGATCAGATTCTTAGTGTTGAGACACTGTCTCCAAATTTGTGGTACTTTTATCTGACCTGAGGTAAATGTGAAATTTAAATCCTGCCTTAACCCTTGTCCTGCTGACCCCAGATATACTCTGCCTTTACAAAAGTGTAGATCCAGATCAGTTGGCTTCTTTAGAAGCCAACTGATTTGGATCTGCACTGTTTGCCATTCAATTTAAGAATTTATGTCAACAATCTTGATCAAGGCATCTGGTTTGGCTGTCATTTAGAGGTGGGCATAGCATCTTACTTTATTCAGCATGACAAGCGTAAAGTTAATAGTTATAAGCCACAGAGGCATCAGACAGCTCATCTTTTTCTCTGACCCTAATAGGCTTGGGGTGGGGTAATGGGTGAGAAGTTTTTCAAGTGAGTACTCACAAAATATGCTTTGGTGCAAAAAATAACAAAAGGAACTAGAAAACTGACATAGGTAAATAATGTACTGCCTTATGGTACAAGCCAGCTTTTATGATCTCATAGAAGAGTGAAGGATTTCTAGTCCTGCAGACTGTATTTGATCACTGGATGGGGAAAAAGTGATTAGCCTTGTTTTCAACTGTAACATAAATACAGTATTTATGTTATATTAATGTTAAGCATGCTGGGTGAAAAATTAAGCAGATGACATTTTGAAATTTTTTTTCTTATTTTTCGTAGAAAATACTTTGACATTTCATGCACTTTGCATGAAATGTCAAGCCTATTTTTCAGAAAAAATAAGAAAAATGTCATGAATTTGTCCCGTCTGCTGAATTTGCCCTTTGAGTAGTACATGTTAAGAATGAACAAACCAAAAGAACTTACCAACAATGCTAATTCCTAAAGTTTTGCCTGGCTCTCGTTGAAGTTCCACAAGCCTTGGTGGTCCCCATGTCTGATTGGCCAAATTCACTTCATCTGACTTTGTCGTCCTTCTAGGTGAAGCTTGTGGAGGTATAGTGTGTGGAGGCGGAGATTGGGGAGGCGGAGAGGTTGCCATGGGAGACACTGATTTTGCAGGTGAGGAAGGTGTTGAAGAAGCACTGCCATCTGAAGTGACACTTGCACGACCTGTTCGAGGGCTTAACGTTGAGCTAGAAAAAAGAAACATACTGTATTTTCCCCTAGAATTCAGACAGGTACATCTGAGCAAATAGTGTAGACTAAGATCAGACACATTGGAATGTGGCATCTGATCAAGGATCTACACTGTTTGTTACCCATCCAGCAGTTTTAGACAAAGCAAAATTTGATAAAATTGATTTATTCAAATTATTGGACAAGTATGGTAAACCTTAGGAGTTAAAGTATCAAAATATTTAGGGTAAAAATACAGTAAATGACTGAGCTTTATTTATTGAAAAGGCAGAAAACTGCTTTGAAAACCAGGGCCCTGTTGTTCGAAGCATCGTTAGCTTAATGAGCTCATTAGTGGTCAAAATGATAACTGCTCTAGTAAGTACCGTATCTAATTCACAGTTATTTTTGCTGAAAAAATGTGAGTAGCTTTTGCAAATGTAAAAGCTACTCACATTTTTCAGCAAAAATATTAGCGTGTATGCCATATTTAATGATCAAAATTTTAACGATACGTTAACTAACGACATTATTAGTTTCGAACAACTGAGCCCATAGCATAAGTGTATTTAACTCTTAACTGTTAATGTGCCAGTTTCAACTGCAGCAGACTACATTCTGAAATAGTTTTGTTTTAATTTTTCAAAGAAATTAAGGTTTAATATTTCATGCGAATTGTCTGCTTGGCTGACAATTCACATGAAATATTGAGCCTTAATTGGTCAAGAAATATTTAAGAATGCTACCTACTATAATCTACTATAATTTTAAATGGTGCTTTAAGGGTTAACCTTTAGAACTGAAATGAACAAATGGGTGCAATTTTTATTTTTCCTAGAAAACAGGGCTTGACATTACGAAAACACACCTATGTAATTTTGACCCCCTCATACCCCACTTTTATATAGTAAAACTGGGGTTTACAGGGGTATACATTATTTTTCTTATTTCTGCTTGAAAACATAGACTGTGGGTACTCGTTAGAACCGCCTCGCTGAGGCGGTTCTAACAAGTACCCACAATCTATGTTTTAAGCAGATATAAAAAAAAAAATCAGAGTTTTTTACCTAAAAATTTTCAATTTTTGGAGGTGAAATTTTCTGTATATTTGAATAGGCCTGTTTCCGTAATGATATTTCCACAAGATAACAGGACTTTGCATTTTTTTACAGAAAATTGGGACCAATTTTTCACTTTACTTTTAGTACAATCTGTGCCATTTCAGCATATTAATATTGTTCTTACATTTCCTGAAAATAAGTTTTGTCATTCTATACGGCTTCCTAAAATGTCAAATCCTATTTTTTAGAAAAGATATTATTCTTCTTTATTTCCTTTGGAAGAAGAACCTTTGCCTGAAATGTCACTTTGTTTTCTGTAAATGATAAACATGTGAAACAATAATCCTCGCCATTACCATGCTGCTGGAAGATAACTCTGTCAAAAGCTGACGAAATATGCCCATTAGCAATCCCAAACCATATTTACACAATATCAATGCACATAATTTTATCAAGTTTGGTGAAAATCTACTGAGATTTACTCAAGTTACTGTCCTGAAACCAAAATACTGATATGTTGCGGGCTAATAACTGAAAAAAAAATGACCAAATTTGCCCATTAGCATTCCCAAACCAGATCACCATGATATCAATGCACATACCAAGTTTGGTGAAAATCCAATGACACTTATGCATGTTATAATTTGGAAAGGAAAATACAGACATGTCACAGGCAGAACTGAAAAACTGAGGAAATTTGCCCATCTGCAAACCCAAACTAGATCCCCACAATATAAATGCAGATACCAAGCTTGGTGAAAATCTATCTACTTAACTAGTTAATTATCATCCATAAATGAAAATACAGACAGATGGATGTCCGACAGATGGACAGACAGGCCAATGGACAGAAGAACAGACACAAGGACACCAACATGGAACCATAATACCCAGCCACTATCGTGTGGCAGGGTATAAAAAAAAGGAAAATATATCAAAATGTTGTCTGCTGAATTTTTTTACCTCTGGTAAGGTAAAATATTTTTATTTATGTTTTAAATTAAACATCAATGCATGGTAAGCTTCTGAATGGGAAAAGTTTACTGTAATTACCCTTAATATTTGGATACCTAAACTCCTTACCATAGTTATCCTAAAATTTGAACCAGTACATTTGATTACTCCCTCATGTGCCCTAACCCTTAAACTGCCAATCAAAACAATTGTCATCTGCTTTGTCATCTACTTGTAATTTTTAAAGTCATTTTTGCAAACAGTGTGGACCTAGATCAGACTGCTCCTCTAGGAGCAGTCTGATCAGGGTCTACACTGTTTGCCTGTATGCAAAAGTAGGTTTGAAAAGTTTGCTATTCAGCAGACGACCTAAATAGACAACATTTTCAGATGCAGGTTTTCTTGGCATTTTATGGGTTAAATGTTGAGACTAAATGATAGAATGTATAAATCTGGACTTTTTATTCAGGCTTATGTGGTGTATATTTAGCACTCGACACTGGAATCTGAAGAGCATAAAACCCAGAGGTAATAATGGCGGGCCATCCAAAAACCTCTGAACTTTCGCAGTGGATATATCCACTGTGACAGTTTAGAGGTTCTTGGATGGCCCACCATTATTTAAACTTAGCCTTTGGGCAAAGTTTTCAATAAAAAATTGTTCTCTCGAGTTTTGAGTTGGGATTTGTACAGCCCAGTCAACACTGTTAAGGTCATGTCAAGCATGGAAACTGTAATTGTGATCCCCCCCCCCCCTCCCCCCCTTCATTTTGTCCACCTGAATTGCCAAAGATGTTTGCTGCATGCTGATATTTTGTTTGTGTTGAGGTTTTACGGCCCAGTCAACCCAATGGAGTCATGTTGAGCGCGGTCAGTTTATCTAACCACACGTTTACTGGGCAGGCTTAGTCCTCTAAGCGGTGAACCAGTATTGTGCACATTCTTTTGCCAGAAACTGACAACTGCCCTTCTTGAATCAGGGGAAGGGAGAGAATGACCGTTGAAAATATTTCATGATCAATCTCCACGAAAGAATGTTGCCGACCTCGGCAGGGGTTGATTTTGTTTGTGTTGAAGTTTTACGGCTCAGTCAACCCAATGGGGTCAAGTCAAGCACGGTCAGTTTACCTAACCACATGTTTACTGGGCAGGCTTAGTCCTCTAAGCGGTGAACCAGTATTGTGCACATTCTTTCGCCAGAAACTGACAACTGCCCTTCTTGAATCAGCGGAAGGGAGTGAATGACGGTAGAAAATATTTCATGATCAATCTCCACAAAAGAATGTTGCCGACCTCAGCGGGGGTTGAACCGGCAACCTCCTGGTCTCCAGTCGGACGGCGTATCCAACTGAGCCACCGAGGCTGGCTGCATGCTGATATCATTAGTACACAAACTTTAATTAAAATACCTTCATTCTGCTTAATAAACATTGTCTTTCAATTCCAAACACTTCTATAAACACCACAATCAACCCAGCTTTATCACAGGATTAAAGAGATTGACCAACAAGGGCAATTCGACCAAGAGGTTAAAGGAATAACTCTCTTTTTTTTTATCACGAAATTAACTTTTCAGATGGATTCAGCCCTTTGACCTATCAGAATCACTCTTCCAAAGATACATTCAGCCAATTTCTTGCCCCACATGGCCTAGTTTAGTTTTTACTAACGCATTTAGCAAAATACGTATATGTTTTAACACCAAGCAAAGTTTGTAGCAGACATTCTATTTTTTCTTTTTTCTTTCTTTTTTTCAAAAAAAAAAAAAAAATGTCTTGTTGACATTTCATGTGAATCATCTGCTTGAAAAAAAAACAACAAAAAGCAAAAACAAAAAAAAACTTCAAAAATGCTGTCCACTGCAGTTATAACTGGCACTTTTAAGGGTTGACAGGGGTAAAATAAGAAGTGTTTATGCTTCAATAGTGCTGTAAACTACTATTTACTGTATTTACCCTAAATATTTGGACACTTCCTTACCATACTTGTTCTCAAATTTGAACAAGTGCAATTTACTATCTGAGGTCTAAAAATTGCTGGATCGGTGGCAAACAGTGTGGATCCTGATGAGTCGCAGCAGAATGTGGCATCTCATCTGGGTTGTCATTGTTTGCTCAGGCCTGTCTGTCTGAATGCGTACAGTAAATATGGTATAAAATGCTTTGAAACCAAACAGCAAGGACCTGATCTTTCGTTAGTACAATATCATCCCTAAATAGTCAGCCACCTTAGTTCCTTACCATACTTTTCCTAAAATTTTTGAACAAGTCCATTTTAGTATCTGTTGATGTGTCCTAGATGAGTGGCAAACAGTGCCCCATCTGATCTAGGTATACACTGTTTGCTCTATCTATCTATCCAAATACTTACTGTACTTTCGATATCTTTCAGAAAGTCGTTTTTACCTGGCAATTTACACAGAAGAAGTGAATTTGCAAACTTTTGTCACGATTTATTGCAAAAAAAAAAAAAAAAAAAAAATACTTTTATTTCATTCAATATTGTTTTGAACAATCGAAAATATTCATTTTTCCATAATAAAAATGGCTGCTAACCATGCAGAAAATTGATCGGGTAGGTAAATTAGAGGCAGGTTTTCAGCAAGTTATACTTGCTCAAATTTCCGAAAATTTCACAATATTGTGGTAAAACATCAACAATTAAAATCAGTAGAAAAAAGTAAAACATATTTTCCGAGATAAAAATTCAAGAAAATTACTTAACTCCTGAAATTGCTTAGGTCAGACCAGTTTTTGGCCTTAATTTGTCTTTACTTATTTTTTGGTAAATATTTGAGAACAAAGCACAGAACTAGAAGAGCCAAATGGTTTCTAATAAGATTTTGTCAGTCAGAACAAATTTCATTTAAGATAAGACTGTAAGCGAAAAATGTCTTTCCAAGTGATGCCGAAAGGATAGACTGGCTCCAGTCTCTAGTGACAAATTTTTTTTTTCTCTTATAATCTGTTTAATAATCCACTAAAATAAAACCAAAAGTAATAGCATGACTATAAAGGCTGGTCACTAGTGACCAGCTTTTATAGTCATGATATTTTTTTGGTTTTATTTTAGTGGATTATCAAGCAGGATTATGAGAAAAATATTTAGTCACTGGGGACTGGAGCCAGTCTACTGAAAGGACAGTAGGGTGAATACAGTAGTAATAAATAAATACATAGAAAAAGAAATTGGAATGGTAATGCATTGCACTGGATTGATGAACATTTGTATTCAAATGGTCTGAACTTGTCACAGAAGAGCTGTGACAAATTTATTACTGCCATTACATCATGTGTCTTTCTTGTTCTATCCTGTTAACCCTTGAAGTGCTGTTCAAAATTGCTGTTCAAAATTGCAGCAGATGACATCTGTTTTTTTTTTGTTTTTTTTATTTTTCTGAACAAATAAGATGTAGTATTTCATGTGAATCACCTGCTAGGCAGATGATTCACATGAAATGCCATGTCTTATTTCCTCTGAAAAATAGTAAAAAAAAACCCAAAAAACAACAGAATATCGTCTGCTACAGTTTTGCTTAGCAACTGCAGAATTCACTAAGCTTATGTAATATGGTTAAGACTGCCAGCTTGTCTGATGATCTTAGAGCACTCAGTAATTGCTCTTGGTGCTTAGCATGCCTGGCAGACATTTCAGCAGACAACATTTTGAAATATTTTTCTTATTAGTCCTAGAAAACAGATTTTGACATTTCATGCAAAATTCCAAAGACTAAATTCTGGAAAAAAAAAAATGAAAATATCATCAACTTGTGGTCTACTGAACTGTTAAGACTGTCTGAATCTATTAGATTAGCATGTCATGGAAAGAGTTGCCTAATGCCATAAACTAGCCCTAAAATGATCCAGATAAGCCTGTTTCTTATTTCTCTATAAAAAAAAAAACATATATTGCTGGTACATACTGGAATCTCCTTGGTAAGGGTAATGCCAAGGAATACTCATAGCATATCTTTTGACTGTAAGAAGAAAAATATCCAAATGTTTCGGTTGCAAAAATCTCTAGAACTATGTATACCACTATGTCCTGCCCCTAAATAGTGAATGACCACCCACCCATTCAGTCAAAACATGGCACTCAATATTCCATATTTACCCTAAATATTTGTAAAATGTAAGTCCTTGCCATATTACATTAACCTTTATCATGTTATGGCTATATTCAGCAGATGACAAACTGTGATATTTTTATTTTTCACAGACACTCAGCTTTGACATTTCAAGCAAATTGCCTTCAGAGGAAAGTACTGACTTTTCTTATTTCCATGACAACATATATTGTGGTAGAAGCGCCTGACCAAAGCACTTCTAATGAGAACCCACCAACATACGTTTCTGTGGAGATATCAGAAAAATATTTTCCCTGATACTCCAATCCCTCTTATCTGGAGATAATAATGCATCAAAATGAAAAAATACAATCTAGTCCAGTTAAAATCATTAAACCCACAGCCACATATCGAGGGTTGAGCGCAAGACTATGGTAACTCAAACGTATTTTTGAAACCCTTGTTTAGGGGCAACTTGGACCCCTTTGTAAACAATGCAAATTTAGGTGCCATTGCTCATACGAGCAATGGCACCTAAATTTTCATTGTTTACAGAAAGAAATGTTGTAATCTTCATAACGCCTTCATGGTGAGGAGATTAGGTTTGGGGAAAAACAATCATCTGACTTACGATAGTCTTGCGCTCAACCCTCGATATGGTAACATTTGAACATCGTACCTTTAGATATGTATGCTGATCAGCATTGGGAAAACATGCCTATTCAAATATATTTAAAATTTTGCAACCAAAACAGGAAAATTTTCAGATAAAAAATTCTGATATTTTTCATATTTCTTCTCAAAACATAGATTGTGGGTACTTGTTAGAACTGCCTCAGTGAGGCAGTTCTAACAAGTACCTACAATCTATGTTTTTCAGCAAAATAAAACAAAAATTATGTATACCCTTGTAAACCCCACTTTTACTATACTGGGGTGTATGATGGTCAAACTTATATAGTATGAGTTGGGGTTTAATGACACATTAACCCTTGTGGGTCATTTTGTGTCATCTCCAAGAGAAAAGGAGAAAAGAGATAGAAGAGATAGTAGAAGGAATGAAAGTGAAAAAATAGAAGAAATAAAAACATTCCCCCTCTACCCTTACCTGCTACAAGGATAGCAGGCCTTGCCCAGCTGTAAGCCAATATCAGTTGGACGCCCCAGTGACGTAAGATACACACCTTCGCACTACCTGACCTCCCCCTCAAAATTATATTGGCATGTTTTCGTGATGAGCCTAGGCTTTCCCATAGTGTGATCAGAACCTTTCTTTGGGTATAATTTGGAAGGCCAAGGATGCAGTTTCATCATGTGGACAATAAAGACTCTGATCAGATTGCATGAATATGCAGGCAGATTTGATTCTTCATCAGGCATACATGCCAGAAGATATCTTTCTCATGTTGCAGCTCATTTATTTTGAGGCCTTTAATTGTGTTCTTTTGTCACTTGGGATTGTTCAAGGTGTCTTTTACAAGCAATTACTCCTCTGAAGACCAAATGCATTTGTCAAATACTGAGCCATGTGGAACAGAAAAACTAAATCTTCCAATATGCATTGTAGAAACATTCCACCCACACTTAGGATAACTGCTCTAAAATTCTCCAACTTTATGCCATACTTTTTTCTTTTTTTTTTTTTTTTACACATTCATCTTACAAAATATTTGATGGAAAGACATGCAGGCTAGACCTTGATCCTACTGCTTCTTCCATAGCTGTCTGATCTGGGTCTGTACTTTTTACATATGCCATTTTGCCAGAAAAGTTGGCACACTAAATTTTAAAGCAATTACTGTATTTAATTAGCAACTCCCACTATTGATGGATAAGTCTCAATATCTTTGAGATTCCAGTTTTATGAATATCTCACTTGAAATGCAATAAACTTCCTGGGGAGTAGCTAAATGGCTAGCAGCAGCATGAGACCAAAAAAATTAGGTTGTTTTATCTTCATACACAAGGGAAGCAAATTTACTGCTTCTGGAGTGGTTGCCTTTGGAAAACGGAGGCACAAACTTTTAACCCTTGTCCTGCTGAATAAATTAAGATGCCACGCCCATTTCTAATTTCCAGCCAATCAGATTACTTGATCCAGATTATTGCTATATTTTCACATACCTAATGGCAAACAGTGCAGATCCAGATCAGTTGGCTTCTTCAGAAGCCAGCTGATCTGTATCTACACTGTTTGCAAAGGCAGGGTTTATCAGGGTTCAGCAGAACCAGGGTTAACTTAGAGTGCTCCCTCTATACAGCTGATTGGGTTAGAATTTAACGGTCCAGTTAACACTATTTAGGTCATGTCAAGCTGGTCAGTTTACTGAACCATACTTTTCCTGGGCAGGCTTAGTCCTCTAAGCAGTTAACAAATACTTGTGCACATTCTTTCAACACCTAGGCTGAAACTGACAACTGCCCTTCTTGAATTTGTGGAACAAAGAAAATGACCATAGAAAATATTTCATGTTTCATCTCCATGCAAGAATGTTGCAACATGGGATCAAACCTGCAATCCTCCTGACCTTCCATCGAATGGGCATCTGAATGAGCCCTCAAGGCCGGCTCTCCCTGTATAAGGTGTATTCCTTTATCTTTATCTTAAGAGTAATAGACACACATGTATGTTTGTCTGCCATTTTTACAAGGGAGAACTTTTGTGACTTCTTGTTTGCTTTCCTTCCTGAAAAGGGTCTCCTCTAAAAGGAATGAATTTGCTCCCATGGGGAGCAAATTCTTTCCTTTTAAAGGAGACCCTTTTCAGAAGGGGACAAACAATTTAGACAGAATTACCTCCCCTGAAAGTGCATCCATTGCCCTTAAATCAATATGATCAATATGACACTAACACTATACGAGGGATGTTCGAAATGAATTGCTTATTTCTATCTGGAGACTTCAAATTTCAAGTTAGCCCAAAAGTACTATTTTCATGCCCTCGAAGTACTCCCCGTGGCTAGAAATGCAAAGTTTCAGCCGATGTATCCACTTCTTGAAGGCGTCACGGTACGCTGATTTGGGCACAGTAATAAGTTACTGATGAATGGCAGATCCAAGTGCCTGTCGGGACTGGTATTTCCGCCCAGCAAGGAATGCTTTCAATTTCGGAAACAAAAAGAAATCACATGGGGCAAGGTCTGGGGAATACGGGGGGTGAGGCAAAACAGTTACTTTTTCTTTCTTCAAAAACGCCGTAACTATTGCGGAGGTATGAGCTGGGGCATTGTCATGTAGAAGACGGACATGTTTAAAACCAGTGGCAGGGCGTCGTTTCTGATAATACTTTTTCAGTTTCTTCAGTACTATGTCTTTGTAGTACTTTCCGGTGATGCTTTTGCCCTTTTTCACTGGCACTTTTATTGCGACTTCTTCACCAGAGAAGAAGATTGCATACAAAACCTTTTTTGTACTCAAGAACGTTTGGCAATTATTGGGCGTTTGCTGTGTTTACTGGCCCAGATCTTATTGCTAACCTTTCTGACGGGCTCAAAATAATGGATCCAGGTTTCATCACCTGTGATGATATTGGCAAACTGCTTTTTGTCATATTTTGGAAACATTTGAAGCAGCTTTTCGACCACTTTAACCCGTTGCCTCTTTTGCTTGTCAGTCAACAGATGTGGCACCCATCTAGCAGAAATCTTTCTGACTTTCAAATGCTTCTTCAAAATAAGGTGAACCGTTGATAGTGATATGCCTACCTTTCGTGCAATATCACGAACTGTAATTCTGGCATCTCCTTCAATGATTTCCTTTAATTTGGAAACGATTTCTTTACGAGATGCAGATTTTGGCCTACCTGATTTCGGTGCATTTTTAATGGACTCTACACCAGACTCAAATTTCTTTTTTCACCGCCGAACTGTGTCATAAGACACACAAGAAGGTCCAAAAGCAATAGAAATTTCAGTCATCAGCTTCTTCAAAGAACAACCAAGTTTTGAGCGAGCTTTGATGTAAGCCCGTATTTCATCTTTTTTGTCGACGCTTCTACCAACCATTTTTACTGCAGTGGTCAATGACTGCGTGTATTCAAATGGCAAATTTTATGTCTTACACTTAGTCTAACATGTACATTTATACACCATTGTGTAGATATTGAATAGCCCTATACAGGTATGTATTGGTTTTTATCGTGCCCCACGTGGATATCGAGCTAGAGGACAATAAGCAATTCATTTTGAACATCCCTCGTATATGTAACACTCAGAATTTGTTTCACTACTGAAGTCCATACAATAAACATTTCATTACTACTGTATTTAGCGTATGTATTCGGAGGGAAGAAAATGCAAACAGTGTAGACTCAGATGAGATGCTGCAGAACATGGCATCTCATCAGAATCTGTACTGTTTGCCACTCATCCAGCAATTTTTAGACACAACATCAGGTAGTAAATTGAATTTGTTCAAATTTTAGAATAAGTATGGTAAGGATTTGAGGTGTCCGAATACTTAGGGTAAATACTGCGTCTCTATATGACATTCTGTAACAATCATGTGTTTGATAATAATAAACATTTCATTACTACCTCTATATAATGGCCTCTATATGTCTCAGTGATGCATCTTGATCACCAGATAATATCTGATAAGCCAACATGCATACAGCACAAGTCTAGATAAGAGAGGGTATCAGATAAATATTTTTCTTATTTCGCCACAAAAACTTATGTTGTGAGTACTCATTAAAAGCACCTTGCTGAGGCGCTTCTAATGAGTACTCATAACATGTTTTCGTGGAGAAATAAGAAAAATATCAATACTTTTGGATGAATAAAAACATCTTATCAAGAGCTATGAATTGCCCGGCGATGCATCTTGATCACCAATATAACATTTGATAAGCCATAACATGTATAAAGGTGTCTTTGGGACATATGTGGTCAGCGAAGTCTGGGATCAGTTGGCACTCTTATGCAATCTGGGCCCAGTTGTTCAAAGCATCGTTAGCTTAAGGAGCACGTTAGTGGTCAAAATGTTAACTGTTTTTAGTAAGTACATTATCTAATTCACAGTTATTTTTGCTGAAAAAATGTGAAAAGCTACTCACATTTTTTCAGCAAAAATATTGGCATTATGCCATATTTAATGATCAAAGTTTTAACAATACCTCAACTAATGACATCGTTAGTTTTGAACAACTGGGCCCTGATAAAAGTCTTTGTTGTCTAATTTTAGAATCATCTGATCCTGTAGAATGTAAAGATGGCCAATAAAGCTCATGATGAGACTGTACTGGGTGTGGGGACCTTTACCAGGGATTTGACATAAAAAATGCCCTCACAGTGTAGGGCATATACCAGGGCTTTGCAGATTGAAAGTCAATATCCCCTCTATTCCACGGTCCCGTGGGGTCCGTGGTTGCAAATGACTGGTGCATTATTTCTGCACCAAAACCTATCTTCTGCAAGGCCATTTAAATGAAACCAAAAGATATGTTGACAGAATTGGTGCACAGATAATAAAAACTGTCCCAGGACAGTATAGCTTGCCTGAATCATGCTTTGCCAATAAGATGAAACAAGAATTCTGCTAGAGTCAACGTCTCAACTGCATTGGGCAAAGTCATGTAAGTATAATGCATAGGAAAGTAAGTAAAATATTTCAAACTTTGGGAAAGTATGATGTTTGTATGTGAAATACTCTTCAAGATATAAGGCAAAATCACCAGACCATGAAATATAAGTGTTGTGACCTACATTCATGTTTAAGTCAAACTTCGGGTCATACTGACTCATAATCTGAAAGTATGATGTTTATACACTAAATATTCTTCAAGATATAAGGTAAAATCACTGTACTGTGAAATATATGTCACAGTGACCCATATTTTGAGGTCAAACTTTGGGTGATACTGAAGGATAATCTGAAAGTATGGTGTTTATACATGAAATACTTATCAAGATAAAAGGCAAAGTCACTGGACCGTGAAATACAGGTCACTGTGACCTACATTTATTTTAAGGCCAAACTTCAGGTCATACTGATGCATAATCAAACAATACGATGTTTACACATGAAATACTCTTCAAGATATAAGACTGTGAAACATAGGTCACTGTGACTTACAATTATTTTGAAGTCAAATTTCCAGTCATACATAATCTGAAAGTGTGATATTTATACACCAAATATTCTTCAAGCTATAAGGTAAAATCACTGAAATGTGAAATACAGGTCACTGTGACCTACATTTATTTTGAGATCAAATGTTAGATGGCACAAAAAGATACTCTAACAGTAACAAACATAATGTCAGATGACACAGAAGAATACTCTAACAGTAACATACATGGTGAAATATTTTTAAGATATAGGGCAAAATCCCTGGACTGTGGAATATAGGTCACTGTGACCTACATTTATTTTGAGGTCAAACTTTGGGTCATACTGACTCATAATCAGAGAGTTTGATGTTTATGCATGAAATACTCAAGATATAAGGTAAAATCACTGAACCCTGAAATAAAAGTCACTGTGACCTACTTTGTTTTGTAGTCAAACTTTGGGTCATTGTACTGACTCACGACTGGAAAGTATGATGTTAATACATCAAATACTCTTCAAGATATATGGCACTGTGACCTACACTTGTTTTGAGGTAAAACTTCTAGTCATACTGACTCATAATCCGTAAGTATCATGTTTACATGAAATGCTCTTCAAGATATAAGCCTAAATCACTTGACAGTAAAAATTCTGGACCATGAAAAACAGGTCATGCTAGCTTTCACTTCAGAACCTACAGGTCAATGTCACAAGGTTGACCAATGTTTGAACAAGTATGTATCTAAGTTGTTTTCTTAACAGAAAAGTAGAGAAAAAAACAATACTTTTTACAGGTGTCTTAGTTTTTGACCTCTAGCCCCACCCAAGAGCATGGACCCTAAGGTCTAACAACATGCAATGAAAGCAAACCCTCGAGAGTACTTATGGTCCAAATATGAATGCTTTCTGTTGAGATATGAACTTCTGAAAAACTTGAAAATAAAACTTTAAAGTAGTGTGATAGACATAAAGAAGTGGGGTGATTACAAAAGCTCTACATGTATTTTGTACAGGCGAACTAATAAAAATATACTAAATTATTGCCACAAATGTGAGACAATTCCATTGAGAGTACTCACAAGATAAAATTTAGTGCAAAAAATAACAAAAAAGCATCACAATTATCGTCTTGTCTGGAGTGATGAAATGACATTAATTCCCTTAATGTGGCCCAGATATATCTCATGTGATCAGGTGATGCAGACAGACCAATACAACATCCGATCAAGGAAATAGATCAAAATACTGTAATTACCCTAAATACTGGGATATCAACTCCTAACCATACTTATAAAAAATTGAACAAGTTTACTTTATTACCTGCTGATGTGTCTAAGAACTGCTGGATGAGTAGTAAACAGTGTAGACTCTGATCAGATGCCACATTCTGTGATATCTAATCTGGGTCTACACTGTTTGCTCAGGCCTGTCTGTCCCAACACTTAGGGTAAATATGGTACTGCAATAATCATCTACATGTACTTTTAAACTTTACCACTTTCTGGGGACAAATTGATGATATTTTCTTATTTTTCCCAGAAAACAGGTTTTGACATTTCATGCAAATTGTCTCCAATGGAGACAATTTGCATGAAATGTGAAACCTGTCTTCTCAGAAAAATAAGACAAATATTTCAAAATGTTGTCTGCTGAAAATTTAACTCAGCATGCTAAGTGTTAGCATTAACCCTTGTCCTGCTGAATAAATTAATAAGCCACACCTACTTCTAATTTCCAGCCAATCAGATTACTTGATCTGGATTACTGCTATAAATTCACAAACTTAATGGCAAACAGTGCAGATCCAGATCAGTTGGCTTCTTAGAAGCCAACTGATCTGGCTCTACACTGTTTCCAAATGCAGGGTATCCGGGTTCAGCAGGGCAAGGGATTAATCTTAGATTCAGATGAGGTTACAATTAATGATAATTCTAATTTTTTTACCAAAATCTCTGCAGGATGAAAATAAAAAAATACCAATCCTTAAAATGTCTAGCAAAACTGTAATGGACAACATTCTAGTTTGTTTCTTCAGAATAAATAAGAATCATCTGCCAGGCAGAAAATTAACATGAAATGCCAAGCCTTATTTTCTCTGAAGAAAAAAAGTTGTCTGCTGCAAAAGTGATTGGCTCTTTAAGGGTAGATCTATGATAAATCTTCCATCTTTACAGACCAAAAACAAGGATCTTTGTATACAGGGTAGATCCCAAAGAGGTAGCTGATTACATAAGGATTTGCATTTATTCTTTTTGTTTTTTTTTTCACAACACTGTTTACTCCTTTTGTCTAACATCCCTTTTTAAGACAATAGACTCAAAGAGTAAAGAGTCTGCTTAATGCTTAGCACTCTGGGTGAACATGTCAGGAGACATTTTAAAATATTTTCCCTAGGCAACAGGTTTTGACATTTCATGCAATGGGAGACAATTTGCATGAAATGTCAAAATCTTTTTTTAAGAGAAAAATAAGAAATATATTTTAACATGTTGTCTGCAGAAAATTTTACCCATTATGCTAAGTATTGGGGTGTGACTGACTGAATCCAGGTTTTACGGCCCAGTCAACCCATTTGGGTCATGTCAAGCCAGTCAGTTTACCTAACCACATGTTTACTGGGCAGGCTTAGTCCTCTAAGCAGTTAACCAGTATTGTGCACATTCTTTCACCAGAAACTGACAACTGCCCTTCTTGAATCAGCGGAAGGGAGAGAATGACCGTAGAAAATATTTCATGATCAATCTCCACGAAAGAATGTTGCCAGACCTGCAACCTCCTGATCACCAGTCAGACACACATTGGACTGAGCCACCTAGGCCGGCATTGGGGTGTGAAAGCATTAAATGATGACACAGCTATTCTTACAATCTCTTTTTCATATTGTTGACCATTAATAAAATGCTGCCTCTATCTGCCTCACAAATATTGGGGTTGAAAATGAATCACATCAACCCCTTGACCAACTGAGACATTACAATACACAAAACACATGACATAACACCCACAAATCACATTCCACAAGAAATACATATAAACATAAAATGCATGCAAGAACATTTGCCAAGGGATAATACCAAAATTATTTCTCTAACTATTCAGATAACTAAGCCTTTTCCATACTTGCAAGTCAGATTAGAGTCTGGACACTTTGTCCTTCACATAGCTCCAGCTTTGATTGTGTTGGGGTTTAACGTCAACCTTTGTGGGTCATTTTGTGTCATCTCCCAGAAAAAGGGAGAAGAGAGATAGAAGAGATAGTAGAGGAGATGAAAGAGAGGGACAGGGGAGAAAGAAGAAAATGAATGAAAGTGAAGACACAGAAGAAATTAAACATTCCCTCTCTATCCACACCTGCTGAAAGGACAGGAGGCTTTGCCCAAATGTAAGCCAATATCAGTTGGACGCCCTGGTGACTCAAAATACACAACACCTTTGCCTCACCCAACCACCCCAACATAGTTCCAGATAAGAGGGGGTATCCACATAATAATTTTCTTATTTCTCAATAAAAACATATGTTGAGGGTACTCATTAGAAGCATCTCATCAAGGCACTTCTAATGAATACATTTTTATTGAGAAATAAGAAAAATATCAGTAGAAAAAGCACCTTCTCTGGAGTTATGCCTTCAGTGAGCAGTTATTACTGAAAATTCATATGCTAGCCCAATGGACTGATTCAATTTTTAGGAGAAGCACACTAGGTAGTGGTATTCAAGCAGCCTGGGAAATTACGGTACACACATGGTAATAACATAAGAACCTTAACCTCTAATCCTCTCTGGACAAATTCAGATGACAACAAAAAATTCCTGACAGGTTCTCATTTATTCTACCAAGAAAATAGGGTTTGAAATTTCACGCAAACTGACTCCTAAGCATGAAATGAGCTGCAAAGTGAGAAACGTACCTTCTGACATATGTGCCCAGCAAAGACTGAAATCAGCCTGCCAGTATGCACAGTCTGGTCAGAGTATTTGTTGTCCACATGAAGAAACTTTGCATCCTTGGCTATCCAAACTATTCCCTGTGAAGATTCTGATCAAACTGCACAAATGTGATTTGGCACACCTGTCCAAAGGTATCTTTTCTGACATTCCAGCTCAAATGTCAAACACCTCTTTTTCAGGGTAAAATATAACAAAATGTCATCTGCTGAAACTTTTAACCAGGGCCCAGTTGTTCAAAACTAACGATGTCGTTAGTTAACGATTCATTAAAATTTACAATGAGTGATATGCAAATATGCTGAAATTTTTTGCTGAAAAAATGTGGGTAGCTTTTGCAGTGCAAAAGCTACTCACATTTTTTCAGCAAAAAATATCAGAATATTGTATATTGAATCTGCTAAAACAGTTAACGAAATGACCCTTAACGAGCTCGTTAAGCTAACAACGCTTTGTACAACTGGGCCCAGCATGCAAATCCTAATGTATGCATTGCATGCTTGCACTGGGATTCCACTATATTACAAACTTTGTTGTGTCAGTCAAAAAAAAAACAAAAAAAAACAACATTTCTTCAAAAATAAAGAACATAAAACATGCCAATAATAGGGAAAGGGAAACAACCAAGAAAACAATACATCCACAGTATAACACAAGTACACAATTGCTCCAAATACATTTTTTTTTTTTTTTTTCAACCGAAAAGTACTGATACTTTACTTATTTCTCCACAAAAACATATGTTGTGGGCACTCATTAGACATACCATTTAGTATGTGAATTTGTATCAACAACCTGGATCAAGTAACCTGATTGGCTGAAAATTTGAAAAGGGAGTGGCATCTTAATTTATTCAGCAGGACAAGAGTAAATGTAGAGTAGTTACGTTGGAAAGGTCACACTCACAAAAAATAGCTGTTTGTTTGTTTGTTTGTGTTTACAGCCCAGTCAACCCATTGGGTCAAGTCGAGCGCGGTCAGTTTACCTAACCACACATTTACTGGGCAGGCTGAGTCCTCTAAGCGGTTAACCAGTATTGTGCACATTCTTTCGCCAGAAACTGACAATTGCCCTTCTTGAATCAGCAGAAGGGAGAGAATGACCGTAGAAAATATTTCATGATCAATCTCTACGAAAGAATGTTGCCGACCTCAGCGGGGGCTGAACCCACGACCTCCTGGTCTCCAGTCGGACGGCGCATCCAACTGAGCCACCGAGCCGTACCAAGGCGCCAAAGTGGAAGAGATAAGGACACAACAGCACAGTTGCAATAACAGACATACAAAGAAAAACTGCAACAATGACAATTGTCATCTACTTCGTCTTCTGCTTGTGATTTTAAAAGTCATTTCTGCAAACAGTGTGGACCCAGATCAGACTGCTCCTCTAGGAGCAGTCTGGTCTGTCCACACTGTTTGCCTGTATGCAAAAACAGGTTTAAAAAGTTTGCAAGAATATTCAGCAGACGACATAAACAGACAACATTTTCAGATGCAGGTTTTCTTGGCGTTTTAAGGATTAAAATTGTCAGTCACTGGAAATGATACTGCCAATAAAAGCTTTCCAGATGCTACTCAAAAAGGCCATAACTCTGTTCAAAATAGCTGAATCAAAAATCCAAAATCAGCTGCACATCTTCACATCACAAACAGAAACTTCGCAAGATTTGAAAAGAAAGCTGGAAGCTGTAGAAGTTTTGGACACAAGCTGTGTTGACAGATAGCCTGGGTTTGAAAGGGCCATAACTCTGTCAATACAGGTACATAATAAAAAGTTTGTTAAACGGTGGCATTGGTGCAAAGCTTCATATCATATAGAGAAAATCAGAATAAAATTTAAAAAGAATTCAATCGAAGATAATTCTGTGGCCTTTCCGAGGTATTTCAGTGTTTTATATATATTCTTTATTGGCAAAATATATGCCATAAATATTTTGGTCATGTTGAGCCATCACCCAGATGGAGGCAGCTAGAAAAGAATACCTGGATATACATGAGAAGTCCAACCCCAGAACCTTGTTTCTAGCAAGGCAATTACCTTCCTACCAAAGCAAATGATGCAAGAGCCAACCCTCAGAATATTTCAGTAGGAAGGCAACACCCTACCACTGGCTTTAGTGGTTAATATGCTGTCTTGTTTGAATAATATCACATGAATTTAATGTTAAATTAGCTTTACAATTTCTTAACTTTTCATGAATCTCTGATTTTAAGGCATACATGAATATCAAAAGCAAGAAAATAAACATACCAAAAAATAAAATGAATTTCACAAACATTTCACAAAAACTTGCTAAAAAGGGTGCATATATGCTCCAAATCTTACCGATAATATTTTGGAAATATCCTAGAAAGACAGCACAAAAGAAAATGGGATTGTAAGCCAGACATACTACTTTTTTTTCTAAAAGCAGAAGAGTTGCTAAGAAAGCACATTGCTAAGAAGTCACACTTGGTGATAATTCTGGGGTAACTTTCTACAGTTTCACCCCTCTTCCCCCACCCCCACAAAAACATATGCTGTGAGTACTCATCAAAAGCACCTTTTCTGTGACACTTCTGATGAATACCAACATGTTTTTATGGAAAACTGAGTAAATATTATCCCAGAATTATCTGCAAATTATCCTCCTAGCAACTCCTCTGCAGAAGACATATTTTCTTCCTGTCCCCAATAACAGCACCACGATCCAAATCACTTTTACCCATAGCAATTTATATCTGAAGACCAGTTAAGGAGTATACTTCAACCTCTTTATAACACGGTTCATTATAAGAATGTTTTGGATTTAACACGGTTCAAAGATGGATCCCAAAAATGTATAGATTATATTGAAAAATGACCATAAATGGTCATTTTTCAATATAATCTATTCATTTTTGTTTGGATATAACACGGTTGTTTAACTAACACAGTTTATGCTATGGACCCCAACAACAGTGTTATAAAGAGGTTGTGGTGTATTTGGCAATAATTGTGTGAAAATATTTCTTACTCTCCAATACAAACACATGCTGACATGCTGGGTACTCATTCGAAACACCTTTCTGAGGCCCTTCAAATGAGTACCCACAGCAGATATTTAATGAAGATCTGGAGAAAGTTATCCAAGATGTATCATCAAATTTTTTC
This sequence comes from Anodontia alba, assembly GCA_964016985.1. Classification (NCBI taxonomy): domain Eukaryota; kingdom Metazoa; phylum Mollusca; class Bivalvia; order Lucinida; family Lucinidae; genus Anodontia; species Anodontia alba. The sequence continues at coordinate 11,745,616 of OZ024825.1, read as the reverse complement.
ACCATCTGTTATATTAAGGTTTACTGCTCAGCTATCTTATCAGCTCAAAGAAGGAATTTGCAACTGCAAAATCAACAACTTGACTTCTTTTTTTATTTTTTAACCTGATTACCTTTGTCCTCTCTCTAAATTCTTAATTTGTGACATCACAACACCAAAAAGAGTCACTTCCACCAAACTTTCCATAGTACAATTACAATAAAGATGCTGTTATCAGGGATTATACATTCAAGGACATAAACATACATTGCAGCAATAATTAACATTAACCATAAAATAAACCGAAGTCTTATAACAAACAATGATTCAAGTAGCAGCCGACATCTTTCTGGCAAAAAATAGGGAGGAGTCTAAACTAAAAATGAGCATTTGGGACCTACTGGTACACAATACTTCATATCAATGAATCATGTCTACAATATTTCATATCGATGAAACATGCATAAGACAACACTTTCATCACACACTTCTTTAACAAATAACTCTTCCACCTGCCTTTTTCAACATGTAACTTGTGAGGTGTCATTTTAGATTAAACTAAAATTTTGATTCTATGTGAACAAATTTCTTTACTGAACAGTTCTTTCTTGCTTCTCAACTTTATCTGCATATAAGTAAGTTTCATCTTACATTACGAAAACGTGCCTATTCAAATATATTGAAAATTTCATCTCCAAAAATTGAAAATTTTCAGATAAAAAAACTCTTATATTTTTCATATTTCTGCTCAAAACTTAGATTGTGGGTACTCAATAGAACTGCCTTGGTGAGGCAGTTCTAATGAATACCCACAATCTATGTTTTTGAGCAGAAATAAGAAAAATATCATATACCCCTGTCAACCCTAGTTTTACTATATAAAAGTGGGGTTTAAGGGGGTCCAAATTGTATAGGCATGTTTTGATGATGGCATTCAAACTGCTAAGCCTATCTGGACAAGTAAGTCTCAATGTGAGTAAACAAACCTTTCGTTGAACATCAACAGCAAAAAGATCAGACCCGCTATAGAGTATGGTAAACATCCTAAATTTTCTGTATTTTCTTTACCTACTTTTTAAGTATTTTGTTTAACAAATAATTGGTGGCATGCCAAACAGTGTAGACCCTGATCAGACTGCTCCTGCAGGAGCAGTCTGATCTGGGTCTGCACTGTTTGCTTCTACTTTCGGTAAGAATTGTTGTATGAAATTTTAGAACATTTACTGTATCTGTGATCACAGCTCTAGATATAAGGGATTTTTCTAATCTCTCTAGATAAATTTACAGTCGAACTTCGATGGCTCGAACCCCTTTGGGACCATGAAAATTTGTTCGAGACAGCGGTAGTTCGAGCCATGGAAGGTTACTATTAGTGCCACACCAGGAGGAATAATGGAGATAATTGTGGGATATCTTTTCGGTGTTCTATATTTTAAATGTATGTTGTGTGTACTAATTAAAATCATCTCATAGAGGTGATTCTAATGAGTGCACACAGCATACATTTACAAGATAAAAGAAGAAAATCTCCCTAAATTATCCGTATATCGAATTTGGAGGAAATTCCTGCAGACTCAAGAACGTGTTCGACTCATCCATGGTAAACGAGCCATCGGGGTTCGAGCCATTGGAGTTCTACTGTATGTTGTAGTTTTTATTCCAATTGCCTTAGTGAGCCAAAGCTAACATTTTAGTGGAAAAACAAGAATAAATATCAAGACATTCTGCCTCAAAATGAATGAATTATCTAGAGTTGTGGTGATTCCTGTTCCTGATTTTTTTCCACCATCAGTGTTTAGAGATTCTAGATACTGACCAGCATATGCTATGACCATATTGCACCAATACTGGGTATACCAGGCCTGAGCACAGTGTACACCCAAATCAGATGCTGCAAAATTTATTATCTGATCTGGGTCTACACTGTTTGCAACAATATTTCCACTAAGTATTAACATACCTTAACAGTTACTACTTACCATACTTGTCCTAAAATCTTTAGTCCAGTCTACTAAAATATTGCTTGATGAGTGGCAAACAATGTAGACCCTGATCAGATGCTGAATTCTGCAGTGTCTTATCTGGGTCTACACTGTTTGCACAGGCCTGTTTGTCCCAAAACTGAAAGTTTTTCTATACGTAGGATTGATAAGTATGACCAGGGCCCAAACTGTCTAGCATTCAGTAAGCACCTTTCAGAGACACATCACCTTGCAGTCAGCTAGACTTGGTCAAATTTTGTTATAGATGAGAATCTACACTGTCTACCATTCACTCATTTATAATATACTGATACAGTTGACTCTCGTTATCTTGACCACAGTTATCTCGAATAATCGCTTATCTCGAAGCGACAATCTGGTCCCTGCTTAAACATGAAAATCTAACAACAGGTAACAAAATATTGTGGAAAAGAGGAGAAATTGCTCCTAAGGAGCAATTTCTCCTCTTTTCCACAATATTTTCAATATATCTCTAACCTCAGGAGTCAAATTACATATACATTTGTTTAATGTGGCTGTTCGATTCATTTTTTCCTAAATTCTGCAAATGTGATATGTCGAGGTACGGATATCTCGAAGTATTTCAGAGAGTCCCTTGGAATTCGAAATAAAGAGAGTGGACTGTACTTACAGTAATTAAGCACACAGTGTAACATATACAGTGTTTTGTAGTCCACCATTTTCAATTTTGTAAAGGTAATCACGTTTCATGGGTAGACCAAGGAGGATTTCTGCGGGGTTTCAATTTAATCATGTTACCCTACTTACTCTATGTATTTGGACAGAAAGGCCTGAGCAAACAATGTAGACTCAGATCAGATGCTGCAGAATGTGGCATCTGATCAGGGTGTACACTGTTTGCCACTCACCCAGCAATTTTACACACATTCACAGTTAGTAAAATGGACTTGTTGAAGAGAAGTGTAAGGAAAAGTGTCCCAAATTTATCAAATTTATCCAAAATTTCCCATGAAAATGAAATCTTTGAGTCAAAGAAGGATTCGACTGAACCCTCCGAACCCCCTCTGAGTCCACCCTTGATGTTTGCACATGGTGATCTATAAACGGCCTAGTGCAAGATGTGGACCGTGTATTCAGCATCTGTAGATGCCTTCTTGCATAGCTCAAAATACTTGTAATAAGCCCAAGTATTAAGATCCCTGAACTCCTCACCATACTTGTCCTAAAATTTGAAAAAGTCCATTTTACTACTTGCTGATATGTCTAAAATACTGCTGGAAGAGTGGCAAACAGTGTTAACCCTGATCAGACACCATGTGTTGTGGCGTGTTTGCTCAGGCCTTTCTATCCTAATATTTCGGGGTTATTATGGTAAGGTGCTTTTTTTTCAACCAAAAAATGTTGATATTTTTCTTATTTCTCCATAAAAACATATGTTTTGGTACTCATTAGAAGTACCTTGACTTGAGGCACTTATAATGAGTATCTACAGCTATTTTTCTTGGAGAAATGTGAAAAATATTTTCCTGACACACCTTCTTATTTACAGCTATGCTTATTCCACCTTTAAACTTTTTCTCTGAAATTGGAGTGCTCAGAAAACTGTGCAATAGGTATTTACACACACTGACAACTTATAATTTTCCAGGCATCACTCATGTTTAAGATATGACTCAAAAGAACAGTAATTTGTCTACAGTAGTTGACTATGTTCTCCACATCTTGTATGAGCATCTTTATGAAATCAGGGCCCAGTTGTTCAAAGCATCGTTAGCATAACAAGCTCGTTAAGGGTCATTTCGTTAACTGTTTTAGCGGATTCAATATACAATATTCTGATATTTTTTGCTGAAAAAATGGGAGTAGCTTTTGCACTGCAAAAGCTACTCACATTTTTTCAGCAAAAAATTTCTGCATATTGCGTATCACTCGATGTAAATTTTAACGAATCGTTAACTAACGACGTCGTTAGCTTTGAACAACTGGGCCCAGGAAGCATAAATATACTAATTTTTAAGACACATCACTAGATTTGCATCCTATGTTAAAGCACCATGTGTGAAGCATTTAACAGTTTTTGCAGCACTTTGTGGTCATAGCTAACAGTATAGTGGCCTTATTTTGATTTATAACAACACTTTTCTACAATTCTTTAATAATTGACGACAAAACACCAAACATGTTGCATCCTGTGTTATTAAAACAGCTTTTTGATTATACTCATCCAGATTACTGATGTTTTACAGCAATGGTCAAACAGCAATGGTCAATCTGAAGGCTCTCCATATATGAAGTACCTATGTGCCATAAAAAGTACAAAATACTTACTTTGGTGAGGGCATCATTGTAGGGGTAGAAGGGCTCTCTGGGGGCCTGTTTGCCACAGACTCTTTATAAGCAGCAGCATCAGCAGCAGTTACATAAGTTATACTGAAATTCAAGAATGGTCAAACAATTAAGAAATATCAAACCCAAAGGGCCTTTATACAGGCAACGAAGGCCCAGATCAGACTGCACATTCGTGCAGTCTGATCAGGGCCTTTGTTGCCTGCCTTACAGAATTAATGATATTGTAGAATATCTATATGATATTCTATAGTATACTTGTATTCAGAAAATTCAACAATATCCAATGCTTCTGTAAGAAAACAGAAAAGCCCTATTAATACTTTCACTGCCCTTAGTCTTTTTTTTTTTTTTTTTTTTTTTGATTTGGGTTTTAAGGCCCTTTCAAGAATATTTCACTTATATCGAGCTGATCGTTCATCGAAGGTGGGCGAAAACCGGAGAACCCGGAGAAAAACCACCTGACCATCCGTAAGCAGAACTTGGCTTTCCCACATATGACCCGAGCGAGGCTCGAACCACAGCGGTGAGAAACCTAATGGATAAAGAGTCAACTCTCTTATCCACTAGGCTACGGATGCCCGTTCCTGCCCTTAGTCTCAAAACATCAATATCCCAGTGCCAAGCATGCTTTGAGAAACCCTGAAAATATACTTTAGTTTTAATGTTAATGTGGATATTAACCCTTGTCCTGCTGAACCCGGATATGCCCTGTCTTTGCACACAGTGTAGATCCAGATCAGTTGGCTTCTGAAGTAGCCAAATGATCTGCATCTGCACTGTCACTAAATATTTGAATTTTTATGAGCAACGGATCAAGTAATCTGATTGGCTGAAATTTAGAAGTGGGTGTGGCATCTTAATTTATTCAGCATGACAAGGGTTAAAAGGATAAAAGACTGAATATCCTCACATATTATATGTCATTTGTGCAGAAAATAATGGTATATAGCTGTTCAAGTTACATCGCTTAAAGCATAATCTACTGACTGCTAAAAGCCAGTGCCAATCGATTTTCAACTAGTTGCCTTCAGCAGTGAACTGTAAGTCGACTACAGTGGCATTTGGCAGTGGAAGCATTAAGACTGCAGGGCCCGGTTGTTCAAAGTGTCGTTAGCTTAACGAGCTTGTTAAGGGTCATTTCGTTAACTGTTTTAGCGGATTCAATACACAATATTCTGATATTTTTTGCTGAAAAAATGTGAGTAGCTTTTGCACTGCAAAAGCTACTCACATTTTTTCAGCAAAAAATTTCAGTATATTTGCGTATCACTCGATGTAAATTTTAACGAATCGTTAACTAACGATGTCGTTAGCTTTGAACAACTGGGCCCAGACGTACAGGCTGACTGCAGATGTGCTGATTGATATGGTTTTTGACTATCTGCTCTTTCCCTAAAAACTTTTTTTCTCATGATGTAACTCAACTACAGACAGAGTTTGCTAACCCTTAAAGTGCCAAGAAAAAATGTAGCAGATGACATTCAAAATTTTTTAAATTATTTTTTGGAGAAAATTAGGCTTGGCATTTTATGTGAATGATTCACATGAATTTCATTTCTTCTTACTTCTCTGAACAATAAAAATGGTTTCTGCTGCCATTGTGATGGTGCTTTATAGCAGACACATCCCCTAATTTCACTTTGGGTTGTATATATGCCTAAAAGAAAGATGTGGCTGGTGAGTCCAATTGTGAAAACACCATTTCACTATTCCAATTACTTACAGAGTTACTGAGATTTTAAGTTTTTGCTCATTTGTATCAATTAATATTAATACCCTGCTAATTCAGGAGCAGTCTGATCTGGGTCTGCAATTTGCATATGCCATTTTGTAGGAAATTTTGGTGTATTAAACTTTAGGATATTTATCATAACAGTAATGCAGACCTTGTTAATTCCCTTGCCTTAGCTGGAAAGGCTGGGTAATTAACTGTTAGCATACTGGGTAAAACTTTCAGCAGACCACATTTTGAAATACCTTCTTAATTTGTCCCAAAAATAGAGTCTGATTGGACACACAAATGGTCTCTAAAGAAGACAATTCACATAAAATGTCAAACTGTCAAACCCTATTTTATGGGAAAAATAAAAACATGGAATGATACACCCTGCCACTATCATGTTGCAGGTAGAGAACTCTGTCAAAATTGACAAAATTTGGCCATAGGCAATCCCAAACCACATCTCCACAATATTGATGCATATACCAAGTCCATACATGCCATAAGCTGTGGACTGAAATCTGTGAGATTTGGCCAATTTTTAAGGGAGATTTGATAAAATTCTGTGAGATTTTAACAAATATAACTTGAAAGCACTACAAAATTAGTCAAAATCGTTTATATAAATGCTAAAATAGTCAAAAGCCTTTATTTAAATGAACAAAGCTTATGGTAGAGTCAAAAAAGTGTGATTTACATTTATTTTTTCACTAGTTGTTTTATAAGATTATTCTGAAAATTCTGTGAGATCTGAAAAATCTTATGGGAACTGGCTTCGAGATGGGTTGAATTCTGTGAGATTTTATCTCACAGTGTGAGGTATGGCATGTATGCAAGTCTGGTGAAAATCCATTAACATTTACTCAAGTTATCATCCGGAAATGAAAATACGGATGTGAATAGCTCAAAAATTAACAAAATTTGCCCAATAGCAATCCCAAACCAGATCTCCATAATATCAATGCAAATACCAAGTTTGGTGCAAATCCACTGATATTTATATGGGCAGATAACTCTGTCAAAAATTGACAAAATTTGCCCATTAACAATTGAAAATCCACTGATATTTACTCAAGTTATCATGGATGGATGTACAACAGACAGATGGACAGACACACGGATGTCCAGCATGAAACCATAATACCGATCCACTATCATGCTGCAGGGTATAATAACCTAAATAACTGCTGAATTTGCCCAGAAAGCGTGCTGAAGATGTACGAGAATGACCACACACTAACTAAATTTATGGCTTATCTCATCTAAGTATTGGTATTACATGTATCCCTTATTTATCCATTAATCTGCTCCATATCAAAATTCTTTATGAGGGCAAATTGGATTTATTAACAGCAAAATCTTTGGGAACAAATCTTGTCGTTATAACGAAGGTATTCTGTATTAAAGTTACTGTAATAACCCTAAGTATTGGAACCGACTTGTTTGAGCAAACAATGTAGATCAGGGGCCTCAGAATGCTGCAGAATATGGCATCTGATCAGGGTCTACACTGTTTGCCAGTCATCCACCATTTTTTTTTGATACAACAAGGGTAGTAAAATGGATTTTTTTTTTCATTTTATGATAAGTTTATTATTAATCCTCATCCTGCTGAACTGGGATATACCCTGCTTTTTCAAACAGTGTAGATCCAGATCAGTTGGCTTCTGAAGAAGCCAACTGATCTGGATCTGCGCTGTTTGTCATTAAGTATGCGAATTTGTATCAACAACCTGGATCAAGTAAGTGATTGGCTGAAAATTAGAAGTGGGCTTGACATCTTAATTTATTCAGCATGGCAAGGGTTAAGGAATAAAGATGTCCCAATATTTTGGGTAAATATGACAGTCAAGGCATCTCAATACTTAGGATAATTGCAGTACAGTGTAAATAAAATGGAAACTCTACCTAATATCAGCACTTCCCATTAGAGAAGCTCTTCGGAGAATAACCCTTGCTTGTGTGTTGGTTATCCGTCTCATACTTTCGTTGTTTATTGACATGATATAGTCACCAACTTGTATATTTCCATCTTTATAAATAGCACCAGATTTAGTGAGAGTTTTTACAATACAACCATTAGTCCCTTTTTCAGAAGCCTCTACACCTATACCTGGAAAATAAAACGGGTCATGAACTGCAATAGTTAACACTAATCCTGCTGAACCCAGATATGTCCTATCTTGCAAACAGTGTAGATCCCAGATCAGTTGGCTTCTGAAGAAGCTAACAGATCTGGATCTGCACTGTTTGCCATTAAGTATGTGAATTCATATCAACAATCTGGTTCAAGTAATCTTATTGGCTGAAAATTAGAAATGGACTTGGCATCTTAATTTATTCAGCATGGCAAGGTAAGAAAATATTCAACTTTGTTTTATTCATAAACTAATAACGGAATTTAATTGGTGCTACCTATATTTGTGTGTCCAAATTATCATTACTTGCTTCATGTGCTGGGTAGCCACACTCAATAACGAAGTTTCCTTTTTCCACTGACCAAAATCTACTTTAACCTAATCAAAATAATGACATCGCGAAAGCACGCCTATATAATTTTGACCCCCTTTAACCCCAATTTTATATAGTAAAACTGGGGTTTAGAGGGGTATACATTATTTTTTCTTATTTCTGCTCAAAACATAGATTGTGGGTACTCATTAGAACCGCCTCACCAAGGCGGTTCTAACGAGTACCCACAATCTATGTTTTGAGCTGAAATATATAAAAATATCAGATTTTTTTATCTGAAAATTTTCCATTTTGGGTTGTAAAATTTTCAATATATTTGCATAGGCGTGTTTTCGTAATGATATTATATAGCCTCTTCTCCAATTTCCAAAAGAATGCTGCCCTTCTGAGCGCTGATCAGAATGACAATAAAGTTCAAATAATTTCTGAAACTAAGGACATTCTAAAAGCTGTTTGATATAAACATAATATTAATGTGCAAGGAAGAAAGAATGCTTTGCTTACATTATCTTTGAAGATATTTCTCGACTAAATAAGGCCCGTACTTTAAAATGCCCTTATTATTTGAAATCCCTGGCCACTGTGTCAGTACCCTCTCTTCTTATTGGCAGAGCCACCATGTCAACAGCCTCTGTGACAAATTATGGAAAAGTTTGCATTACTGCGAAAGCACTGAAATGCACAGGATTTATGTAACCACCACATTTTAGTTACAAATATCATTGATTACACAGCAAGTTTATTGGTGTACATTGAGCAAAATGAACTGCCTTAGGCAGTTTGTGTACTTTGCAGTTCCTGTTGGACACAGTTCCCGATGGATAAAAGTGAAATATCCAGGGCGAATACAGTATTCAAATTTGTTAATTTTCTTTGAAGGATTGCGAAAAGAAGATGATTTTCTCTGCTGATTTTTCATAAGCACATACATGCATCTTACCTAGATTGTTTTGTGACCTCTTGAGTACAATTCTACGTTCTAATTGTGGTGGGAATGCATCTGGACCAGAAAAAGACCTCATCAAACTTGGAGACGAAATTGGAGATCTCCCTGGTGACTCTGTGCGTGGCGATGCTGCATGTGGAGAAGCTGTGCGTGGAGATGCGGACGGCGATTTTGGTGATGGTACAACCTGAAGCAGCAAAAAACATAATAGTGTTACCATATTTATTGCGTGTATTCGGACAGACAGGCCTAAGCAAACAGTCTAGACCCAGATGAGATGCCGCAAAATGCGGCATCTCATCAGGGTCTACACTGTTTGCCACTCAACCAGCAATTTTTAGACAAAACATCGGGTAGTAAATTGTACTTGTTCAAATGTTAGAACAAGTATGGTAAGGAGTTATGGCGTCCCAATACTTAGGGTAAATACGGTATTACTCTAAACATCTTGACCGCGTAACTATCTGGCATACTTAATTTCAAAATTTGAACATTGAGAATTTGATGTTTGAAACATGTACACAAAACACACACAACTAATTACAATTATACTCTAAACATTTGTGTGGACATGCTTGAGCAAACTGTGTAGACCCAGATAAAACTGATCCTTTAGGAGCAGTTTGATCTGTTTGCTCATCCTTATTTCTCTTATGTCTTGGGCTACATAAACCCATTTGGCTAAATGATGACATATCTAGAAAGGCTGGTTAAACAGCATACCATTTAGCCCTTAAGGAGTAGTTTTATCAGGATCTAAACAGTATCTTCAGGCATATCTGTTCAAATATTCAGGGCAAGTAGGATATTAATCATATTCAGTCAATTCATATTCAGAGCCCTACCATATGGTATTCATATTTACGGCCCTGGCATGTTTTCCATACTCAACACCCTGTCACATGCTATTCACGTTCAGAGCTCTGCAATATTCTTTTCATTTTCAGTATCCTAATATAGGTTATTCATATTCAGTACCCTACCATATGCTGTTTATATTCAATGCCCTACCAAATTCAGTGCCCAGCCATACGCTATTCATATTCAGTACATTCTATAAACAATTCATATTCAGTGCCCTGCCATACACTATTCATATTTTGTTCTTCAAGTGCCCTGCTACATGCTATTCATATTCAGCATCCTATTATAAGCTATTCATGTTCAGCATTATAAGCTATTCATATTCAGCACCCTATTATAAGCTATTCATATTCAGCACCCTATTACAAGCTATTCATATTCAGCATCCCATTATAAGCTATTTATGTTCAGCATTATAAGCTATTCATAATCAGCATCCCTTTATAAGCTATTCATATTCAGCACTCTATTATAAGCTATTCATATTCAGCACTCTGTTATAAGCTATTCATATTCAGCATCCCATATAAGTTATTCATATTTAGCACCCTTCCATATGCTATTCATATACACTGCCATATGCTATTCATATTCAGTGCTCTGCCATCTTACCTTAAGGTCACTTGTGGTGAAATGATCAGATGATGATGTGCTGTCTATACTGTCTGTTTTTTGATGATCATCTTCACTTGGTATTGACTTGCTCTGAAACAATAGTATCATAATTCTAGATACGGAATCCATAAAATTATTTTTCTTCTATTAATCACGAAAACATGCCTATATAATTTTGACCCCCTTAAACCCCACTTTTATGTAGTAAAACTGGGGTTTACAGGGGTATGCATTATTTTTCTTATTTCTGCTCAAAAGCATAGATTTGGGTACTCGTTAGAACTGCCTCGGCGAGGTGGTTCTAATGAGTACACAAATCTATGCTTTTGAGCAGGCGGTTCTGCTCAAAAGCATAGATTGTGGGTACCCATTAGAACCGCCTCACTGAGGCAGTTCTAATGAGTACCCAAATCTATGCTTTTGAGCAGGCGGTTCTAACGAGTACCCACAATCTATGCTTTTGAGCAGAAATATGAAAAATATCAGCTTTTTTTATCTGAAAATTTTAAGTTTTTGGAGGTGAAATTTTTTTGTATGTATTTGAATAAACATGTTTTCGTAATGTCTAAAAGAAAACACATGTTGTAGATACCCAGTAGAAATACCTTGGCATACGTTTTTATGGAGAACTAAGAAAAAACATTCAAGCTTTCTTTCCCCTCATATTAGCTCTTTTAAGTGAGCTTTCACTTCTAATGCTATGTCAAAATGTCTAATTTCTTTTCTGTGCTATATTATATAATGAAACAACTTCCTGTAACATTATAATTACGGAAATCAAGGAAGAATCTCAGATTCAATGTAGAAAATGCATGTAGGTGCATGCAGGTTTACAATGTATCTTTGGAGATGGTGCATGAAAGCAAAGTGACTTTTGTAGCAGCCTATGTTCAGTTCAAAAGCTCTTTGAAAAAAGCATGCATCAGACCAACTGTACAACATACAATGTGAGGCAATGCTTGCACTGAAGTAGTTCCAGTGAACCGTGACACTTCATGCAAACAAGTGAATACTGCACTTTGCATGCTGGGTAAAAATTTCAGATGACATTTTGAAATAATTTTCCCAAAAACTAGGCTTTGACATTTCATGCAAATTGTCTCCTATGGAGACAATTTGCATGAAATGTCAAAGCCTATTTTCTGGGAAAAATCAGAAAAATATAATCAATTTGTCGTCTACTGAATTTGCCCATAGCATGGTAAGTGTTAGTACACAAAATTATTCCTGGAAAATGATACACTTGGTAGGTTTTACAAGGGAGAGGAATCTGTTTGCTTTTCTGCTCTTATCAATTCAATTCAACTGAATTATTTATTACAGTCTCATTCCATACTTATATAACATGTATCCAGTCAAACAGAGCTCCTTGACATTTCTGCTACCAAACCCCACAGAGCCCACAGCCAAACTTCATACAGACAAATGAATCCTAACAAGTTGCTGAGATATACCAATCTAGAACAACTAGCATACATGCCATTAGCTGTTGACAGAAATCTGTGAGATTTTGCAAATTTTTAGGGGAGATTTGATGAAATTCTGTGAGATTTTTATGAAAATCACTTTCAAGCTTACAGAAGTAAGTTAAAAGCCATTATTTTAATGAGTAAAGCTTGGGATAGCCATGCTAATGTGTGATTTATTTCTGATTCTTCAAAAAGTAGCTTATTAAATGATATGAAAATTCTGTGAAATTTGAAAATCTTATGGGAAATGGGGTCTAGAAGAGCCAAAATTCTGTGAGATTTTGTCTCACAGTGTGAGGAATGGCATGTATGAACTAGAGATATGTAAAAAAAAAAAAAACAACAAAAAACATGTCTACTATTTAAAAATCAAATGCCAACATCTGTCTAGAACATGGCAAATCTGATTACATTAACATTGTCATTTCACAAAATGGCAGCAATCTTATCTTAACCCTTCTCTTGCTGAGCAGGACATGCCCTGTCTTAGCAAACAGTGCAGATCCAGATCAGTTGTCTGAAGAAGCCAACTGATCTGGATCTGCACTGTTTGTCATTTAATATGTGAATTTTTATCAAAAACCGGGATCAAGTAATCTGATTGGCTGGAAATTAGAAGTGGGTGTGGCATCTTAATTTATTCAGCATGACAAGGGTTAATTGAAGACTGAGTCATAATCACCTCCTGATACCTTATCATAACTCTCCATGACTTTTCTTGAGTCATGATATATTGGACAGGTTTCAAAGATTCTATGATGTCAGTGAAGTGAAACAAGTTCTTACGAAGCCCCTTCTGAAAAGGGGTCTATTGTAAAAGGAAAGAATTTGCTCCCAAGGCTTTGTAATGAATTTAATCAGAGTGGCACAAACTATCATGGGACATGATGACAAGTTCTGGTTTTTTACTAAAAAGCTAGGGATGAGGATTGGGATGACAGTGCATTGGTGGGGTGGGAAAGAAAGCAAATGTATGGTAGTCATCTGGCCTCCAGCAAAGTTTGTTGTTGTTGTTGTTGTTGTTTTTCAAAACAACAATAATTAATACTTGTTTTCTCACTTTTCAATCAATACGTTTTTTATGATGTCAAAAATTATATTTGAAAAATAATTTTGCAAAAAGAACCATTTTCTTGCAAAACTATTTTTGGAACAACTTTGCTCACCCGAAGCCGTGGACCAGAGGACAACATCTGATGGCTGACGGCTTTGCTCTAATAGTGCTTAACAATGGTAATTCTTTGAAATATGTCTGATTATATATGGAAACTTACCAACACCTCCCAACCTACAATCTGGTGGGTTAGAATTGTTATGTTAGTCCCCTTGCTTAGTGTTTACAAGTAAAAGCACAGCTCCAGATGGGGTAGCTACATAATAAATTTCTTACATCTGCACGAAAACATATGTTGTGGGTACTCATTAGAAGCACCTCAGAGAGGTGCTTCTAATGAGTACCAACAACATATGCTTTTGTGTGGAAGTAAAAAAAAAAATGTAATAAAAAGTGCCTTATCTGGAGCTATGAAAAGGCATGAGAGAAAGACTGGCCAAACTTTTGATGATAACAATAATGATTTGGATGATGACGACAATGAACTTATTGATGAACATGATAGAGATACTGAGGGCTGTTTTTCCATGATTAGTCTAAATATACAATTTTTGCTGTCAATCAAAACCTGTAAGCAGACTGCAAAGGCAATGATCAGACTGCACCAATGTGTCGGCTGATCTGGAACTTCTGTTCACATATCCCTAAGACATACATCTTTACACTTCGTCAGAATGTCAGACACTTTTATGTGAGAATGGGCTACTTCAGGCCTTATCACAATAAAGTAAAAGACATTTAATCCATTGTAAAATACCTGATTTCACAAAGACTGCATTACCTCCCTTACCCTGCAGATCATGCTAGCAGCCTCTATGTTGTGAACTGCCTGCATGGCTTGTTTTCAATACCACTGCAGCAACATTCAGAGAGTAAAAGTGAGTAATTCTTGATATATACCAAATTTACAGCAAGTATTCTGACAGATAGGCCTGAGAAAACAGAATAGATACATATCAGATGCCATAACATGTGGCAGCTGATCTGGGTCTACATAATTTGCCACTCATCCAGGGCCCAGTTGTTCAAAGCTAACGATGTTGTTAGTTAACAATTCGTTAGAATTTACATCCAGTGATACGCAAATATGCTGAAATTTTTTGCTGAAAAAATGTGAGTAGCTTTTGCAGTGCAAAAGCTACTCACATTTTTTCAGCAAAAAATATCAGAACATTGTATATTGAATCCGCTAAAACAGTTAACGAAATGACCCTTAACGAGCTCGTTAAGCTAACGACGCTTTGAACAACTGGGCCCAGCAGTTTTTAGACAGATGAACAGGTAACAAAAATGGACTGATGTGTATTTACCCATACATATTCTGACAGACAGGCCTGAGCAAACTGCACTCCCAGATGAGACTCAGCAGAATCTCATCAGGGTCTACACCGTTTGCCATTCGCCCAACAATGTTTAGACACAACATGGGGTAGTAAATTGTACTTGCTTAAATTTTAGAACAAGTATGGTAAGGAGTAGAGGTGTCTGAATACTTAGGGTAAATACAGTAGTCAAAATCTAAGACATGTATGGTAAGGAGTCAAAGTATCCACATACAAATGGTAAATACAAAACTATCAGTAAAGAATTAACCTTCATACAGCCCTAAATACATAAAACTTTTTGTTTGTTTTTCAACTCTTAAACTTTGACAAAATCAACTATTTCATATGAGGTGCTTGCACTCAGCAACCAACAATGCACCTAACGAAAAATATAAATACCTTGACTTCTGCCTCGTGAACTGTCATAGGTGGCGGAGACGAAATAGGCAGGGGAGGAGGCTCATCCTGAAAGTAAATGACAGTGACTATTACTTTATTTGTAACAACATACAGTCATACCTGTCTTAACCTTTGTCCTGCTGAATAAATTAAGATGCACGCCTACTTCCAATTTTCAGCCAATCAGATAACTTGATCCAGATTGTTCACATACTGCCATTCACATACTTAATGGCAAACAGTGAAGATCCAGATCAGCTGGCTTCTTCAGAAGCCAACTGATCTGGATCTACACTGTTTGCAAAGGCAGAATATATCCAGATTCAGCAGGACTAGGGTTAAAGACTATCTCTATTAAGAGACTACCTTTGTTAAGAGACAACTTAAAATATTTAAATGACAATGTTTTTCATTATTACCAGTGTTTAAGGACCACCTGCTTTAAAAAAAAACAAAAAAAAAAACAAAAAAAAAACATATTTTTGGATGCCACTAGGCAGTCTCTTAATATATGTTTGACTATGCCTGCACTCAAAATTCTAATCTGACTATTATAATAACCCTTTTAGGACAGATAGGCCTTTGCAAACAGGGTAGACCCTGATCAGACACCAAAGAATGCGGTGTCTGATCAGGGTCTATGCTTTTTGCCATACAGCAATATTTATCCACATCAAGAGATAATAGATTGGACTATTCCAAACTTTAGGACAAGTATGGTAAGAAGATAAGGTGTCCCAATACTTAGGATCATTACGGTAATATCTCTGAAGGTGTATAGCAGATGAAACAAAACTGGTTTACAGTTCTCTGTTTTCCTGCAGCCCTTGCATCAAAAACTAAAGTACAGATTTTTGTTTTTGTTTTGTTTGGCTTATAGAATTAGACTCCATTATCTTTCCTTTTCATCTGTGCTTTCCCTAAATCACAGGCAGTAATAATTACACTAATTAATGTCTAGTATGCTGGTTAAAAATATTAGCACATGACATTCACAAAATAGGATCTGACATTTCATGCAAATTGTCTAGTTCCAGGAAACAGGACTTGACATTTTTCCTCATGTCAGGTCCTATATTCTGGGAAAATAAGAAAACTACAGTTAATATGTCATTTGCTGAATCTGCCGAGAGAGAGCTAAACAATAAGAAACCAGTATCAGTTTTACCATATGACAATTTACCAAAAGCAAAGATCATCTGGTTTTCAGCTTTTTGCATTATACCAAATAGTTTTTTTTTTTTCAGTGACTGGGATCAGTTGTCAAAAACCATATAATAATTAGTTGGACTGTGCCAAATAAAAAGGGTCATGAGCAATACAGCATAGTGAAGACAGGCAGCATTAATAAAGCCTTTGTTGTTACCAGTTTATCTCATAGCTCAAAAAATGAAATTTTTAAATAAAAAAATGTTCATAAATTTTTAAATAAAAAATTGTTCATACTTTTCATACTTCTCCACAAAAACATATGATGTGGTTACTCATTAGAAGCACCTCACCAAGGTGTTTCTAATAAGTACCACATGTTTTAACAGGGAAATAACATGTTGTGGGTACCCATTAGAAGTGCCTTATTGAGGCACTTCTAATGAGTACCAACAACATAAATTTATTATGTTTTCGTGGAGAAATAAGAAAAATATTTAACGGATATGCACCTCTTATCTGGAGCCATGATATCCTTGTGGCAAGATTCTGTCAACAGAGAGCAAAGGCCATGATCATACCATCACGAAAACACGCTTATATAGTTTTGAACCCCTTAAACCCCACTTTTATATAGTAAAACTAGGGTTTACAGGGGTATACATTATTTTTCTTATTTCTGCTCAGAAACATAGATTGTGGGTACTCGTTAGAACTGCCTCGCCGAGGCGGTTCTAACGAGTACCCACAATCTATGTTTTGAGCAGAAATATGAAAAATATCAGAAATTTTTATCTGAAAATTTTCATTTTCTGGTGGGAAAATTTTCAGTATATTTGAATAGGCGTGTTTTCGTAATGCTATGCAGATATGCAGGCTGATGTGAACCTTTACTGCATGCATATGACCAAAGACCTATATCGCTATGGCTCAACTCAATTACTGGTACTCTAACATTTTTGTTTAATTCTGTCATCATCACAGACAAATTACTACAAACATGCAATCTGAATTTCGAGTATAATTATTCAAGCTTAATGCTCGGCACATTGGGTTAAAATTCCGACAGAGACATCTCGAAATATTTTTTCTTATTACCATGGCCTGTTCTGTTTAGCAAAGAAAATGAGAAGTCAAAGATTTATTGTGAAAGGACAAATTTCAGAGACAGCACTCTAATCTGAATGTTTTATCTGCCTTTTCAAAGGAAAACTACTCCAGCAGAAGAAAATTTTATCCCTGGTACATTAATTCCTTCCCCCACAAAAAAGGGGCTACTCTTCAAGGAAAGAAGAGGGAGCAAATTCTTTCCTTTAAAAGAAGCCCCCTTTGACAAGGCAGACATTAGGTTTCAATATTTTTTAGTGAGACTCACTAATGTTTGGCTTCGAAACCCAATACCCACTGTCTCACCATTTTATTTTTTAGAAATTTCCCTATATATTTTATGTAAAAATAGCGATCTCACTATTTTTCCCCCAGAATCTCAATAATTTTTATTTTAATACATTAATATGTCTGAAAAGGGAGGCAAATACGTGCAAATATTTGAGAGTGACCTCAGCTGGAAATTTATGTATTTATCTATAAAGCCCAAAACCTTTGTGATGAATTCCTAGCTCCAGATAAACTGATACACAGAAAAGCAATTCTTTTCTTTATTTTACCATAGAGATAAATGTTAACTTATTTTTTTTCTGAAGAAGATGGAACTCGAAAATGTTAAAAAGAAAACTGCATATTGTTTTGGTTTTTGTACAAAATTCAAAATGTAAAACAAAAAAAAACATCAACAACAGCAACAACAAATGAATGGTTGGGTTTGAGTTAAATGGCCCACTCAACACTATTATGGTCATGTCGAGCTGGTCAATTTACCTAACCACAGTTTTTCCTGGGCAGGCTTTAAGTCCTCTAAGTGGATAACCAGAACTTGTGCACATTCTTTCGCCAGAAACTGACAAATGCCCTTCTTGAATCAGCAGAAAGGAGAGAATGGCCATAGAAAATATTTCATGATCAAGGTCCACGAAAGAATGTTGTCGGAGCCGGCGGGGATTAACCTGCTACCTTCTGATCACCAGTCAGACGTGCATCCTACTGGGCCAAAGGGGCACAACAAATATTGTTTATTGTGTTGGGGTTTAACGACACGTCAACCCTTGTGGGTCATTTTGTGTCGTCTCCCAGAGAAAGGGAGAAAAGAGATAGAAGAGATAGTAGAAGAGATGAAAGAGAGGAACAGGGAAGAAAGAGGAACAGGAATGAAAGGGAAGAAACAGAAGAAATAAAAACATTCCCCCTCTACCTTTACCTACTTCAACGATAGCAGGCCTTGCCCAACTGTAAGCCAATATCAGTTGGACGCCCCGGTGACACAAGATACATGACACCTTCGCACCACCCGACCAACAAATAAAAGTATGTCATATATTTGCATTACAATCCTGTTGGTGCGCAACTCTTTGTTGGTGTGCAACTCTTACTTAATACCAACATGTATTTTCATGATGAAATAAGAAAAAAAATATTTATTTGAATATCCATTTTATCTAGAGGTATGTTGATATATGAAATATGTAATTTTCATGCATCACGAAAACACATCATGAAAACATGCCTATATAATTTTGACTCCCTTAAACCCCACTTTTATATAGTAAAACTGGGGTTTACAGGGGTATATATTATTTTTCTTATTTCTGCTCAAAACATAGATTGTGGGTACTCGTTAGAACTGCCTCGACGAGGCAGTTCTAACGAGTACCCACAATCTATGTTTTGAGCAGAAATTTTAAAATATCAGAGTTTTTTTATCTGAAAATTTTCATTTTTTGGTGGTAAATTTTTCAGTATATTTGAATAGGAGTGTTTTCGTAATGATGCCTATACAATGTTGACCCACTTAAACCCCACTTTTATATAGTAAAACTGGGGTTAACAGGGGTATACATTTTCTTATTTCTGCTCAAAAACATAGATTGTGGGTACTCCTTAGAACTGCCTTGCTGAGGCAGTTCAAATGGTGAGGCAGTTCTAATGAGTACCCACAATCTAAGTTTTGAGCAGAAATATGAAAAATATAAGAATTTTTTATTTGAAAACTTTCCCTTTTTTGGTTGTAAAATTTTCAGTATATTTGAATAGGCATGTTTTCGTAACGCATTCCTGATTGAATAGTCTTTACCTTTAGCATGCTGAGTTTAAATGCCGACAAAAAATGTGTTTATTACTTTTTCCCCAAATAATAAGTTTTTAAACTTGACCTGCAGCATGAGAAAATGGGCCTTATAGGATTATGTGGACCATAACTCATTTTTTTTTTTCAACCAAAAAAGATTTGATATTTGACTTATTTCTCCAAGAACTGGAGAAAATTATCCTAAAATTACCATCAGACTTTAACTTTCTGTGCATTATCAACTACAATGAATGGGAAAGGAACTCTTAACCACATATTTCTGCCATCTGATCAGGACCATTCTTGCCTCCTTACAGTATCATTAGATATGGTAACTGTTCGCATAAGGACCATTTACTCATGTTGTGCAACAAATGTATGTGGCCAGTCTTTTTTTAGGTGATATAGCACATTCTTAAAGTGCTAAGCAAAACTGTAGCAGAAAACATTCTAAATTTTTGTTCATTATAATTTTTCGAGAAAATAGGACTTGGCATTTCATGTGAATCATTTGATAGATTGTGTGGGGGTTTAAGGACACGTCAACCCTTGTGGGTTATTTTGTGTCGTCTCCCAGAGAAAGGGAGAAAAGGGATAGAAGAGATAGTACAAGAGATGAAAGAGAGGAACAGGGAAGAAAGAGGAACAGGAATGAAAGGGAAGAAACAGAAGAAACTAGAGCTGGTGTTTGTAAAACACTATGCCCCCAACTGCCTGACTCTAACACTGTTTGACTCAAACACTGCTTAGCCATGACGATAACAACAGTACAAATATATGATTTCAATGTTATTTTATCAAAGGGAAATAACTCTAAAATAGGAGATGATTGGGATAAGAAAAAAATACGGATCACCTATTTTTTCATGAGGAATCAAAATATGAAATTTCAAAACATTAGCATACATGGTTCTAAACTTATGCTATACACAATAAAACAACGACATTAAATGGCCCGAAATTGCGAAGGGCCATAACTCCAACATTTCATTTAATTGGTTCAAAATTTATTCAGGTGATCTCCTCCTCAATCCCAATCAGTATACCAAATATCATGGCTCTAGCTTAAATACTTTTTGAGATATCTTGCTGAAAAAGTCAAAATGCCTAGAACTACAAAGGGCCATAACTACATCAATTTTTCATGGAATTCCCTAAAAAACAAACTAGGTAATCTCCACATCATCCCCAATCAGCATATAATATTTCAAGACCCTAGCTTAAGTGCTTTTCGAGAAATCTTGCTGACAAGGTCAAAATGAGCAGAACTGCAAAGGGCCGTAACTTTATCAATATTTTCATGGAATTCTCTCAAAATATAATCGGGTAATGTACACATCATTCCCACTCACTGTATCGAATTTCAAGAACCCAGCTTAAATACTTTTCAAGATATCTTGCTCACAAGATTTAATTCTGATTACTTTCAAAGGGGCATAACTTTAAATAAACATGCTAGACAAGAAACAAAATACGGGTCGGCTATTTTTTCATTGGGAACCCAAATATAAAATTTCAAAACCCTAGCGTGCAGTGTTCTTAAGATATGGCATGTACAAAAAAAGCTTGATGAACGGACAAACAGTCGGATGGACAAATGAAGGCAAAATAATATGCCCCATCAATTTCATTCGAAACTGGGGGCATAATCAGGTCATCTACTCATCGCTACCAATCTATTCATCAAGTTTCAAGGCTCCAGCTTCAATAGTTTTTGAGATATTTTGTTCACAAGGGAAACATGCCCAAATTTACAAAGGGCCATTACTTATGAAATATTTTTCAGAATTTACAAAAAAATTAATCAGGTCATCTACTCATCATTACCAATCAATTCACCAAGTTTCAAGTCTCTAGCTCTAATAGTTTTTGAGATATTTTACTGACAAGATAAATATGCCCAAAATAACAAAGGGGCATAACTCAAGAAGTATATTTCAAAATTTCTTCAAAAGTTAATCAGGTTGTCTACTCATCACTACCAGTCTATTCATCAAGTGTCAATCAAGGCTCTAGTTCCAACAGTTTTTTGAGATATTTTGCTGACAAGGTAAAATTGCCCAAAATTACAAAGGGCCATAACTCATGAAGTATTTTTCAGAATTTCTTCAGAAATTAATCAGGTCATCTACTCATCACTACAAATCCATTTACTAAGTTTCAAGGCTCTAGCTCTAACAGTTTTTGAGATATTTTGCTGACAAGATAAAAATGCCTAAAATTACAAAGGGGCATAACTCAAGAAGTATATTTCAAAATTTCTTCAAAAGTTTTTCAGGTTGTCTACTCATCACTACCAGTCTATTCATCAAATTTCAAGGCTCTAGCTTCAATAGTTTTTTGAGATATTTTGCTGACAAGTTAAAAATGCCCTAAATTACAAAGGGCCATAACTCATGAAGTATTTTTCAGAATTTCTTCAAAAGTTAATCAGGTCATCTACACATCACTACAAATCCATTTACTAAGTTTCAAGGCTCAAGCTCTAACAGTTTTTGAGATATTTTGCTGACAAGGTAAAAATGCCCAAAATTACAAAGGGCCATAACTCAAAAGGCATTTTTCAAAATTTCTTCAAAAGTTAATCAGGTTGTCTACTCATCACTACCAGTCTATTCATTAAGTTTCAAGGCTCTAGCTTCAACGGTTTTTGAGATATTTTGCTGACAAGATAAAAATGCCCCAAATTACAAAGGGCCATAACTCATGAAGTATTTTTTAGAATTTCTTCAAAAGTTAATCAGGTCATCTACTCATCACTACAAATCCATTTACTATGTTTCAAGGCTCTAGCTCTAACAGTTTTTGAGATATTTTGCTGACAAGGTAAAATTGCCCAAAATTACAAAGGGCCATAACTCAAGAAGTATTTTTCAAAATTTCTTCAAAAGTTAATCAGGTTGTCTACTCATCAATACCAGTCTATTCATCAAGTTTCAAGGCTCTAGCTTTAATAGTTTTTGAGATATTTTGCTGACAAGATTGCATCCATATTTTTTCAAAGGGCCATAACTCAGAAAAGGGGCATAATCCTGTCAAGAAAAAAAATACGTGTCAGCTATTTTTTCATGAGGAATCCATATATGAAATTTCAAAACAGTAGCATTCACGGTTTTAAAGTTATGCTATGCATCAAAAAGCGTGACGAACGGACGGACGGATGGACGGAAGGACGGACGGACGGACGGACGAACAACCCAGAAGCAATATGCCCCTCCAACTTCTTTGAAGTTGGGGGCATAATAAAAACATTCCCCCTCTCCTTTACCTACTACAAGGATAGCAGGCCTTGCCCAACTGTAAGCCAATATCAGTTGGATGCCCCGGTGACACAAGATACACGACACCTTCGCATCACCAGACCACCCCTGAGAATTATTTGCTTTTGTTTGTTTGAATTGAGATTTTATGGCCCAGACAACCCACTAGGGTCATGTTGGGTGCAGTCAGTTAACCTGCTCACACTGTTCCTGGGCAGGATTAGTTCTCTAAGCAATTAATCAATATTTGTGCACATACTTTCATCAGTAAGTAACAACTTTCCTTCTTGAAGCAGTCGAAGTGGGCCAATGATCAATCTCCACAAAAGTTTTGTGGCCGAGCTCGGGTTCAAATTCCTATCACGAAAACATGCCTATATAATATTGACCCCCTTAAACCCCACTTTTATATAGTAAAACTGGGGTTTACAGGGGTATACATTATTTTTCTTATTTTTGCTCAAAACATAGATTGTGGGTACTCATTAGAACTGCCTCGCTGAAGCGGTTCTAACGAGTACCCACAATCTATGTTTTGAGCAAAAGTATGAAAGATATCAGAGTATTTTTATCTGAAATTTTTCAATTTTTGGAGGTGAAATTTTCTATATATTTGAATAGGCATGTTTTTGTAATGCTGACCCCTGGACCTGCAGTCAGATGCGCTATAAACTGTGGTATGGAGCCCAGCTGAATCATCTGCTAAGCAGATGGCTGATGATTTATATAAAATATTAAGTCTAATTTTCTCTGATAAATAAAAAGATAAAATGTCATCTGCTGCAGTTGCGATTAGTACTTGAAGAGTTAAAGGCAAAAAGACAATTCATTGCTCAAAGCAAAGAAGCAAAGAAAGGCCCCCTTTTTCCATGATTTAATTTTCCCCTGAAAAATAGGGCTTCAAATTTTAATCAAATTGCACATCCAATGATGACTCTACAACAATAATAATCTGAATATCTTAACCCTAAGCACATCTGAAGCAGACGACAGTTTGATTTGTTTTGGAGTTTTGTTTTGTTTGTTTGCTGTTTTTTGTTGTTGTTGTTTTTTTTGTTTTGTTTTCAGAGAAAAATAAAACTAGACATTTCATGTGAATTGTCTGCAGACAATTCACATGAAATGTCAAGTCTTAATTTCTCTAAAACATTTTCTAAATAAAACCAAAGATTGACATCTGCTACAGTTTGACTTCGTACTTTAAGGGTTAAAGGGTAAATAATTATGGTATTTGCCCTTTATATTCAGTACTGTAACTCCCTACACTTCTTACCATATTCTCCCTAAGTATTCAGACAGATAACCCTGAGCAAACAGTGTAGACCCAGATCA
This sequence comes from Anodontia alba, assembly GCA_964016985.1. NCBI lineage: Eukaryota > Metazoa > Mollusca > Bivalvia > Lucinida > Lucinidae > Anodontia > Anodontia alba. Next base: position 11,721,478 of record OZ024825.1, on the reverse strand, counting down.
GACATGTCAAAATATAATGTCTGATCAGTGTCTGCAATGTTTACCACGTCCAAACATTTTTAGACGCAACAACAGACAGTCATATGGACTTGTTCACATTTTAGGATAAGTATGGTTAAGAGTTAAGATGTTAAAATATGGTGTCTGATCAGTATCTGCAATGTTTACCATATCCAAACGTTTTTAGACACAACAACAGATAGTCATATGGACTTGTTCACATTTTAGGATAAGTATGGTTAAGAGTTAAGATGTTCAAATACTTAGAATGATTACAGTATCCCAATTCTTATCCCTTACCCTGCTGAACCTGGATATACCCTGTCTGTGCAAACAGTGCAGATCCAGATCAGTTGGCTTCTGAAGAAGCCAACTGATCTTGTCCTGCACTGTTTGCCATTCAGTATGTGAACTGATATGGCCAAATGATCTGGATCTGTAATATTTGTCATTCAGTATGTGAATTTATATGAACAATCTTGATCAAGGGATCTGATTGGCTGACAATTAGAAGTGGGTGTGGCATCTTCATTTGGGTTATTAAGTCCATTTAACTGTCTGAAGATGTTTGTAAAAAGTCTTGCCAGAATGGCTATCAGTGTAGACCCCGATCGAACAACTCCTGTAGGAGCAGTTTGATCTAGAACTCCTTTAGGGGTAGTTTGATCTGGGTCTACATTATTTGATCAGGAATATCTGTCCAAATTAGGGTAAATACCGTACAAAACATATTCCTCATTTGCCATCTGCTACTTTTGCTTGCAGAAGATGAAACAAAGCTAGTTTTGTGCACAGAAGAATAAATGAATGAATGAAAAGATCATATGGAGATAAATATTTTTACAGTCCAGAAGCATGAAAAGCATATTTGCATCCCGCTTACATAAACCTACTTTTCTGTGTCTGTATACAACCTGGAACCATGCCTAGGTGATAATAATTACAAACATTACATTTGCAGTAAATCACGGCTTGTTTACCATGGCTGATTTCAACTCATTTTTGAGTCCCTGGGAAATTCTTCCAACAGCTCAAGAAAACAAATATTTAGCGATCCAATGCATACACTCAACATATCATTATTTTATAGAAAATTGAAAAGGCATCCTTAAATTATCCCGATTCGCCTCCTGACCTGGCGCTATGATTAACCCTAATTGAAGTTTGACTGTACATGTTAAGGGTAACCAAAACTCCTGGACCCAGTTGTTCAAAACTAACAATGTCGTTAGTTAACATATCATTAAAACTTTGATCATTACATATGGCATATTTGCTAATATTTTTGCTGAAAAAATGTGAGTAGCTTTTGCACTTGCAAAAGCTACTCACATTTTGTCAGAAAAAATACCTGTCACAGCAAAATGTGAGTAGCTTCTACTCATATTTTGTCAGCAAAAATACCCGTGAATTTGATATTGTACTTACTAGAATAGTTAACATTTTGACCACTAACAAGCTCATTAGGCTAATAACCTTTGAACAACTGGGCCCAGGTAAAAAGAGAGTTGTGTTTACCATAAGTACAAACATCCCTGATTCAACAGTGCAGAATGTGGCATCTGATCAGTGTCTACTCATAAAGCAGTTTTTATACAAACCATAATAACTCTAAGTGGGACAGAGAGACCTGATCAAACAATGTAGATCCAGATCAGATGCCACAGATTTGCATCATCTGATCAGAGGTCTATACTGTTTTCCACTCAGACCAGCATTTTTTCAGACACATCCAGGTAGTAAAATGGATGTTGACATTTTAGTGCAAGTATGGTTTTATTTGTGTTGAAGTTTTACAGCCAAGTCAACCCAATAGGGTCATGTCAAGCATGGTCAGTTTGCCTAACCACACTTTTACTGGGCAGGCTTAATCTTCTAAGTGGTTAATCTGTATTGTTCACATTCTCATGCCAGAAACAGACAACTGCACTTCTTGAATCAGCAGAAGGGAGAGAATGTCCCTAGAAAATATTTCATGATCAAATCTCCACTAAGATTTTTATGCTGCCGGCCTGGCGGGGGTCGAACCCGCAACCTCCTGATCACCACTCTGATGCGCATCCAACTGAGCCACCGAGGCCGGCAGAAGGAGTTCCAATACTTACAGTAAATACGGTATCAACAGGTAACAAACTAATAGCGGTGAGCTATCCAAATATTTAGTGTAAATACATTACTCAGTGGATAGCATCAAGATGCATGTTGTAGATACATGTATTTAATAAGTATTCACAAATGTTTTGACATAAAAGTCAACAAAATTATCATAACATAAAACAAAAAACGAAAAAAACATAAAACAAAACAATAAAACTGGGGAACTGGGGGTAAGGGCTATCTACAATAATCCACAACCAGTGTTAGTTGTCCATGTGTTATTAGTTATACAGGGATGTAGCACTCAATATGACCATTTCCTACATAATCACCCATCACGAAAACATGCCTATATAATTTTGACCCCCTTAAACCCCACTTTTATATAGTAGAACTGGGGTTTACAGGGGTATACATTATTTGTCTTATTTCTGCTCAAAAACATAGATTGTGGGTACTTGTTAGAACTGCCTCGACGAGGCAGTTTTGAGCAGAAATATGAAAAATATCAGAGTTTTTTATCTGAAAAGTTTTCAGTTTTTGGGAGGGGAACTTTTCTATATATTTGAATAGGCATGTTTTCGTAATGCCAAATCAAGATTATGATGCTCATAGCTCCAGATAAGAGGGTAACCAGGTAAATATGTTTTCTTATTTCTCCACAAAAACGTATGTTGTAGGTACTCATTACAAGCTCCTCACTGAGGCACTTCTAATGAGTACCCATAACATTATATTTTTGTGGAGAAATAAGAAAAATATCAATAATTTTCGGATGAAAAAAAAAAGCCTTACCTGTAGCTATGGTTTGTCAAGAAAAAATACTATACAAACTTTTATTAGCAAGCTGACCTTATGAACCATCAGACAACATTGGGAATATTTTTCTTTTTTTTTCCCTTGCAAAAAAACAAACTTTGATGTCATTCAGACCATATTCAGACTGTCTGCCTTTTGAAACGCACTGAATGGAATGTCAAAGCCTGTTTTCTGAGGAAAAATTAGAAAAAAAAACATTACTCATTTGTTTGCTGATTTTATCAAAGCATGCTAAATATAAACACTTTGCATGCTGGGTAAAAATTTCAGCAGACTAAATTTTGAAATATTTTTCTTAGAAAATAGGATTTGAGACTTAATGCAAATTGTCTTTAGGAGACAATTTGCATGAAGTGTCAGATCCTATTTTCTAGGAAAAAAAAAGAAAGAAAAATATCATCACTTTGTCGTCTGCTGAATCTGCCCATAACATGGTATGTGTTAACTAAATCTGTTAATGCTTATATCCTTATTTACCCAAAGTACTTGAACAGACAGTTTTGAGCAAAACAGTGTAAACCCAGATCAGACAAAGGAGAAAGCAGCATCTGATCAGAGACTACACTGTTTGCCACTCATCCGGCAGTTTTAAGACACATCAATAAGTAATAAATTGGACTTGTTCAAATTTCAGGACAAGTATGGTTAGGATTTAAGAAATATCCAAATATTTATGGTATCTAAAGCAATAACAATCTTAAAAATACTAGAGGGTCCATAATGCGCCCTAGAGGTTTTATTATATATTTTTTCCAGATAAGTAAGGGTATCCATTCTATAATAGCCCTAAATATTGGGACAGACATGCCTGAGCAAACAGTGTAGACCCAGATCTGATGCCACAGAATGTGGCATCTGATCAGGGTCTACACAGTTTGCCACTCATCCAGCAATATTTTAGACACATAAACAGGTAGTAAAATGGACTTGTTGAAATCTTAGGACAAGTATGGTAAGGAGTTAAGGACGTCCCAATACTTTGGATAAATGCGGTACTTTTCTTATTTCTCCACAAAAACAGATATTGTGGATACTCACTGGAAGTGCCTCAATGAGAATTTTTTAATGAGTACCCACAACATATGTTTTCAGGGAGAAATTAGAAAACTATGGAGAAATAAGAGAAATATTAACCCTAGTCCTGCTGAACCTGGATATACCCTGTCTTTGCGAACAGTGTAGATCCAGATCAGTTAGCTTCTGAAGAAGCCAACTGATCTGGATCTGCACTATTTGTCATTCAGTATGTGAATTTATATCAACAACCTGGATCAAGTGATCTGATTGGCTGAAAATTAGACGTGGGTGTGGCATCTTAGTTTATTCAGCATGGCAAGGGTTAACATATTTTGGTTGAAAATAGCACCTTATCAAGAGCTATAGCTTTTCTCACTGTAAGCCTATTCTACTACCTTTTGATGTGTACAAAAAACATTCACTGAGTAGGCAAAATCAGTATAGGTCTTGATTAGATACCACAAAATGTAGCATCTGATCTGGTTCTACACTGCTTTTGTTCCAGTCTGTCTGTTCCAGTACTTAGGGTTATAACATTATATTCCGAAAGACCAATTTTTGTTGTGGTGTTGTTAAAATATTAGTATAAAATAGAGCCATCACAAGACAAATGGAACCTTACAGGAAACTGAAGCATTTACTATTTCTGCAGTACTCAGAAATACGCTCTATTCAGCAGTCTATGCAAAATCCATATGAATGACCACTGGATTTGTACGTGTTAACCCTTGTCCTGCTCAATAAATTAGGATGCCATGCCCACTTCTAATTTTCAGCCCATCAGGTTACTTGATCCAGATTTTTTTTATAAATTTGCATACTTGATGGCAAACAGTGCAGATCCAGATCAGTTGGCTTCTTCAGAAGCCAACTGATCTGGATCTACACTTTTTGCAAAGGCAGGGTATATCCGGGTTCAGCAGGACAAGGGTTAAAGACTCATTAATTACAACATATCTAGACCCTAAAAATAAGATGTTTGGTCAGACATTTAACATACCGCATTTACCGTATTTAAGTATTCGACAGACAGCCTCCTCTGATTAGGGTCTACACTGTTTGCAACTCATCCAGCAATATTTTAGACACAAAACCAGTTAGTAAAATGAATTTGTAACAATAGGCTCATAGGCCACGATTTGCTCACCTGAGTAAAACAGCCATTGCATATCTGCAAATGCCATGTAACATTCTTCCAGTATTGCCACAGCAACTAAGACAGAAACTTGACTGTGCCGTAAAAAGGTCAAAAGTCATCCTGGGATCATCATTTTATCAAACTTGGTGGACATCAACCTAGGGTCATAATTTGAACAAACTTGGTAGACCTATACTATATATCTAGATTTAGCCTTGAAGCTTTCTTGGTTCTGAAGAAGAAGATTTTTAAGTGTTTTTTACCATATATGGGCATGGCGGCCACCTTGTTTAATGATGCAGAACCGTTTGAACAAAATGATTATACCCCTTCGACAGAAGGCCCAATGTAAAATCTGATCAAGCTTTTCAGAAAAGGAGATGTTTAAAGACTATGAGATTTTATGCAATCATGTAAATACAGCCCAGGGGCTAGGGCAGATAACCCTGGAGGGGGACAAAATTTTGATTGCAACTTATAGGAATTGCTACTTTGATCATACATTGTACGTTTTAGCAATTAGTCTTTTCATACATCCTGAGAAAATGACTTTTCAATTTTTTCCCCATACAAATGCAAATTGGATATAAAAAGGTCAAATGTCAACCTAAGGTCAACATCTGATAAGGACTTCGAGGACTCAAGTTTCTCAATGCTAAATACCAAGATTCAGCCCCTAACTTGTCTTGGTTCTGGAGAAAATATTTAGGTGTTTTTACCATACATGGGCATGGGCAGCCATCTTACTTAAGGGACCATGACCATTTGTATGAATTTTCAATCCCCCTTTGACAGAAGGCTCCTAATGCAGTTTGAAGAAAACTGGCCCGGGGGTTTCAGAAGAGAAGATTTTCAAAGGTGCTGATGGACAGATAGACGATGGACTGGGAGTGATCACAATAGCTCATCCTAAGCCTATGGCTCAAGTGAGCTAAAAAGTAAAGGACAAGTTATGCTAAGCAGTTAATGTGTTTGAATACTTAGGATAAATACAGTAGTTCAGGTTAAACTGCGTATCCAGATAAACATTTTTTCTTATTTCTCCATGAAAACATATGTTATGGACACTCATTAGAAGTGCATCACTGAGGCACTTCTAATGAGCACCCTCAACATTTTCGTGGGGAAACCAGAAAAACATTAACAAGTTTTGACTGAAAAAGTATCTTAGCTGGAGCTATAAATTAAGGTCCATTTTGCTTATGTGGTTCAGCTATGTATAGGTATCTAATCACTTGGTCAGCCTATAAAACACATTTAACCCTTGTCCTACTGAATAAATTAAGATGCCATGCCCACTTCTAATTTTCAGCCAATCAGATTATTTGATCTGGATTGTTGCTACAAATTCACTTTCTTAATGGCAAACAGTGCAGATCCAGATCAGTTGGCTTCTTCAGAAGGACAAAGGTTAAGACAGTGAGCTTGCAGACATAAAGCTTTCATACAATATTTTATTTCTGAAACTATATTTCATAAAATATTTTATACTTTGAAATCAGACCATCAATATTGAAGTCTTCTGTCTCACCTTGCAGCTCAAATTATTATATTTGCTGACCAAGTAGAAAACATCTAAAATGTCAAACCATCAATGCAAATTCAATGTGTACTCTAAAGAGCAATTAAAACTAAGATAAATGTCCTAAAATTTCAAACCCTTTATTCCAAACTCTTTTTACCTAAAAGTTGCATTTTATGCACTTGTTTCTTCAAACAGTGGTAAAGCAAACAGTGTAGACTCTGATCAGACTGCTTCTTCAGGAGCAGTCTGATCTGGGTCTGCACTGTTTGCATATATGCCATTTTGTCAGAAACTCAGATGTATGAAATTTTAGAACATATACAGTATGTGACAGTTAACTGAAAAAAAAAAAAAGGTAAGGCCAAAAAAAAAAGTTATTAGATTCTCAGACACTTTTTTAAAAAAATAGATGCCTGCAGGCAGCTTTTTATTTTTACTTTTATTTCCCGGTTGGGTACATTCTTGGACATTTGGGTTTGTTTGGCTAAACAAAATGGCGACTGGAAGTATCTAAAATCTATTTATCTGCAAGTTTAAAGTCTCAAATAACACAAACAGATCGTAATTTACTGATTTTCTTTACAAGTAAAAAATAATGCCATATGTTTGTGGTCTAGATTGCAATTTGGTTAGAAATGATTCTCAGATAAGCAAGTAAAATCCAGTGTCACGTATTTTTGTGGGTCTTAAAAAAAACTTACCACTGAAAAAATCATATAAGCGGGACCTTTTGGACAGATGCGGCGGTGTCTGAGAATCTAATACTTTTTTTTTTTTTTTTTTTTGCCTACATAAACACAAACAACCAGGAATAAACACAGTGATACAAGGTGTCATGCATACATGTCTGCCCACATTTACCTTCCCAACTGAACCGCTCGGTGACAAAACAGGTTTGGGTGGAACAGGAGGCCTAGCTCCCGACCTTCTCACCCCTTTGTCCTTTTCTGGACTCGTTTTAGGGGTCTGTTGTGAAGCAAGCTGATCAAATCAAAACATAACATACAATGAACATATACATAAACCTTTGCAACAGAAATTGTGGGGAATGGATACACGTTTAGAGAAGACATCCTTAGGTCCAGGTAAGAGGGGTATCCATGCAATATTTTTCTTTTTTCTCCAGGAAAACATAGGTTGTGGCTGAGGGGCTTCTAATGAGTACCCACAACCTGAAGAAATAAGAAAAATAGTACTATTTGGATTAAAAAGGCACCTTATCTGGAGATATAAGCATTTCTGTCTAAATTCTCTGCCTCTCTTCTGAAAAAGGGTGTACTGTAAATGGAAAGAATGTGCTCCTGTTTGGAAGTGAATAATGGTATGTCGGAAAGCAAACAGGAAGTAGGAAAATGGCGGACAATCTTCCAAGTGTATCTAGTCCCCTGAAAGCTTCATAATCAATTTGCAGACAGCAATTAGCAGTGGACAAATAAGACATACATATATATTGTTTTCTTTTACCCGAAATAATGTATAGTATTTCAACTAAATTTTGTTGCATTACTGTTAAGTCTTACTTTCATAAAAACATGTATTTTAACTTTGCACTAAGTATCCAAAGTCCGTCATCTCTGGACTAGTCCATAATTTCAAAAAGAGATGGTTCACATAAAACACACACTGGTAAAAAGTTAGCTACATGTAATGTTTGCAAGGTTTAGGAGTGAAAAGATTTCTGGACAGATTCTGCAGATAATAAATTCAAGCTGTTGTTTCTTTTGTTTTTTCTCAGATAATAGCCATGCAAAATTTGCATAAAAAGTCATAATAATAATACTTCAAAACGTTGTCTGCTGATTTTTTGCCAGCTTGCTATGCCTTAAATGCTGCCTGCTAAGCGTCATCCACACCAGCCTAATAAAAGGTAAAATAAATGCCATTAGTAAAACACAGACCAGTCTTGGCTGTACCCATTTCAGTACGAAGTAAACCCAATAGATACTCAAATAGGTACAATTCAAACTCAACCAGGTTTCATCACAGGCATATTTAGAGTTTAGTTTTATTCCTTTTCTAACACACCATCAACTAAACATTTGCTTGGAACAGCAAAATTTCATGTAAAATCAAAAATTGTCATTAATGAAAAAAAATGTTTATCCATTCATTGATGACACAAAATAACATAGCTTCTACCAAAATGTAAAACCTGGCCCTAGCTACTTCTATATAAGCCTGTTCAACTACCTAGATTAACCCTTAAAATGTCGTCTGTTTATGTCGTCTGCTGAATAGTCTTGCAAACTTTTCAGACCTATTTTTTGCATACTGGCAAACAGTGTGGACCCAGATCAGACTGCTCCTAAAGGAGCAGTCTGATCTGGGTCCACTCTGTTTGCAGAAATGACTTTTAAAATCACAAGCAGAAGACAAAGCAGATGACAATTGTTGTGACTGGCGCTTTAAGGGTTAAAGTGCAGCTACAGGTATGCAGGTAGAGACAGAATCATGTGGGTGTTACATAGACTTGCTATTTGTTTTGTGTTGAGGTTTTACGGCCCAGTCAACCAATCATACGGCGTCATGTCGAGTGCAGTCAATTTACCTAACCACACTTTTACTGGGCAGGTTTAATCCTTTAAGCGGCTAATCAGTATTGTACGCATTCTTTTGCCAAAAACTGACAAATGCCCTTCTTGAATCAGCGGAAGGGAGAGAACAACTTGTTAAGGCGGAGTATTCTGTGATAATTTTCTCTAGTTCTCCATAAAAACATATGTTGTGGGTACTCATTGCTGAAGTGCTTCTTATTAAGTACCCATAACATATATTTTCATGGTGAAATAAGTAAAATTATCCCAGAATTATCCTGAAATATAATACCGGCCTTAAAACGTCCTCTTGTCCACATAAAACACTGTTAATGTATTTACTCTGATGAGGAAAAAAATCACAAGTTTTACTCTTTCTGATATGTGGCATAAATCATAGGACTTGTTAGGCAGAAGTGTTTGATGATGATTCTGGGATATTTTACCTTAATTCTCCATAAAAACATCTTCTAATGAGTCCCCATAATGTTTGTTTTTATGGAAAACTGGAGAAAATTATCCCAGAAATATTGCCAAAATTCTCAAAAGTTCTATTCATAATCCTGATTTACCCTATATATTTGCACAGACATAAAGCAACAATACAGACCCAGTGTAGTTACAGTGCAGTTAAACATTCAGATACAGTAGTTCTTTACCATATTTTATCCTTAGATTTGAACATGTCAGTCTGGGCCCAGTGGTTAAAAGCATCGTTAGCTTAACAAGCTCATTATTGAAAAACTCATTAACTGTTGTAGCTAAGGTATTTTCAAATATACTGATATTTTTGCTGCAAAAATGTGAGTAGCTTTTGCAATACAAAAGCTACTCACATTTTTTCAGCAAAAAATATCAATGTATTTGTTATACTTCAAGACAGAAATTTTAACATCACTTTAGCTTACAACTTTCGTTAAGTTTTGAAGAACTGGGCCCTGACTATAAAAAGTGCTTTTGGAATGGCAGCATAAAGTAGACTGTGCCTCTGAGCTGCTTAATATGAATCTTAACTGTTTGCTTAGGCATGTTAGTCCAAATAAATAGGGTAAATACAGGGACCATAATGTGCTTTTAACAAAGGCTAGAAAAAGGGAAAATAAGAATTTTATTACAACATCAAGCAGCCATACCATGCAAAATGTACAATACGGTAAACCTCCTAAAATTTCAAACACTTCATTCCATACATTTTTTTTGGGCCTAAATTTCACCTTTTATGCACTTATTTCATCAAATATTTATTGGAATAGCAAACAGTGTAGACCCAGATCAGAGGAGCAGTCTGATCTGGGTTTTCAATGTTTGCATTTGCCATTTTGTCAGGAAAATTGTTGTATGAACTATTAGGACATTTACCATACAAAATTTATAAAAAGCAGTGTTACCAACAATAATAAGCACAATAATGCAAAACAGTCCTGAGAAATTGTTTAAGAAGAATATTTAGTGATACTTCTGGATGTTTTTTCTTCTCAATAAATACAGGTTATGAAAGCTCATTAGAGGCATAATAAGCAAATGCATAATAAGTACCCCACAAATATGTTTTTTATGGAGAACCTGATGAAGTTATTCCAGAATTATCATCAAATACTTCTCCTTACTAAGTCCTCTGATTAAGCTACAAATACAAAGTCCACTAACATGCCTATGTGTTTCTGAGAAATTGAACTCAATTTAACCCTTCTCATGCTAAATAAATTAAGATGCCACACCCACTTCTAATTTCCAGCCAATCAGATTACTTGATCCAAGTTTTTGAGAGAAATTCACATATCTAATGACAAACAGTGCAGATCCAGATCACTTGGCTTCTTCAGAAGCCAACTGATCTGGATCTACACTGTTTGCTAAGACAGGGCATGTCATGTTCAGCAAGAGAGGGGTTAAGATGGATTATTGCATATTGTTCCAAGATTAGTGCATTTAATCATTGCACAAGAATTCTGCTGAAGTTAGGTGTCATGCCTACTGGGGCCTGACAAACAAGTTAAACACTAAAATTCATGCAAAGAATGACAAAGTCACTTGACCATGATATGCAGGTCATGGTCATAAAATGTATTACCACAAAATCTGAGTTCAAGGAAATGCCAGATTTGATATCTGTAGGTCATATAGTTAATCAGAAAATGGAGCCATTTACTAGGACTGATGCAAAAGAAGGACAAAGTCATTAGATATATATCAGCAAATGTACGCCAAGTTTGATGACGGTAGGTCATACAGTAAATGTATACATGAAACTACACTATTATCTGTGGAATTTTTAATACGTTGCTTTTGGGTTGGCACTGAACTGCAAAAATGATACTCAATAGATGGGTCTCGAAATTTTAAACTGCTAATAATTTCCTTACATAAAAGAAACCAGAGATGTAGTATATGTATCTTAATTCTTTTATAAGCAAGAAATTTCCTTGAAATACCATATACCTTTCTAAACAAAAATACTATTCTAAATTATATATATAAAAAAATGATCAAGGTGCAGAAGCAATTATAGCTGACATTCACTATATACATACCTCTTCTGAAGATACATCAGAGAGAGTATTATTTGTTACAAATTCCATTGTAGGACTTCCTGACATCATTTTATGTGAATCTTCTCTCATCGGTACTGGGGGAGCTTCAAGATCATCCAGATTGAAGAATTCAGCATCTTCTTCGTGACCTTGTCGATGACTCTCAATATCACCAGAAATGGCTTCTTCATAAGTTGGCAACTGTTCAAGATTGCTATTTTCATAGTCATACAGCTCGGGAGAGGGCTGACGTTGGGTTTCTTCTGAGTATGAACTTTTGACATCAGTTACACTCATCGGAGCATTTTCATAGTCATTAAAACTTGTGCTTGTGTCTAACTGCTGTGGTTCATTGCTTTTGTCTTCCAAATCAAGCATATTTTTCTTCTGCTCTAGTTCAAACTCTTGTTGCTTAGCAATAGCAGCCATTGCTATAGCATACTGCTCCTCCCTGAGCTTCTTTTCCAAGGTCTCTTGTGCCTTGAAGGTAGCAATAGCTTCTTCATTTTCATAACTTGTTGCAGATGCCATAGAGTCTTGTTTTCTCGGTACTGGCACTGGTCTCTTAGCAGCTTTAGTTTTTTTACCACTGTCACTTTTTGTTGGCGTCACAAAGGATAAATCTTCATCACTCTCATAGAAACTGTCACGGCGACCAATGCCTTTCCTGTCATCCTCTTCCATTTCATCTATGCTACTTTCTGAGGATGATGATTCATTTCGCCTTAACTGTGTAGGGAGAATAACATTGGAAGAAACTGCAAGTGGTTCTGTGCTTGCAACAAATTGGCCATCATTAGCATGCTCATGCGGGGAACCAAACTGTTGGGATGAAACTGAGGCTTCTATCTGCTAAATAAAATAAAACGGAAACAAAACTGGGAAAGGGTAAAACTATACCAAACTATAAGTAAATGGGTGAAGAAAAGGAAATGCAAAGAAAATTTATCACAAAGCAAGCATCACAATTCCATGCAAATTTAAAGAAATGCAGCTGTTTTCACTCATTAAGGTATTCCTATAAAAGTCTATAAACTAGATAATATTCATGATAATTTGGGGGATAGTTTTGTTATATTTTACACCATTAATACAAGATGTACAAACATGTTAAAGGTAAACACAAACCTCTTAATAACACAGTTCATTTTAGCATTGTTTTAATTATAACACAGTTTAAATATGGACCCCAAAAATGTTGTGTTCAACCAAAAATGTATAGATAATATAGAAAAATGACTATTTACAGTACTTTTTCCATATAATATTCTACAAAATATTTTGAATGTTGTAAACCAACATTATGTTAACAAAAATGTATAGATTATATATATATAAAAATGAACATTTATGGTCATTTTTCTATATAATCAATGCATTTTTTTTTTTTTTTTCGTATAGTTTAACAGAAAAATCAACTTCACGATCATTTTCTATATAACCCATAACCCATATGTGTTTGAATATAATGCAGTTGTTAAGCTAACATGGTTTTTGCTTTAAATCAAGGTAATAGTGTTATAAAGATGTTGTGATGTACTCATTAGAACTGCCTTGCTGCAAAGCATGCCCACAATGTAGAATCTATCAAAATTTGTTGCCATGTGAGGAAGGGAAAAACATTTACTCTTTTCACAATCATTGCAAATTAAGCAGACCAACTCTGAGTGGTGTTTTTCTTTTTTTTTCCCATAAAATAGGCAAGACATTTCGAGCTGCGGTAAAAGTCCTAAAATTCTGAACACCAAAGTGTCTGAGAAAATGGCATATGCAAACAGAGCAGACCCAAATCAGACTGTATAAAAAGCAAAATTTTGGGCAAAATAGTATGGAATAAAGTGTTTGAAATTTTAGGACATTTACCGTAAACTTCTCCTTACGAGATTTGTTTCGTGTTGAAGTTTTACAGCCCAGTCAACCCAATGGGGTCATGTCAAGTGCGGTCCTAAGACGATAATTATGTGAAATGTCAAGCCCCATTTCTTGAGGAAAATATTTCAAAATATAGTCTCCTATATTTCTTGCAGACAAAGGGTAAAACAAATATGAGCTAGTCAAGCAAATAAAAAAGGTTTTATTTTTCTGGGTCCAGTTGTTCAAAACTAACGATGCTGTTAGTTAATGTATCGTTAAATCTTTGATCATCAAATATGGCATATATGCTAATATTTTTGCTGAAAAAATGCTCACATTTTTTCAGCAAACATACCTGTGAATTAGATATTGTACTTACTAGAACAGTTAACATTTTGACCACTAATGAGCTCGTTAAGCTAACAACGCTTTGAACAAGTGGGCCCTGAGAAATAAGATATCTATTTCAATCTATGCATGAAGTTTCACAAGTTTATATGGATCCCTACAATTCATATATGGTCCATATATACTTCACATGATGTGGCTCAAGTAAGAAATACTGAAGCGAACACAATGAGAAATAAAAATATAATGAAAGTAATAGGAAGAAGATACATTTTAGAGGAGGCAACTCTGTCAAAATAGATTTTGCCTCCCTTTGCAAAATGGGTCTATCCTAAAAGAAAAGACTTTGCTCCCCTTGGGATTCAAATATTAGGTATAAGTGAAACTAAAAAGATTTTCTTCCCGATTCATTTGTTGAAATTAATGGATATCATAAAGAAAACGCAGGGGGTGGGCTCTAGTGGGCTCTTAGTTTATGTAGAAAATGGCATATGCTGTAAGCAAAAGCCTTGATTTTGAACAAGAACTGTTAGAATGTATATTGTTAAAAGAGAAACTAATGAAAAGCAAATCCTTTCTTGTGGGTGATATTTATAAGCCTCCTAACTCTGGTATTGTCTGGAATTACATTTTTGAAGACTATCTAGAGAATGCATAAAAATAAGAAAAATAAATGTATTTGCTGGGAGATATTAATAGAGATCTCTTAAATAACCAAATTAATTAAGCATGGTCAGATTATATTGAACCATTTTGATTAACCCAGCTAGTTACAGAGACTATGAGAGTAACCCGCGACTCTAGACACTGACTGACCATATATATTCTAACTGCCCAGAAAATGTTAACTCTTTAGATGTGACTAAAATTAGACTGAGTGATCATTTTCCTATCTTTTACATGTACATGTACATCCCACCAAAGGTAATCACCATAGCATTTCTTACAGATCATTTAACCCTTGTCCTGCTGAACCCAGATATACCCTGCCTTTGCAAACAGTGCAGATCAAGATCAGTTGGTTTCTGAAGAAGCCAACTGATCTGGATCTGCACTGTTTGCCATTATGTGAATTTATAGTAACAATATGGATCTAGTTATCTGATTGGCTGAAAATTAGAAGTAGGCATGGCATCTTAATTTATTCAGCGGGACAAGGGTTAAAGATTTTGATGAAACTATATTCTTTGCTGATCTTCAGGCTGTTCCTTTCGGATGTTATTCAGCTTTTTGATGATACTGATGATATCCTAGAGGCATGGACGGATCTCTTTTTACAAGTTGTTGACAAAAATGTGCTATTAAAACCACATAATTCCAAGCTTAGAAATCAGACTGAGTGGATAACACCCAACATTCTGGATGCTATAAAGTGCAGGGACAGGTATAAATCACTAGGCAATGAAAATGAGTATAAAGTTTGGAAGAATAAAGTTATTAGCCTTATAAGAAAGGCCAAACAAGAAAAAAACATCAAGCATACATAGAAAATAACAAAGGCAAATCAGGTAGTATTTACAAAATATATCAAGATGTAGGTTCTGGCAAAGGTTGCCAAAAACAACCAGCTTTTTCATCTATAAATACTGATGCGGACTCATACACTGAGGAACCTAATAACATTGCAAATGCTTTCAATGACTTTTTTGTTAGTGTTGCAGCAAAGCTTAAGGAGCCGGTCAGTCATACTAATCATGATAAACTGAAAGAATTATGTCAAAGCAAGATTTCTGAAGATATAAAATTTGAGATTCCAAACACTGAAAAAAATAAAATTCTGAAATACTTGTCAAATATAGACATAGGCTTCAGGAACGGACAATATCGGTCCATGTCTACTTGAACTTGCAGCACCCTACATAGCTAGTGACATTACATTCATTTGTAATTAAAGTATCAGCACCTCCTCTTTTCCAAATAAGTGGAAAGAGGCTTTTGATCCTGTTGATCATGGTATTCTTCTAATCAAATTAAAATTATAAGGAATAATAAATGAAACACTTTTATGATCTATTTCCTACCAAAAACAGAGATAGCAGCAGGTATCAGTTAACAACAGCAAATCGGATTTCAAACCAGTTTCTTGTGGAGTTCCACAAGGCTCAATTTTAGGACCACTTTTATTTTTACTTTTCATATATGATTTACCATTACACACCAGTCTTGTGTTTACAGACCTGTAAGCAGATGATACAACCTTATATGATATTAAGACTTCTCAAGACACAATTGAACAGAATTTGCAACTTGCACTGAATGAACTAACTATTTGGTGTAAAAATAATGATATGGTTCTCAATTCAGCAAAGACAAAAGTTATGCTTGTACCAACTAACCGAAAACAGGAAACATTAATGATGATAATCTTAATCTTAGCAACAATGATGATTCACTACAAACAATAATGAATGATAAGATTTTAGGCATTTTTGTGGACAATAATTTAATGTGGTCTGAACATATTAAACACCCAACAAAGAAAATTGCATCAACTATGGATTCTTTCTAAAATTAAGGCTTTCTTATCACAAGAACATTGTGTACAATTTTTACAAGTCTTACATCCAGCCACATTGATTTCTGCAAAATTATTTGGAGTAATACATCAGAAGCAACTCAAGATTTTCAGATTGCAAAAACAAGCACATCTTATCACCCTTGATTACAATGTTGAGGACTCCAGTGAAGCTATGAAATCATTAAAGATTCCTTCTCTCTTTACAATGGTCTTTTTCTAAGAAAAGCCAAATTCAGTTTTAAAGTGTAACATATCATACCTTCATATAGAAGTGAACACTTACAGTTACTTAGCAACTCAAATACCTTGATTAATCTACGATCCATTGCCACAAGGTGTTTTATTCCACCAAAGCCAAGAACAGAATGCTTTAAGCAGAGTATATTTAATATGGAATAATTTGCCTGATGTAGTTAAAAGTGCTCAGACTCTTGGAACATTCCATAAAAGATGCATAAAGTGGCTTGCTGCCAATCAATTATACAGTGATTATCTGGTGGTTGAGAAAACGATCACCCAATCCTTTTTTTTTTTTTTTTTTTTTTTTTTACTATACTAACCTCTCTTTTCTTTTGATTATGAATTTGGTCCAAATATGTATATATACTGTAATCCTTATGTATTTTCCTGCACGTATATATGTTGTTTTTATGCTTTGAATAATTACCTCATGTTTGACGTGTAATCAGATAAATGATGCTGACTATTGAGTCAAATTTAAGAATATTGAAATTCCAATGCAAATCCAGGAAGCCTGGGCTACATCATGGTTGGTAGGCATTCTTTGAATTAATGTGCTTGTGTTTAGGGACATATATGCATATGTATATTTACACATTTACAATTAGGAATCATCACTGAAATCACAATCTGATTTGTTTCTGATGATAAACTGCTCCCTTTCAGTTTTTGTACACAAACCTGTATTATACTGTGTTAATATTTTGAGGGCCTCATGGAAGATTAGCTAAATTGCGAAATATTGTTATCCTCATAAAATAAAGTCTTTACTTACTTACTTACTCCAGCCCCTCCAGCCCCTTTAACTAATACAGTAAATACCAATGCTGAGTACCAACCTGGGTATCCTGAAGTGGCTCAGCTGGTTCTAACGGTTCCTGATGTGGGGCTCCAGAAAATGGCAATGGTTTAGCAACCCCTATTTTCACAACCCCTTTAGGTGCTCCTTTCAAAGCTTGCACAGCCTCATCTAATGTTGCATTCTCTAAATTGACATCATTCACAAAGATGAGCCGGTCCCCTGGAACTAATCGACCATCAAGCTGGGCAACACCCCCTGGTACCAGGCTCCTAATAACTATCACAGTCTCAGAAGGGTTTACTGGATCCTGGAAAAAATATTTTACAGTCAGCAGGGTAACAAAACTTTAGATAATTTATTTTTCTGGATTTTCTGTTTGTTCCTTTTTTCTGCTGAAGAACAACTGAAATTCTATTTATTATTTTTAAATGTTTAGAACATCATTTATTATTCAAAAAGGTGGCACTCTTGATATTGGTTAACCCTTAAGATGCCAAGAAAACCTGCATCTGAAAATATCTTCAGTTTATGTCGTCTGCTGAATATTCTTTTGCATACTTTTCAAACCTATTTTTGCACACAGGCAAACAGTGTGGACAGTCTGATCTGGGTCCACACTGTTTGCAAAAATGACTTTTAAAATCACAAGCAGATGACAAAGCAGATGACAATTGTTGTGATTGGCAGTTTAAGGGTTAAGAAACTTTAAACAACTAACTTCTTTAGTTTTTATCAGGTTGTGATCATATTTTACATAAGAATACATGATTTGTCAAGATCTTTGATTTCAAATACATTCTTCGCTAATCTTGTATTTCCCTTAAATGTGTGCTTTTTGTGAAAGCAAATACTTGTGATATATAGAGATAGGTAAGAGCTTGATAACACTTAACACTCCCATACTATGGGCAGATTTAGCAGATGATAAATTGGTGATATTTTTCTTATTTTTCCGGGAAAATAAGATCTGACACTTCATGCAAATTGTCTCCTTTGGAGACAATTTGCATGAAGTGTCAGATCATATTTTCTAGGAAAAATAAGAAAAATATTTCAAAATGCTGTATGCTGAAATTTTTATCCAGCATGCAAAGTGTTAAGAATTCATTTTGCATAAACCAATATGAGCTGCAACGACAGGTGCTATAACTTTGGATATATGTGCCCCTTTAACACTTAACTTAAATCAGCCTCTGCATCTAAACAGTCTGGTAAGTCTTCACTGAGCGAAGCATGCAAATATTCTTCAGATAGAGACCAGACACTCTGATCATATTGTGCAGGCATACAAATTGATTTGAGTATTCACTGGGGGTGGGTGTGGTGGTGGGGGAGGCACAAGTCCATAGATCCATTTTTCCATGTAGTGCTTTGTATAATGCAAGTACTTTGTAGAAATTGCTTCTACTAAGGAGTTATAACTGGTATTCAGATTTTTGTGTCAAAAGTACACAAATTATAAAAAAAATCTGTTTTTGTACAAAAACATACAAAAAATACAAAGATCCCTTTTGTCTGTATCATAATTACACGAACTGTTCAGATATCATAACTTACTATAATTACCCTAAAACTGGAATAGCCCATATGAAAACTTAGAGCTGTGTTTAAAAATATTAGCGGGGTTGTAAACAGTGCAGACACTGATCAAACTGCTCCTAATAAGATCTTGATCTACACTGTCTGCTTAAACAAGTGTCTTGGCAATGGATATACTTTCAAGGGTATTAACTGACGTGGAAATGTTTGCCATTCTAATCATTGGGGCTACTCTTAACCCATTTCAGTTGGAAAATTCCCTAAAAAAGTATTCGACCACCTCAACTCCGTACCATACTTGTTATAAAATTTGAACAAGTACTATTTATTACCCCATGATGTGTCTAAAAATTGTTAGATGAGTGGCAAACAGGGTAGACTCTGATGAGATGCCACTTTCTGAGGCGTCTCATCTGGTTCTACACTGTTTTCTCATGCTTGTCTGTCCAAATACATATGGTAGATTGGCAAACAGCGTAGACCCAGATCAGATGCCACAGAATGTGGCATTTGAACAGTCTACGCAGTTTGCATTAAATGCATGAATTTCTATAAATTATAAAAACTGACCGGACACCCTGTTATTGGAAACAGGCTGGTCCAAAGAGTTGTGGTAGAAGATTCCATTTGACGCAAATGGGTTAAAGGAACCTGGGAGCAAATTTTTTCCTTTAGCAGCAGCCCCCAATAATTGAAAGGTTTCAAATATCCTGTCTCCAAAGTTATCTCCCTTTGCAAACTGGTGTCAAAATCTCTCAGGTGAATTCATTGAACTTTAGCTACCACATTTACCCTAAGTACATCGACAAATAGGCCTGAGCAAACAGTGCAGAGCCAGATCAGATTCTGATTTGAGTCTACACTGTATGCCTTGCAGATCAGCAATTTTTGGACATTCATGGGTAGTGAAAAACGGACTTTTTGAAATTTAAGAACAAGTATGCAAGATTTAAAGGAATTGGATACACCTTCAGGGGTGGTAACTCTTATCAAAATTGTTTTAGCTCCCTTTAGAAAAAGGGTCTACTCGAAAAGGAAACAGGGAGCAGATTCTTTCCTTTTCGACTAGACCCTTTTTCCTTCCTTTTCGAGTGAACCCTTTATCAGAAGGGAACTGATACATATGTGTAGGGGTGCAAACAGGCGGTCACAAAAGTTAGCTCCCTTGTTACAAATGGCAGAAAATTTTCCAAGTGCATCCAGTCCCCTTAGGATTAATCCAATAAATATGATAATTCCTTACCTGATAATCCAGAATACTGAATCCTAATCCCTTGTCCCCTTTCCTCAGCTCAATAATCACAGGCTCACTACTCCACATAGCCAGCCCCGTAAGGGGCTCCAAAGATCTCGACTTTTTATTTAACAAGTTTGATTGAGCAGGTGGCTCTGTCGGCAGTGACTGATCTGATTTCGACTTAACGAGTCTTTCAGGGACATTTTCAATGACCCCTGTATTGAGAGGGGGTGTTGAGAATTCCCCTTCTTGTGCATAGTTTTCTTTGGCAGTGTGTTTCCGCCGCGCACACACCAGACGCACATTCTGTGGAAGCTCTTTAAGAATACCAACAACTTCTTTATGATTCAATCCCAGCAGCCTTTTTCCATTCACCTGTAAAATGAATGGAAATTACAATAATGGGTAAAACAAATTGGAATTACACTTACATGTAATTTAAATGAGAATTACAAATATATGTAAAATAAATGGGAACTGCAGTTAGATATAAAATAAATGGGAATTATGCTTACACCATAAATGGTCATTTTCTATATAATCTATGCATATTTGTTTGGTTACAACATATTTAGGGTCCACCTTTAAACTATCTTATATTCAAAACTGTGCTATAATGAATTGTGTTATAAAAAGGTTGCTGTGTATATGCCTTTTACAGTGCTCCAGAGCACTTAATTTTGCTTCGGATAATATAATGGATCTATGGTGAGATTGTGCTTTGCTTCAAAATAAAAAATCCAAATTGTTTTGGAGACTCTTACTTCTACATGAAAATAAATACATTAAACTTTCTGTATTCTATCTAATTACCGCACATACCCCTATAAGAACATATTCAAGCAATTTCGTAATTCTCAGGTTACAGCCCATGTATTTGTATCTACTCTTTATAAAAGCATATATTGTGGATACTCATTTGAATGGCCTTGACAAGTCAAGGCAATTCAAATGAGTACCCACAACATATGCTTTTATAAAGACAATCAGAGTCAAATATCGCGTAAACATCATTAATAATCCTCTAATGAAGTCCTCTGCTAATCTTTTTTTTAAATTGTGCCCTCATTAGGTGCATATTTTACTAAAAGGTTTTCCCAGGCATTTTGAAAAACCAAAGTGCACCATGGGGTAATTAGATCCAATACGGTATATGACTCGAACACCTATGGCTCGTTTACCATACCTGATTCAAACTCGTTTTCGTGTCCCTAAGAAAGTCTTTGGAGAGCTCAAAAAAACAAATATTTACGGATATTTTAAAGAAATTTTGTTATTTAATCATTAAACGGTATATTGCCTGTATTCATTAGAACTGGCTTCTGGAGGTAATTCTAATGAGTGCCTAGATATACCTTTATTTCGTAGAAGACTGAAAAGGAATCCCTAAATTACCACCATTTGACCCCTGACCTGGCACTATGATAAACCTTATGTGTAAAACATGTCTTCCGACATATGCATCCAACAAAGATTCAAATCAGTCTGTGCATCCACACAGTCTGATCAGAGTCTTTGTTATCTGCATGAAGAAAATTTGCATCCTTGGCTATGCTTAACAAATTAAATATATAATTTTCAGATAAAATTTTAATCACATACCTGGAGCTATTTTGAATAACTTCAGCGGGGAAACTGAACTCATTATTACCCAAACTACTATATGAGAAGTTATAAAGCATTTTTGACTATCTAAAGCATTTTCACCTGTGACAAAAGCCAGCCAAATTGAACCGGATCTGAGAGAATTATCACCCGGGCTCATATTTTGGCCTATCTCCCGGTCAAGTGAATTACCTAACACTTCTATGGGTTGGGTAATGAAACATCTATATCGCACCTTTCTGGTTAAGAACAATTACCTGGGTTCATATTTAGGACTATCTCCTGTCTCATGAATTACCTTGCTTCTATGAGTTGGGTAATAAAACATCTATGTTATACCTTTCTGGGCTACAGTCAAAGCTCTCAGCCCCGAGGTGCTGTGGACCACCTGATGAACTATCACACAAGGCCGAAATAGTTGTATATACCCTATTCGACCTAATTACTGCACTGTGAGCTTAGATTTTTCAAAACTACTTGGAGAACATATGATAAAATATGTATCAGCCTACTAAGGGTACACTTTAAAAAAAAGATCAGCAAAGAACTAATTTGATGATGTGTATGCGATTTTTTATATAAAATCATATGTTGTGGGTACTCATTTGAAATGCATCGACAAGTCGATGCAATTCACATGGGTACACACTACATATACCTTTATCAAGAAGTAGACAAAAAAAACACAAAAGTACACAGGCTGCAATATGAAGACAACGAAATTGCTTGACTGTGTGTTGATAGGGGTATGTGCGGTAATTGGGTCGAATGTGGTTATTCCTTTTAGGAAATATTTACTCTTCCAAAAGTGAAGAACTATTTCCTTTAGAACACTATCATGCCATATGATGATTGAAGATGACGTAATGATGCAAATTTTATTCATATTGATTGAAAACATAATTTTTATGATATGCAATATTTAAATTAACTAGAGCTGGTGTTTGTAAAACACTATGCCCCCAACTGCCTGACTCTAACACTGTTTGACTCCAACACTGCTTAGCCATGACGGTAACAACAGTACAAATATATGATTTCAATGTTATTTTATCAAAGGGAAATAACTCTAAAATAGGAGATGATTGGGATAAGAAAAAAATACGGATCACCTATTTTTTCATGAGGAATCAAAACATGAAATTTCAAAACATTAGCATACATGGTTCTAAACTTATGCTATACACAATAAAGCAACGACATTAAATGGCCCGAAATTGCGAAGGGCCATAACTCCAACATTTCATTTAATTGGTTCAAAATTTATTCAGGTGATCTCCTCCTCAATCCCAATCAGTATACCAAATATCATGGCTCTAGCTTAAATACTTTTTGAGATATCTTGCTGAAAAAGTCAAAATGCCTAGAACTACAAAGGGCCATAACTACATCAATTTTTCATGGAATTCCCTAAAAAACAAACCAGGTAATCTCCACATCATCCCCAATCAGCATATAATATTTCAAGACCCTAGTTTAAGAGCTTTTCGAGAAATCTTGCTGACAAGGTCAAAATGAGCAGAACTGCAAAGGGCCGTAACTTTATCAATATTTTCATGGAATTCTCTCAAAATATAATCGGGTAATGTACACATCATTCCCACTCACTGTATCGAATTTCAAGAACCCAGCTTAAATACTTTTCAAGATAGTTTGCTCACAAGATTTAATTCTGATTTTTTTTCAAAGGGGCATAACTTTAAATAAAAATGCTAGACAAGAAATAAAATACGTGTCGGCTATTTTTTCATTGGGAACTCAAATATAAAATTTCAAAACCCTAGCGTGCAGGGTTCTTAAGATATGGCATGCACAAAAAAAGCTTGATGAACGGACAAACAGTCGGATGGACAAATGAAGGCAAAATAATATGCCCCATCAATTTCATTCGAAACTGGGGGCATAATCAGGTCATCTACTCATCGCTACCAATCTATTCATCAAGTTTCAAGGCTCCAGCTTCAATAGTTTTTGAGATATTTTGTTCACAAGGGAAACATGCCCAAATTTACAAAGGGCCATTACTTATGAAATATTTTTCAGAATTTACAAAAAAATTAATCAGGTCATCTACTCATCATTACCAATCAATTCACCAAGTTTCAAGTCTCTAGCTCTAATAGTTTTTGAGATATTTTGCTGACAAGATAAAAATGCCCAAAATAACAAAGGGGCATAACTCAAGAGGTATATTTCAAAATTTCTTCAAAAGTTAATCAGGTTGTCTACTCATCACTACCAGTCTATTCATCAAGTGTCAAGGCTCTAGTTCCAACAGTTTTTGAGATATTTTGCTGACAAGGTAAAATTGCCCAAAATTACAAAGGGTCATAACTCATGAAGTATTTTTCAGAATTTCTTCAAAAATTAATCAGGTCATCTACTCATCACTACAAATCCATTTACTAAGTTTCAAGGCTCTAGCTCTAACAGTTTTTGAGATATTTTGCTGACAAGATAAAAATGCCTAAAATTACAAAGGGGCATAACTCAAGAAGTATATTTCAAAATTTCTTCAAAAGTTTATCAGGTTGTCTACTCATCACTACCAGTCTATTCATCAAGTTTCAAGGCTCTAGCTTCAATAGTTTTTGAGATATTTTGCTGACAAGTTAAAAAAGCCCTAAATTACAAAGGGCCATAACTCATGAAGTGTTTTTAGGAATTTCTTCAAAAGTTAATCAGGTCTTCTACACATCACTACAAATCCATTTACTAAGTTTCAAGGCTCAAGCTCTAACAGTTTTTGAGATATTTTGCTGAAAAGGTAAAAATGCCCAAAATTACAAAGGGCCATAACTCAAAAGGCATTTTTCAAAATTTCTTCAAAAGTTAATCAGGTTGTCTACTCATCACTACCAGTCTATTCATTAAGTTTCAAGGCTCTAGCTCCAACGATTTTTGAGATATTTTGCTGACAAGATAAAAATGCCCAAAATTACAAAGGGCCATAACTCATGAAGTATTTTTTCAGAATTTCTTCAAAAGTTAATCAGGTCATCTACTCATCACTACAAATCCATTTACTAAGTTTCAAGGCTCTGGCTCTAACAGTTTTTGAGATATTTTGCTGACAAGGTAAAATTGCCCAAAATTACAAAGGGCCATAACTCAAGAAGTATTTTTCAAAATTTCTTCAAAAGTTAATCAGGTTGTCTACTCATCACTACCAGTCTATTCATCAAGTTTCAAGCCTCTAGCTTTAATAGTTTTTGAGATATTTTGCTGACAAGATTGCATCCATATTTTTTCAAAGGGCCATAACTCAGAAAAGGGGCATAATCCTATCAAGAAAAAAAATACGTGTCAGCTATTTTTTCATGAGGAATCCATATATGAAATTTCAAAACAGTAGCATTCACGGTTTTAAAGTTATGCTATGCATCAAAAAGCGTGACGAACGGACGGACGGACGGACGGACGAACAACCCAGAAGCAATATGCCCCTCCAATTTCTTTGAAGTTGGGGGCATAATAAACTCCAGTTAAAATGCAGGTAATATTTTCCTCAAGACTCCTATAAACAATCTTGTGCTATCACTTTTGTTTGTTGATTAAATTTGTAACTCTCTCAGTTCACCTGTGTGGAACATATTGTGGTTTCAATCACAATAACTTCTGCAATGAAAATTTTTAACCCTAGTCCTGCTGAACCTGGATATGTCCTGCCTTTGCAAACAGTGCAGATCATTTATTCAGCAGGACAAGGGTTAAGAACTTGATTGCAACAATTATTTTGTTGATATGCACTACTGTAATAGTATTAGGACAGATAGGCCTGAGTAAACAATGTAGACCCAGATCAGATGCTACAGAATGTACATCTGATCAGGGTCTACAGCTTGCCACTCATCCAGTAGTTTTTATAGATACATCAACAGGTATTGAAATCATACATCAACGGGTAGTGAAATAAACTTGTTGAAATTTTAGGACAAGTATGGTAAGAAGTCAGTGTCCTGATATTTTGGGTAAACTAGAAATGTAGAATTCATTATGCCCCGAACTATATGCTTGTTCCTAGGAAATGTCAAACTAATAATAAAAATCCATTTTTTTTTTAAAGTTAATCAGGTTATCTATGCCTCAGCATTAATTAGTCCATCATATATAACCTAGCTAAAATACTTCTCTTACATATCTTGTCCATAACAATGCATAAGGTAAAGAATGTTGAATAAACTAATGGATGGACAAAACAAAAGCAATATGCCCCCTAAACTTCTTCCAAGTTGGGAACATAAATATGGCATAGTCCCTACAGCTTCCAATTGTACAAACCTCAAGTAATTCATCCCCACTAAGCAACCTTCCATTGACACCCACAGGGCCATCAGGTAAAATGGCACGAATGTAATGATGGGGTCTTACTTCAACCCCATTCTCAACATCTACCGTCCCCTCAAGACTGATACCTAGTCCGCCTCCCTCTCGAAACTTGGACAGTTGTGCAACCTGGAAGTGAAAATAGAGTCAAGCCTTTCACCCCTGAGTTTCTGAAATGGGCTCATTCATTTCTGAATTGGGACATCCATTATTGCAAATAGGGGTTTCAGTCCAATATAGGGAGGATCCTGATGAGACGGCTCATTATGAGCTGTCACAACTGGATCTGCACTATATCCAAAGGTAGCTGTGTTAGTCTGTAGGAATAGAAGAGCTAAGCCATGTGAAAAAGTGCCTTTGGGGTCTATGCCAGTGAAGGTTCAGATCAGCTGGCCATTTCTTAATTCCAGATATGAGGGGTATCAGGTACATATTTTTCTTAATTCTCCATCAAAACCTATGTTGTGGGTACTCATTAGAAGTGCCTCAGTGAGGCAATTCTAATGAGTACCCACAACGTATGTTATAGAGCAGAAATAAGAAAAATATATCCATACTTTTTGGTTGACAAAAGTATCTTACCTGGAGCTACTTTTTGACTGCCCTATCTTTCAAAATATTTAAGTCTGTATATACATGTAGGTATGCTGGTTTGTGTCTTTCTTGTGTTCACATGTGGGAAATATGGATGGCCTCATTTTTTTAATCATTTCAACTTAACCCTTCTTTTGCTGAACACACATGCCCTGTCTTAGCAAACAGTGTAGCTCCAGATCAGTTGGCTTCTGAACTGATCTGGATCTGCACTGTTTGTCATTCAGCATGTGACTTTGTATCAAAAACCCAGATCAAGTTATCTGATTGGCTGGAAATTAGAAGTGGGCATGGCATCTTTATTTATTAAGCAAGGCAAGGGTTATATGTATCCTCAGGACTGCTTTCTGCACATATTAAGCCAATTAGTGTAATGATGAACATATAACTAGTAACTTATACTACCAATCACTAAATCATAATTCCAGATCAAGAGAGTATGCAGATAAATATTTTTCTTGTGTCAGCAAAAAACATACATTGTGGATATTCATTAGAAGCACCTCACCGATGCCTTTCTGATGAATACCCACAACATATGACTTCATGCAGAAATATCAATACTATTGCGGGGGTTGCAGATTGTGCTTTATCTATAGCTATGACTAAATGCAGATTCTATCTTATTGACTATCATCACTATGAGCTGGAACCAGAAAAAGGTATCGTCAGATAAGTGTTCCTGGTAAAGACTCAGATCAGCAGGTGCATACAGGCAATCTGATCAGTCTCTGTTGGGTGCTTTGTGGATAGCCAAGAATCCAAGACAGCAAATACTCTAACCATACTGATGCGCATACCGATCTGAGTCTTCACTGGATAAAATGTATTGTTCTATATTAGGACAGACAAACCTGAGAACCAGACCAGATACCACATAACACATTCTGAGGCATATGATTTGGGTCTATACTGTTTGCTCTGGATTGTCTGTCCCAATACTTTGGGTTATAATGGTAGTTCTGTCCTAAAAATAAAATTTGGAGCAAATTTCCATAAACCTGAAAACTTCAGGGTTTTTTAAAGTGTCCGAATAATATGATAGTCTGGTAGAGTTTTTCACATGACCCAGATCCGTCAAAAGATACAGATTCCAGTCATGAATCACTGATGTCATGTTCCCTTATTAAAAACCATTCCGATGACACTTACAACAACTTCAAATTCGTCTCCGATAATTGGTTCCCAGCAGGCTTTGATTGCTACTTCCACTTCCGGAGATATATCACCATCTGAAAATATACAATTAATCTGCTTGATAAAGTGAAAAAACAATTAATCAACAAAATCCTTCAGTAAACCATCAGCATTTTTCATCATTAACCTTTAGTACGCAGACAGCAAAATTAAATTTTAGCAGGCTTGATAGAAATTTCAGCAGATAACACTTAGGAATATTCATCTTATTTTCCCCAGAAAATAGAGGTTGCCATTTCATTTGCATGAAAGATATATACTGAAATATATTTTTGACTGTTGAAAGATAGGTAAAGCTCAAATTTATTCATCCATCTGAAGTGGAACCTACACCAAAGCTCTAGATAACAGGGGGCTAGCCACATAATATTTTTCTTATTACTCCATGAAAACTTATGTTGTGGGCACTCATTAGAACCATCTCACCAAGGTGCTTCAATGAGTACCCACAGCATTTGTTTTTGTGGAGAAATCAGAAAAAGAGGCCAATAGGCCACTTCGCTCACCAGAGCTCAAAAGCTGATGATGACGGCACCAACAAAGATGGACAATGGACTATCCTATAAGCTACCCCGTGGCTTGTGCCATGCAAATGTCTAAGAGACCTTAATTGACCTTATTGTAAGATAGGCCAAAGCCTATGCAAAACTTTCATTCCCCTATCCCACATAGGCTCCACATATTGTTTGGTTTAAACCAGCCTAGCAGTTTTAAAGAAGTTAAAAATACCGGATCTGAGGAATCCAGGGCAAAGGTCAGTAAATGACCTTGACCTTTGGTATTTATAAATACTGTTTCATCTTTTTCCCGTACAAAAGCCTATGTGACTGAATTTGACCTTGCCATAAAATAGGTCAAGGTTAATGAAGGGTCAATATTTGAACAAACTTGATAGGGTCTGGGGCCACCTATGCTGCAAGTTTCAAGGTCATCAGCCATTTGCTTTCTGAGATGTTCAAAGGTTTTTAACATACATGGGTATGGTGGCCACCTTGGTCATGTAACTCAGACCTTACAAACAAACTTTTGTCCCCCCGCATGGGGGCTCCTCATGTAATTGGGTTTCAATCAGCCCAGTGGTTTTAGACGAGATGACAGTAAAGGACCTTGACCTTTAATGACCTAGACTTTCTTAAAAGCTCATTTAGCTAATTGTATAAATCAGCTTTGATGTCACAGGCTACAATAGAATCAGAAAAATAGTTTTTTTTTTCCTCCAAGCAAATGCCTAAGTGACCAAATTTGACCTTGCCATACAACAGGTCAAGGTCAATCTAGGGTCATCATTTGAACAAACTTGATAGGGTCTGAGCCAACAATGCTGCATACCAAGTTTCATAGTCATCAGCCATTCAGTTTCTGAGAAGAAAATTTTTAAAGGGTGTTTATCATATATGGATATGACAGCTATCTTGGTCATAATCCCAGACCTTAAAAAAGAAAATTTAGTTTGCCCACCCCATGATGGCACAACATGCAATTTGGTTTCAATCGGTCCAGCAGTTTTAGAGGAGATATCATTTGAAAGAAGTTAAAAAAAAATTCTGAATATGAGGCATCAAGGCAAAGGTCAGTAAATGACCTTGACTTTTTATGACACTGACTTTTTTAAAAGATTATTTAGCTGACTGCTAAAGTCAACTTTGATGCCACAGGCTACAACAGAATCAGAAAAATACACTGTTTGCCTTTTTTCCCCATACAAAAGCCTACGTGACGAAATTTGATATTGCTGTAAAATAGGACAAGGCCAAACAAGGGTCATCATCTGAACAAACTTGATATGATCTAAGCCAACAACACTGCATACCAAGTTTCAAGGTCACTGAGAAGAAGATTATTAAAAGCTTCTTACCACATACGGGCATGGCGGCCTACTTGGTAAAGAGACCGAAGTCTTACAGATAACCTTTTGTTCCCCCACCCAATGTAGGTTCCATATGTAATTTAGTTTCAATCTGCTGAGCAGTTTGAGAGGAGATGTCCTCTGAAAATGTTGACACAGACAACGGATAATGCCTATCCTATAAGCTCCCCTGGAGCCTTCGACTCTGGTGAGCTAAAAATATCCATAGGTTTTAGTTGAAAAAAGTGCCTTATCTGGAGCTATGCTACACTAAAGATCACCTCTCAACAACAGCCACCTCCTTATAAAAGCCACTTTTTTGATTTCCCAAAATGTAGTTTTAATACATATCTAACTTCTCCACAACAACCACCTCTCTACAACAGCATAGGTCTTGATAAGAAGCTTTATTCAATCCAAAAGATCTTATAGTTTCTTATTTCTCCACAAAAACATATGTTGTGGTACTCATTAGATGTGCATTGGAGGGGTGCTTCTAATGAGTAATCTAATGAGTAATCACAATATATGTTTTTGTGGAGAAATCAGAAAAACCTATACCTTATACCCACTCTTATCTTGATCTATGCAAGAGTCAGTTGCATTTTGCCTGGCAATTCTACAGAGGTTGAATTGTAATCCAGCCTTCATCAGATTACATGGAGGCACTTTCAATGAAATACTTTTTCTTCTTTCTTTCTTTTTTTTTTACTTTTTTTTTTCTCCACAAGGAACATCATTTTAATTTAATTTCATCTACAAATAATTTATTGAAAATCCAATTTTTAGAAACCCTGTACTAGTCTCAATCTGGTTCTAGTTAAATTATATTCCTGAGAAAATTATCATGTCCTGACAATTATTCTCAGACTTGACACCTTTTATTAGATTTTCTTTCTACTGTTTTCAATTGCAATTTGGCTGTCCATACCATTTTTCTCTAAATATTGGGACACCTTAAATCAGAGCTCAAGATAAGAGTGAATTTATACATAATATTTTTAATATTTTTCTTATTTCTTCAAGAAAATTTATGATGGGGTATGCATTAGAAGCGCCTGTATGAGGCATGGAGAAATAAGAAATAAAATATCAGTATTTTTTCACTGAAAGAAAGTGCCTTATCTGGAGCTATTTTAACCCTTGTTAAGATCCCATGCCCACTTCTAATTTTCAGCCAATCAGATTCCTTGATTCAGGTTGTTGATACTAATTCAAATACTGAATGGCAAACAGTGCAGATCCAGATTAGAAAAGTGCAGATCCAGATTAGTTGGCTTCTTCAGAAGCATCTGGATCTACACTGTTTGCAAAGTCAGGGCATATCCGGGTTCAGCACTTGTACCATAACTTGTCCTAAGATTTTTACCAAGTCAATTTAGCTAGCTGGTATTGTGTCAAAAATGCCAGATGAGTGGCAAACAGTGTAGACCCAGATCAGATGCCATGTTCTGACAGTCTATGATATTTGCTCAGGCCTGTTTGTCCCAATACTTAGGGTTAATACAGTACTTTATTGGATTTCACCTTTAGCACTCTCTTTGTGAATTCAGCAGATGAAGAGTTGGTGAGTTTCCTTATTTTACAGAGAAAATAGGGTTTGACATTTTATGCAAATTGTCTCCAAAGGAGTTGTGGTTAAAGAGTCCACTCAAGTTCGGATAAAAACAATTTTACTTGTGGAACATTTATGGCAATTAACCCTAGTCCTGCTGGACCTGGATATGCCCTGACTGCAAACAGAGTAGATCCAGATCAGTTCTGAAGAAGCCAACTGTTCTGGAGCTGCACTGTTTGTCATTTTGTATGTGAATTTGTATGAACAACCTGGTTCAAGGGATCTGACTGGCTGAAAATTAGAAGTGGGCATGGCATCTTAATCTGTTCAGCATGGCAAGGGTTAAGAGTTTCTGTTTCAGCTGTAAAGTGAGATAATGTACCTTATGATGAGTGCCCAGCAAAGACTCAGATCAGCCTACACATCCACGCAATCTGATCAAGGTCTTCACTGATATCCTGACAATAGCTAAGGATTGAAGGCTTCTAAAGATAAACAGCAGACTCTGACCTGACTGCACATATGCACAGACTGATCAAAAATCTTCATATTCAGCCCATGATCTCAGGCAGCCAATCAATTTTTATTTACTGGAAAATTTTTGGACACCAGATAAGATACTTGTTTTTTTTTACCCTGATTTTTTTTTTTCTGAAGTATTCAGACAAATAAGCTTGATGAAACAGAAAAAAAGATTTTTCTATGATAAGTGACAAATGAGACAAATGATTTTTTTCAAGTATCTGGACAAATAGGCTTGATCAAACAGTGAAAGTGAATTTTCTACCATAAGTCTTCAATACATTTTTAGACCACTTTCTCCCTTATAAAGTTTAGCTTTGCCATAAAACAGTTCCCAGAAGCTTTTCACCAATATTCAGTCTCAAAGCTTTCTAGGTTCTGGGGAAGATTTTTAAGCTGTTTTTACCACATATGGGCATAGCGGTCAGTCATCTTGGTCAATGGCATGTTAACTATTTGACCTAACTTTCATTCCCTTGATGTAACGAAGAGACCGGGCTCCATATAAAATTTGAAACGTTTTCAATAAGAGTGACACAAAAGCACGGTCAGACATTCCAGTGATCGAATGTTATAGCAAAACCAATGATAATCCAAACCTTAACCCATTTATGCCTAGCATCCCATAAAAGGGACATTGGCAAACAGTGTAGACCCAGATCAGATGCCGCTTAATGCGGCATCTGATCAGGGTCTACACAGCTTGCAATAATATTAGAAAGTTTCAATAACAAAAGCAACTATCAGGATTTCTGTATAACACCCCTCTGACTATACAATGGACCCTTCCAAAGATCATGATGGGAGAGTTTATTGAAAATATTCAGGATTATCTGTAGTGTGTTCTTTGTTTCCAAAGGCAATCTTTTTGACGCTTATTTAAATGGGTTAATATTGCAAAAATGATGGAATATTTCCTGTAGGTCATGCTCAGAACCCATAGCTCCAGATAAGGTGCTTGCTTATTTCAATCAAAAGATATTCATAGTTTTCCTTATTTCTTGACAAAAACATATGATGTTGGTACTCATCACAAGTGTCTCAGTGAGGCGCTTCTAATGAATGCCCACAACATATGTTTTTGTCAAGAACTAAGAAAACTATTATGTGGCTACACCCTCTTATCTGTAGCTATGGAGGAACCTGTCCTTTATTTCTTTTCCTAGGACAATCCATTTCCATAACAATTCCTATGTCATAAAATTCCAAATATAGATCTGTAAATCATAATAGCAGGACAGAAAGGTTTCACTGACATGGTCTTGTCAGACATTCAGATCAAATCAGGTCAAATAACAGTTTTCTAAGAGAAAATAATAAATACCATATTTACCTTAAGTACTGGGGTAGACAGACCTGAGCAAACAGTGTAGACCCAGATCAGACACCACAGAAGGCAGTGTCTGATCAAAGTCCATACTGTTTGCAACTCATTGAGCAGTTTCTGGACATACACACAACCTCTTTATAACACTACTGCTGGGAATCCAAAGTGAAAACCATGTTAGCTAAACAACCATGTTGTATCCAAATAAAAATGTATAGATTATATAGAAAAATATGACCATCTGTCCAAACAAAAATGTATATATTATATTGAAAAATGACCATTTATGGTAATTTTTCTATATAATCTATACAGTTTTCTTTGGATACAACACAAAAATATACATACTGTATGGAAAAGAAATGACCACAATTGGTCCTTTTTCTATATAATCTATATATTTTTCTTTGAATACAGTTTTGTGGGTCTACCTTTAAACTGTCTTATATCCAAAACCAGTGATTTTTTTACCTGTGCATCCCGAGTCCCGTACTCACATTTTTGCTTTGGGACTCACATTTTAAATCTCAGCGAGTCCCAGGACTCACAAGGTTATAGTGGAAAATTCTGTAATAGATGCAATGATTTTCTAGTAGGACTCACTTTATATAGCCCAAGCGAGTCCTGGGACGCATAGGTATAAAATTGTAAATAAATCACTGCAAAACCGTCTTCTAATGAACTGTCTTATATGGAGGTTACAGTGGATCAATCAACAATGAGAAGTATGGTAAATGGCCTAAAATTTCGAACACTTTACTCCATACATTTTTGCCTAAATTTTGCTTTTCATGCAGTTATTTCTTGAATTGCTTAGTGGAAAGGCAAAAAGTGTAGACCCTGATCAGTCTGCTCCTTCAGGAGCAGTCTGATCTGGGCCTGCACTGTTTGCATATGCCATTTTGTTGGCAACTTTAGTGTACGAAATTTTAAGACATTTACCGTAAATGAACTTGTTCAAATGTTAAAACTAATATGAGAGATTAGATATCCAATTTTTTAGAATAAATATGGCAATCAGTTCAGTCTGTCTAATCGGTGTCTGTACATTGTGCACATACAATCACCCCAACTTGTAGAATTATAACCTGAATAGCACAGACACCAATCAAACTATGACTACAAATTCTTCAGATAAGATTTTCTTTCCAAACAAAAAGTATGGATATCTTACTTGATTTCTCCACAAAAACATATGTTGTGGGTACACATTAGAAGTGCCTCAATGGGTACCCACAATATAAGTTTTCAAAGAGAAATCATAAAAAATATGTGAATACCCCATCCCATCCCACCCCCACCCCCACCACAGCATTCCCCAACCTCCCACTTATCTGGAACTATGTATAATGGCATCTCCTATAAAAGTATAATAATCTGGAAATATCCTATTATTTCTGGATCTGTCATATATTGATAACAAGATCACCATGTGACATTAAACACTTGTTTATTAACACTTCCTTATTTCACTCTGGTCATATAATACTTGAGGTAAAATACAGTAACTTGAATTGAAACAAATGTATTCAAATTTTGGGATAAGTATGATATTGTAAAACTTATATGCTGGCAGTCATTTTATGTTGGCACTATTTTAGCTATTTTTACCATAAAAATAAAACCCAAAATTCAATATTTTCAATAAATGAAGAAGAAAACAGGGGTAGGCAGAAGATAAGAATAGGAAGATAAAATCAAGGACTGGAGAAGTCTGAACTTTGCAAGCTTACAAAAGGAAGCAGAAGACAAGTTAAAATGCTGAGAAGCAAACTCAGAGCTGTCAGTGGCACCCCAACTATCAACAAGCTTAACCTTAACCACTCTCTGGACAAATTCACTTTGACATTTCATGCAAATTGTCTTCAACAATTTGAATGAAATATCAAAGCCTATTTTCTGGGGAAAATATGAAAAATGTCTGCTGAAAATTTTACCCAGTATGCTAAGTGATGTTTGGTATGATTTGCAGTTTAATGGCCTATTCAAGAAAGGTAAGAGAAAAGTCCAGGGAGTGCCACAATCACAAACCGCAGCCCTTCCCAGACCCCAAGAGGAAGAGGAAACCGACAAATCTAAACAAGCACAAACTGAACAAACGTATGAAAAGCACTAAGATTAGCTCTCTCTTCCCCAAGCGAGGTAATCGCAATACTAAAAGGACTGAAAAACACAAGAACAAAATGACACACGGAAAGACATACAACAAATCACCTCGTAGAGTAAACCACAAAGCAACAAAGAGTAAGACTAACACCGGGACCACCGCCTTAGAACGGCTGGTAGAGCAAACCACCGGGGGGGTGTTTAAAGCACTTTTACAGCTAGCTAACTTCACCCTGGGTCCCTATGCTATTCTTAATACAGTAATACATAAAAATTCGGTTCGCGTAAAGGCTCCCAACTCAGTCAATGCATCAAAGCGAAAACATAAAAATCAAATTAATCACTATAATAAACAAAGATGAGTACTCATGGCTAATTCTACTGTATGCCAGAGTAAATGAAAACCAATAGTTGAACCACGGCGGGCCAAGCCAAAGACATATCGTCAAGCCCCAACCCACTGGTTAAAGTTTTACGAAGAGGCCGTCATTGATTCTGAGGCCTGAACCGCCGTCGTGCAATTAAAGAGTGAAGCATAGCCATCAACAATGATTGGGTTGACAACTAGGCAAGCAGTCTGCCACATAATATCCAGGCTGTAGCCAATTCTTTTATAACGGTTAATAAGTTTTCTGAATTGCTCCGAAAAGTTAGATTTATTTACCTACAATTTTTCTAAATCTGTACACTAAGTCACTGTAAAATTCAGGTTCCGATATACCTTGTTGCAGAAGTGTTAACACTGTTAAGGTCATGTGAAGCCAGTCAGTTTACCTAACTGCTATTCCTGGGCAGGCTTATACCTAAATGGATAACCAGTACAGTGTACATTGTTTAGCCAGAAAGTGACAACTGCCCTTCTTGAATCAGTGGAAGCTAAGCTGTAAGAAACTGAAGTGAAATGAAGTGATTTTTTTACACTGTCTTGTCTTACATTATTCAAACTAACAAAATCAATTGTTTTATACTGCAGAAATCAACCTACACTGTTTGCTTTAATAGTCAGAACGAGAGCAATAATATGCTTTCCTGAATGCAAATAAATTAAAATCTCATTCAAGCTCCTTGAGCAACAATCTGAACTAATCTTACATGAAGTGTGTTGACAAAGGTCTCAATATGCTAAGATTTATTGATGAGCATTAAACTTGAGGAGTTTGCTTTTTAACCCTGGTCCTGCTTAACACTGATATGCTCTGCCTTTGCAAACAGTGCAGATCCAGATCAGCTGGTTTCTGATCTGGATCTGCACTGTTCTCATTAAGTATGAAAATTTGTATCAACAACCTGGATCAAATAATCTGACTCGCTGAAAGTTAGAAGTGGGTGAGGCATCTTTATTAATTCAGCATAATACCCTGTAAGACATTACGAAAACACGCCTATTCAAATATACTGAAAATTTCAGCACCAAAAAATGAAGATTTTCAGATAAAAAATTCTGATAATTTTCATATTTCTGCTCAAAACATAGATTGTGAGTATTCGTTAGAACCGCCTCAATGCTCAAAACATAGATTGTGGGTACTCGTTAGAACTGCCTCATTGATGCGATTCTAACGAATACCCACAATCTATGTTTTGAGGCAGTTCCAACAAGTACCCACAATCTATGTTTTGTGGGTACTCATTAGAACTGCCTCATCGAGGTGGTTTTAACGAATACCCACAAATCTATGTTTTGAGGCGATTCTAACGAGTACCCACAATCTATGTTTTGAGCAGAAAAAAAAATAATATATACCCCTGTAAACCCCAGTTTTACTATATAAAAATGGGGTTTGAGGGGGTCAAAATTAT
This sequence comes from Anodontia alba, assembly GCA_964016985.1. Taxonomy (NCBI): domain Eukaryota; kingdom Metazoa; phylum Mollusca; class Bivalvia; order Lucinida; family Lucinidae; genus Anodontia; species Anodontia alba. The sequence continues at coordinate 11,684,398 of OZ024825.1, read as the reverse complement.
ATAGGTATGTTTTCGCGATGACAGCATAATGCACTGCAAGTCACATGGCAAAAATACTTGAAACCAGATTTCGTTTCCAGTCGAGTGGACAATTTACAAAAATACTTTTGTAACAGGGTAATAATAATAAGCCCAAGCCCAAGTCAGGATTTGTAGGGAATGGATATGCCTTCCAGGGAAATATCTTTGACATGAAAACATAAACCTCTCTTCTCACTGAGAGCTACTTATAAAGGAAAGAATTTGCTCTGCCTCTTTAACCGATTAAAGACTAAATGAACTCCCCCATACTATATATTGGAAGATTCTAATTTCAATTTTAGGTATGTCAGGCTATGTAATTTAGATATTCCTTGAGAATGTGGCATCTGATCTGGGTCTGCACTGTTAGCCAAATACCCTTTTAGGGGTCTCCAGACTACAATGGGTAACAGAAGCCCCCATATTCAAGTACTAGGAAATTAACCCATCTACTTAAGTTGACTCCCTTTGAAAAATGACAGAATAATACTCTAGAGAAGCCAACTAGGCATTCCCCCTTAAACTACTCAGTGACTGGATTCAAGTCCAAAAGTCTATGTCAAATCTCCAAGTGGCTGGTGGTAGCTTGTCTGCACCAACCTGAAGGTTGTGGGTTTGATCCCTTTCCAGATTACATCTTTCCAAAATTGTTATTAGCAATTCTTTCTCTTCAACTTGGCACTCAGCATTAGGAAGAAGGGCTAGGACTCTGGTCATACCTTTCTAATGTGACAGGTGGTATTATCATTTTAATGTGTCTGGGGCCAATTTTAGAAAGTCTTCGGTACAATCTGGCTTTGGGATAAAACTTTTATTGCAATTGTCAGGGCTTACTACTTTGATCAAAAATTTTATTTGTTTTATTTGATTTGAATTTCTTTTTACCACATATGGGCACAGTGGTCATCTTGGTACACAGAACATGACCATTTGAATAAACTTTTGTTCCTCAGAGCCAACAAGGCTCAATATAAAATTTGATAAAAACTGGCTCAGTCGCTTTAGAGAAGTTGTTGGATGACAAACACTAGATGAAGGATAAAAATAGATGACAATGCTGGATGAAGGATAAAATTAGATGACAATACTGGATGAAGGATAAAATTAGATGACAATGCTGAATGAAGGATAAATCTGGATGACAATGCTGGATGAAGGACAAAATTAGATGACAATAGCTCATCCTGGTGAGCTGACCTGATCCAATACCATCCCTTTTCTGGTACTTATATTATTAGCTGTTATTCTGTACAGACCTGACCCTAACCCTTACACAAACATAGTCCAGACCGAAATTAATAATTACTATATTGTAATCAATTACGCTATGCAGAGTTCTAGATAAGATACTTTTTCAACATAAAAATTGTTGATATTTCTCCATAAAACATATGTTGTGGATACTGATTTGAAGCACCTCGCCAAAGCTAGGTGCTTCAAATAAGTACCCACAACATACGTTTTCTTGAAGAAAAAAGAGAAATAGTGATCTGAATATCCACTTATCAAGAGCTAAGCTACGTCCACAAAAACAGTGTTCCTCTACAAACAACTTAGAGGTCTAAATCAGCCTTAACATCGACAGATCCTGATCAATCCTATGCTCTGCAGAGGTACTCCCATCAGTATCAAAAGAGCGTCCATACTTTCTTCAGTATCGGACAACAGTAAGCAAACAAAAATGCCCATAATCAGACTGCCAGGCTGCATACAGAAATCCAAGTCAGCAACTTTGTGCAGACATTTTAAGAACCCTTTTCCCCTCTTATGGTTCAATTAAGAGCAACTAATACAATAAAAAGATGACCATTAACATTTCTTTCTTAGTTGGCAATCAATAACTACAATAACAATTTCTTTGCTCTAGCTGAGAGGGGATATCCAAATAAATATTATCCTTATTCTTCTGCAAAAAACATATATTGTGTGTACTTATTAATATTGCCATACTTAGGCAATTCTAATGTGTACCACAACACATCATTTTGCGGACAAATCAGAAAAATATAAATAACCTTTGTCAGGATAAGAACCAATCTTACCTATAGCTATTTGATCCTTACCAGTTATATTTAGTTTTCATCGTCAAGTAAGCAAGGCAACTAGATGAATATTTTTCTTATTTCTCCACGAAAACATATGTTGTGGGTATCATTAGAAGCGCCTTACTGAGGCGCTTCTAATGATACCCATAACATATGTTTCTGTGGAGAAATAAGATAAATATCCGTACTTTTGAGTTGAAATATGAGAATATCGTATCTGGTGCTATGGCATTTATTTTCCATTACATATGATTTAATTAGTCTGTGGCTCTGGAATGAGTGATGAAGCATTTCAAGGACTAGACAGTATGTAGCCCATAATATATTTGTTTTCCATCTTGGTCAATTTAATTACTGCATGCCATGTGAATTGGGCTGCATCAAGCGAAAATGGATTTTATAGCATGTCTGTATGTCTTAGACATAAGTCCAGATAATGCTAAAATTCATGATATTTTAGGACATTTTCTTATACTTCTGAACCAAACATATCTTGGGGGTGCTTGTTGGAATTGCCTCAGCAAGATGTGGGTTAAGTATTATATGATGATAGAAAGACAGACAGATAGAAAATTCCAACTAGATTGCGAATTCGATATCATGCCATGGCAACACCCCACGCTTTGTGTGCTAATGTTTGCTAATAGTGTGATGGATGGACAGGCAGACAGACCAAAAATAATGTTAGCAAGTTTGGTTAAATTCTGCCCAGTGGTTTAGGAGGAGATAGCGTGATGGACTGACAGTGACCGTTTGACCCCACGTGAAGGTCAGTCACATGGGGCAGAAAGAAAAAAAATGTTACTGTTGCACACCCTTACCATGCGGGAAAGTCATGTAGCAAGTTTGGATAAATTCCGCCCAGTGGTTTGTTTAGGAGGAAAAAGCATGACAGACAAATAAACAGATGGATGGATAGAGGCGTTTACAATATCCCCATCACTAAAGCATGGGGATATTGAGTAACCTTCAGTTAGGTTCTGAACTTTAGATTATCATAAAAACAAGTGAAAATACATGTGAAATAACATTCCTTAGCTTTTCAAAGTACAGGTTTGCACATATAAATGCACAGTGAAGTAAACTATAGGCAATAAAAACGTTTAACTATATACCCTGCCATTATGGTGTCGTGGGCAGATAACTCTATCAAACATTGACGAAATTTGCCCACTAGCAATCCCAAACCAGATCTCCTTAATATCAATGCATGTACCAAGTTTAGTTGAGATCCCTTGACATTTATCCAAGTTATCGTCTAGAAACGAAAATTGGGGCATGTCTCGGGCAGATAACTCTGTCCTAATTTGATGAAATTTGCCCATTAACAATCCAAAACCAGATCTCCACAATATCAGTGCGTGTACCAAGTTTGGTTAAAATACCTTGACATTTACTAAAGTTATCATCTGGAAACCAAAATATGGGCGTGTCTCCGGCAGATAACTCCATCAAAATTTGACAAAATTTGTCCATTAGCAATCCCAAAACCAGATCTCCACAATATCAATGCACATACCAAGTTTGGTGAAAATCCACTGATGTTTACTCAAGTTATCATCCGGAAACGAAATACGGACTGACAGACGGATGGATGGACATACAACTGATGGACGGACGGACGGACGGACGGACGGACGGACGGACGGACGGACACACGGACGTCCAACGTGAAACCATAATACCCGGCCACTATTATATGGCGGGTATAAAAATATAACCGTGTCCAGTGATCTGAGGCTCCTGGTTCCCAGATTTATTATGTCAAATAGAAAATTGAAATCAAAAGTCATTCTTCATTTTTTTTTTTTTTTTTTTTTATTTTTACTTTTTAGTAAAAATAAGGGTTGCATTGCAGAAGATTTACATCAAATTTCAAACCTTACTTTCTCTGAAAAAAAAAAAAAACAAACAAAAAACACAAAAAACAACATTACACCGGGCGGCACCATGGAGTGGCACCCGCTATAATTTTGCTTGGCACTTTAAGAAGAATGGAGAGGAGGTACTTACAAGAGTGTTTTACCTCCCTTCTGAAAAAGGGTCTACTGTAAAAGGAACTTGGGAGCAAATTTTTTCCTTTTGGTGTAGATCCCTTTTCTGCAGGGATTTGTTGTGCAAAAACACAGAAGTTGTCACTCTTGCAAATAATGACAAAAACTTGTAATTAAGTCTATCCAGCTTCCTTAACCCTTGTCATGCTAAATAAATTAAGAAGCCACGCCCACTTCTAATTTTCAGCCAATCTGATTACTTGATCCAGATTGTTGATATAAATTCACATACTTAATCTAGATCTGGATCTACACTGTTTGCAAATGCAGGGTATATCCTGGTTCCACAGGACAAAGGTTAAGGGCTAAGATGTAATGCCACCATGGAACTATGCAGGATGAGCCAAGTCTTTGTGGGTGCAAATGTCATAACGTACAATTTCTCATGTTGTGGCTCATATGTGGATACCATAATTAACTCTTTGCATGCTGGGTAATTTTGCATGCTTTAACTTTTTCCAAAAAAAAAATCTTCTCAAGACTACCATCAGAGTGTCAAACAGTTTGAATCCAGATCAGACCCAACATTTCCTGATCTGGGTCCAAACTGTTTGCAAAGGTCATCAGCTGACAAAAGTCACCACTAGCAGGGAAAGAGTTAATTAACCAGAGGATTTGTTAAGGAGGTGTATTCGGTGGTAATTCTGGGATAATCTTTCTTATTTCTCCATAAAAACATATGTTTTGGTACTCATTAAAAGCGCCTCAGTGAGGTGCTTCTAATGAGCACCTACAACATAAGTTTATATGGAGAACTGGAGAAAAAATTCCAGAATTATCATCAAATACTCCTCATCAATTTCTCTGATTACCCATAATTACTTGCAATGCTTGCCATAATTAAACATTACTATTGTAATTATCCTAAGTAATTGCACATCTTAACTCTTTACATTACTTGTCCTAAAATTTGACTACCATATTTGACCTAATTACTGTACTTACCACTATAACTCCTTATGGTATGTGTCCTAAAATCTAATACTGTATTCAACCTAATTGCCACTCATACCCCTATAAGCGTGCAATCAAGTAATTCCATTGGCCTCAGATTACAGCTGGTGTACTTTTATCTACATCTTTACAGCTGGTGTACTTTTATCTATTTTTATCTACATCTTTACAGCTGGTGTACTTTTATCTACTTCTTTACAGCTGGTGTACTTTTATCTACATCTTTACAGCTGGTGTACTTTTATCTACTTCTTTACAGCTGGTGTACTTTTATCTACATCTTTTACAGCTGGTGTACTTTTAGCTACATCTTTACAGCTGGTGTACTTTTATCTACTTCTTTACAGCTGGTGTACTTTTATCTACTTGCTTATAAAAGCACATTTTATAGGTACCCATTTAAATTGCCTCGACAAGATGAAATGTGTGGCAATTCAAATGAACACCAACAAAATTTGTTTTACAGAAAGAAAATCAGAAAAAAAAATTAGGTGGATATCTTTCTACAAGTTTTTCCAGTAATGTTGAAAAACCTAAGTGAGAAGTATGGTAATTATATTGAATATTTTAAATCCATTTTAAGCTATTAGTATGTCTAAAAGGTACTTGATGCAAGTGCCAAATTGTGTAAGATCAGATGCTACGTCCTACAGTATTTGATATGGATCTACACTGCTCAAGACTGTCTGTCTGAATGCTTAGGATGAATGCAGTATTCTTTGGGGAAATTCAGCAGACAGCAATTTGTTGATTTTTTTTTCTTAATTTACTCAGGAAACAGGTTTGACAGATCCTGCAAATTGCTTCCTAAGGAGAAAACTTGCAGGAAATGCAAAACCCAACTTTCTGGTGAAAATAACATAGCATAGTGTATTCTACCTAATTACCACACATACCCCTATAAGTGCACAGTCAAGCAAATTTGATCGCCTTCTTTATAAAAGCATATTGAGGGTTGAGCGCAAGACTATGGTAACTCAAACATATTTTTGAAACCCTTGTTTAGGGGCAACTTGGACCCCTTTGTAAACAATGCAAATTTAGGTGCCATTGCTCATACGAGCAATGGCACCTAAATTTCCATTGTTTACAGAAAAAAATGTTGTAATCTTCATAACGCCTTCATGGTGAGGAGATTAGGTTTGGGGAAAAACAACCATCTGACTTACGCTAGTCTTGCGCTCAACCCTCGATATATTGTCAGTACTCATTTAAATTGTCTCGACCAGTCGAGGCAATTCAAATAAGTACCAACAACATAATTATGCTTTTATAAAAAAAAAAAAAAAATCTGGGGAAAACACACAAAAATGCTGCATAAGCATCATTAGATGTCCTTTGCTCATCTTTTTTTTTTTTTTTTTAAAGTGTACCTTAGTGTAGGTAGATACATATTTTACCACAAGTATTCCAAGTAATTTTGAAAAACCTGTCCTCACTGAATTAAATCAAATACGGTATTTCAGAATGTTGTCTGTCGAGACGTTTACCCAGCATCCTAAGTGTTACATTTAGCATGCTATGGGCAAATCCAGCAGACACCCAATTTTTTTCTTTTTTTTTTTTTACTTTTCCCAGAAAACAGGATCTGACAACATTTCATGCAAATTATATCCTATGGAGACAATATGCATGAACTGTTAAAGTTTATTTTCTGGGAAATATATATGAAAAAAATATTTTTAAAAGTTGTCTGTCTGAATTTTTACCCAGAAGAATGTCAGCATTCTGCTGTTACTTTTACCCAACATCCTATGTTGAATATGGCCTGACATGTGGGGAGTCAAAACAGTGCTGGCAGGAAGCTGGTCCTTAGGGACCAGTCTTATCTTGTCTACACTGTCTTTTGAGAAAATTCTATCCCAATACTTAACCTTTAAAATTTCAATTCACATTCTGAATTTTTTTTTCGTATTTTTTCCCATAATATAGGCTTTGACATTTTATGCAAGAAGACAATTTGCATGAAAAGTCAAAGCCCATTTTCTGAAAAAATAATAACATTACCATTAGTTTTTCATCTGCTGAATCAGCCCAGAGAATGATCAGGTTAAAGTGCCAATCAGAACAGTAGGAGATGGCATTTGCCATTAATAGTGCAGGACCCATAGAAAAGTCAACCGATCGAAAGGCTGACTTTCAAATAGTGTCCTACAATCGCCTTGTATGTCCGTTTGTCAGTCTGTGGTCATTTAGCAAAAATGGCCACAGTGCTTAAAACATTGGGAGGATTTTGATAACGTTTGCCTTCTTATAGATACCAATAAGGTATAGCTAATATGCTTGCCAAATGCGATCAAGGCAATGCCAAAGCAAAAATGTGAAAATATGGAAATTGCTGTACGTCTTCAACCACATGGGATATTTGATGAGACTTCATATAGACATTAATAATGAGAAGATCCAGACAAAGGAACTGCCAAATGCCACTTTTCCTTGACATAGGCTAAAATATGACAGCAAAAATACACATTACTCATGAAACCTTAGGAATACCTTGATAATTTTTTGCATAAGATTGATACTAACAAGACCTAGCCAATGGGCTTGCCAAATGCCAATTTTCACTGAACAAGGCAATGCCCAGGCCAAAATATGGAAATAGTTATAGGTCGACAACAACAGGGAATATCATGATAAAACGTTGTATACACATTAATATTGACAAGGTCTAGCCAAAGGAATCATCAAATGCCTAAGGCTAATTAGAGCCTAATTAAGAGTAAGCAAGAATGAGGCAGGTGTGCAACTTAGCAATAATTGATTATTATTATTATTATTTTTTGTTTCATGGCTCTTTCAAGAATATATAGTTTATATCAAGCCAATCGTTCATCAAAGGTGGGCGTAAACCGAAGAACCCAAGGAAAAAAACCACCTGACCATCCATAAGAAGAACTGCTGTCCCACATGTGACCCGAGCGGGGCTTGAACCACAGTGGTGAGAAACCTAATGGATTAAGAGTCAGCTCTCTTATCCACTAGGGGGCCTGCTACTATTATTATCATTACTATTACTATTATCATTGTTTTTATTACTATATTATATTTTTCAGAGATAAGAAAGCTTGATAATTCATGGGAGGGTGATTCATATGAAATATCAAGTAATATTTTATTTGAAAAAATAAAAAAAAAAAAAATTTAAGAACAGCCCGTTAAAATTTTGAATGACACTTTTGGGGTTGGTAATATAATGCAACTACAGTAAATGTCCTAAAACTTTGTACACCAAAGTTTCTAACAAACTGGTACATGCAAACAATGTAGACCCAGATCTGGCTGCTCCCTGAGGAGCAGTCTTATCATGGTCTACACTGTTTACTATTCCACTAAGCAGTTTATGAAACAACTGCATAAAAAGCAAAAAATTAGGCCAAAAAGTATGGAATAAAGTGTTTGAAATTCTATGACATTACCACACAGAAATATGTAAAATGCCAAGACTATCAAGGGGACTGGATACACCTAGTAGATTTTCAACCAAGGGAGACAATTTCTGTGACTTCCTGGGGACAATTTCTGTTACTTCCTGTTTGTTCCTGCACACCAAGTCCCTTCTGAAAGAAGTCTACTTTAAAAGGAAAGAAATTGCTCCCAGCGGGAGCAAATTCTTTCCTTTTAGAGCAGATCCCTTTTCAGAAGGGAGGCAAAAAAATTCTGACAGAGTTATCTCCCTTCAGAGTATATCTATTCCCCTTAATAACCCATATTTTCTGAATTATACATTTTACGGGCTGTCAGAGAATGATTAATTGCTAATATCTTTTGATTAATATTCAAATTGAACATTCTGAGGCAATTTTCCACTCACATAAACATTAAGGCATAAAGTAACTGGAGGCCCCAAACTGATAATGCTTTCTAATTGTGAAAAAATGACTACCATATTTAGTCTTAGAAATTTGGACAGATAGGCTTCAGCATATTGTGTAGACCCCAGGGCCCAGCTGTTCAAAGCATCACTAGCTTAATAAGCTTGTTAGTGGTCAAAATGTTAACTGTTCTAGTAAGTACATCTACCTCACAGGTATTTTTGCTGAAAAAAATATGAGCAAGCAAAAACTACTCACATTTTTTCAGCAAAAATATTAGCATATATGCCATATTTAATGATCAAAGTTTTAACAATACTTTAACTAACAACATCATTAGTTTTGAACAACTGGGCCCAGGATGTGGCATTTGATCAGTGTCTTCACTGTTTGCCACTCAATCAGCAGTTTTAGACATTTCAATGGATAGTGAAATGAATTTGTTCATATTTTAGAAATATGCTAAGGAACTTAGGTGTCCAAAGTTTTAGGGTTGTTATGGTAATGTGATTACCCTATTATCTGAATGGACATGCCACAGTACAGCAAATGGTATAAATCCAGAGAATGATGATGGTATTTTACATATCCCTTTTAACACTATTGAAGTCATATTGAGACTATGAACGGGTCTGTACCATCATACAGTTATGAGCTGAATCCCACCTCCAGTGAGATTCAAACCCAGGACCATTACTCTGTTGAAAACTAAAATCAGGTATCAATATGTATATCAAATTTGATCAAAATCTATTGATTTGCTTTCAAGATTTTGAATGGGAATGAAACTTTGATGTCAACCAAGGGTCATAACTTTGTCGAGAAATAATGAAATTTCCCCACTTACAGTCCCAAATCACTCCTTTCCAATATCACTGCATATGCAAAGTTTCAAGAAAATTCATAAAAATAAAAACTACACAAGTTTAAGATCAGAAACGATAGCAAAGACGGACAGATGAACAGTAAGGTATAATATACATGTAATATCTTGCCAGTCATGTGGCAGTGTATTAAAGCAATACAATATGCTGTCTGGTGAAATTTTAGCCAGCATGCTAAGTGTTAATTGTCTCAGACTGATTCCAAAACCAAATCACTACAATTAGATAATACAGATTGATGTATTGCCAAACCAGTCTATAATCATCCGGAATCAACAATGCATGCTGACGTATAACCGAAAGAGTCAATAGTCTGCGGCAATCAACAGGACTCATACAATCAAAGTGTACTTCAGTCATCTCCTCAGAAATGCTTACCTCTTAAAAAGGCCAAGCAGAATTTGTAGTATATGACATTCTAAACTTTTTTTCATTTTTCATAGAAATTAAGCCTTGATATTTCATGTCTATTGTCTGCTTGGCACAGTAGTAATTTTTACTTATTTTCCCTAGAAAATAGGCTTTGACATTTCATACAAATTGTCTCCAAATTGCATGAAAAGCAAAAGCCTTTTTTGGCTGGGGAAAAACTAAGAAAAATATTTCAAAATATTGTCTGCTGAAATTTTTCCCAGCATGCTAACTATTCCCAAGGGTAGCTATTCTACTTTTAGCTCTGGTGACCATTTTCTTCAGCAGAGCAGAACCATTTTGCATAGGGAAGCAAACTTGACCTCGCTGTAAAAAGGTCAAATGTCACTGTACAACCATTATTTTAGCAACTTTGGTAGACCTCCGGCCCCCAATGATTTGTGCAAAGATTCAGCCCCAAGGCATCCTCGGTTCTGGAGAAGAAGATTTTTCAAGGTTTTTACCATATAAGGGCATGGGGCCATCTTGGTCAACAGACTGCGACCATTTTAGCAATCTTTCGTTTCTCCAACCTAAGGAAGCTCCATATGAATTCTGAGCAAAATTGGTTCAGTGGCTTCAGATGAGAAGTCGTTTGAAAATATAAATGGACAGACACAAGCACAAACGCACGGATGGACAACAGACAAAAAGTGATCACATTCTGCAGCACCTGATATGAGTCTACCCTGTTTACTCAACTCCATATGTCCGAATACTTAAGGTAAACACGGTATAGAAACTCTATCCTAATTCTAGGTCAACAGAAAGTAATAAATTTGTGTAGCGCGAATTATATGTTTCTTATGATGTCCTTAATGCCTGATTTCCAATGCAAAATTCTTATCCTGGAAACTTGTAATGTGTCATGCTGGTATATTTAATGAATGAAAGGTAAAAAATTCTGTCTGACAGCATACATGGAGTTTGTGTTACCATATTTAACCGAGATATTCAGACAGACCATGTCTGAGAAAATAATGTTGACTCTGATCCAAATGTTCCAAAATGAACAGTCTGATCAAGGTCTTAAATGTTTGTCAGTCAGCAACTAATAAACTTATTTAATCCATTTTAGTCTGGAACCCCTGAAAGGGTGACTGGCAAACAGTGCAGAATGGCATAAAATGTGGCATCTGATCAGGGTCTCTACTGTTTGCAAATAGTTTATCCAGTTTTCTCTAGGAATATCTAAATCATACCTAAACCTGAATTTGGGCTCATTTTAAATAAGTATGGTAAGGAATAATGCTATCTGAATATTTAATCCTTAAGGGGACTTAATGGATACACTTTCAAGAGATGTAACTGTCAAAATTGTTAAGATTGTTTTGACCCTCACTTCTGAAGTGGGGTCTCCTTTTTATAAAAGTAGGGAATTTGCATGGAAAGTGTTACTTTTAAAAGCTCCAAGAACTATTTTTTCCCCAGAAAATAAACTCAAAAACCACTTTATCTGAATTTCTTGTTAAGAGCAAAATGCAATAATAACACAACTGAAATAAACACAATCACATTCACTCTTTGATATCTGAAAATGGCACAAACATATATACATGTACATTGCTCCAGATATTTTTTTTTTTTCAAATAAAAATTGTTAACATTTTTCTTATTTCTCTATAACATAATTATGTTGTTGGTATTTTTTTCTTATTTTTGCACAAAAAATATGTTGTGGGTACTCATTAGCAGCGCCTCAGTGAGGCACTTCTAATGAGCACTCACAACATGTTTTTGTGCAAAATTTAGAAAAAAATTTCCTGACACCCTCTTTATCTTCAGTTATGTATGATACAGTAATGGACCTACCCATATCGTCTTGAGGATACAGAGCAACATCATCTACATCAATAGGTGCTTGCTGTTGAACCTGATCTTGCTGCATACCAAGATTGTATACTGGGGAGCCAACCCCAACTTCATCCATGTCCATAGACGCTTGTTGCTGCTGCATTTGGTTCTGTTGAATACCGAGGTTGTATACCGGAGGGCCGAAACTTGAAGTCGGGGGAGGAAGAGTAGGTTGCCCATTTAGCTGGGGTTGAGCTGAAATACAGAATGTGTATATTTAACCGAAATATTTGCAAAGACATGTCTGAACAAACACGATGACCTAGATCGAACTAGTTTACATCTATACTATATATCATTCAGTTTGCACTTCTTATGCATTTGGACAACTTTTTCTCAGGTACCCAGGCACATGGTGTCGAGAAATCCCCGTGCTTTCTTGTCAGCAGCAAAATCAATTCCATATGAGTGCCGGTGTGGGATAAGCTTTGCTATATACAAGACAGCTCACACGCGATGTTGACGTCATGACTATCCAAATTATTATTGGATGACGTCAGGTTTCTGGTATCAAAATTACTTTTATTTGCAAAAATACTTGTTTTTCTCTCTCTTTGTGGTAAGCATTCAATGTCGACGTCAAAATGCTTCTGTTTTGTTTGGCCACATCAGTTAAGACGTCAGAAGCACTAAAGCATGAAAACAATAAAATATAAAGAAAATTTGTTTTTTTCCCATTAATACAATAAATATTTTCATCTTGTATAATGAAAAAATCCAAATTTTCACTCAGTCTCATGCTTCGCACTTGTGAAATTACTGATGTTTTTGTTACACTCCATGAAAATATACTGTATACAGAATTCACTCCAATACAGCAAATATCCTCTATTTCTCAATGGCTGCTCATTAATAGCCCTACCTTCTCTGGGAAAATTCAGCAGATGACAAATTAATTGATGGTATCTTTCTGATTTTTCCCAGAAAACAGGCTTTGACCTTTCATGCAAACTGTCGAGACAATTTGCAGGAAAGGTCAAAGCCTATTTTCTTGGAAAATCAGAAAAATATTCCAAAATGTTGTCTTCCAAAATTATTACCTAGCATTTTAAGTGTCAATCTAGCTCACCTTATTTACCCTAAGTACAGTCAACCCTTTCTATACCGACACTTGATACAACGACAAAATTCGTTATAATGACAATTTGAATGTCACGAAACCTTCGCTCAAGAAGTGACGGTTAATGAGAAATTGTGCATAACATTGCATAAAATCATCAAGCAACATATGTTTTGGATATTTGTTAGAATTGCCTCAGAGAGGCAATTCTAACAAATATCCAAAACATATGTTCTATGAGGAAATAAGAATAAAACAAGGCCTTTCTTACATATTATTGTCCATTAACGATTCTTTATAACAGCAAATTCATTATAATGACAACATTTTTAAGAACAAATGCTGTCGTTGTAACGAGGGTTCACTGTATTCAGACACCTTAACTCCAAACTACACTTATCCCAAAATCTGAGCAAGTCCATTTTACTCCCTGCACAAGTGTCTAAAACTGCTTGATGAGTGCCAAACAGTGCACACCCTGATCAGATGTTGCATGCTGTGGCATTTAATCTGGATCTACAACTGTTAGCTCAGGTTGGACTTTCCTTATACTTAGAGTAAATATTGTATCATCATACCTTCCTCCATACTGACCTATGGTTATTTCTACAATTTCCATATAAATAACCTAAAGGACTAAACCTACGGCCTAATTTAGTCAAAGCTGTTCAGACATGGATAATTAAATCAATTCTTACAAAAAATATTCCTGTCTCTTAAGACCCAGACATTGTTAAAAAACTACAGGGTAAAATACAAATTTTGCATTTATCCTGAATATCTGAACTTGATTTTTAATTGGAGTTTACCTAACCACCCTTTTTCCTGGGCAGGCTTAGTCTAAGTGGTTAACCAGTATTTGTGCACATTCTTTTGCGAGAAAACTCTTGGATCAGCAGAAGGGAGAGAATGACCATAGAAAATAGTTCATGATCAATCTCCACGAAAAAATGTTGCCAGACCCATGTTTAGACTTGGAACAACCTGCTATTAAAGGATAAGACACAAGAACGCAGTTGCTATAACTGACATACAAACAATGGAGAATTAAATCATCAGAAGACAAACTACTGGAGGACTTAAAATAATTTCACCCTATCAAAACTGAACCCTTAATAAGGTTGCCAAACTGTCTGGCTCATTTTCCAAAATTGTAATGGTTTTGGTTTGGTTTAGAGTTAACAGCCCAGTCAACACAATTAAAGTAATGTCAAACCGGTCACTTTTATTGGGCAGGCTTAGTCCTCTAAGGAGTAAACCAGTACTTGTGCACAGTCTTTCCCCAGAATTTGATTGTGTTGGGGTTTAACGACACGTCAACCCTTGTGGGTCATTTTGTGTCGTCTCCCAGAGAAAGGGAGAAAAGCGACAGAAGAGATAGCAGAAGAGATGAAAGAGAGGGACAGGGAAGAAAGAGAAACAGGAATGAAATTGAAGAAACAGAAGAAATAAAAACATCACCTCCCTACCCTTACCCGCTACAAGAATAGCAGGCCTTGCCCAACTGTAAGCCAATATCAGCTGGATGCCTCAGTGACATAAGATACATGACACCTTCGCACCACCCGACCACCCCAACTACAAATTGCAATGGAATGAAAACATAACAAACTAGTATCATCATTTGTACAAACTTGGTAAATGTCCATGGTGCTATATACCAAGATTCAGCTTCAAAGCTTTCTTAGTTCTGGAGAAAAAGATTTGTAAGTGTTTTTCACCATATACGGGCATGGCAGCCATCTTGTTTCAAAGTACATAACCATTTACAGAAACTGCCAATACCCCTTCGACAGAAAGGTTCCAAGTGAAATCTGGTGAAAACTGGCCAAGCAGTTGCAGAGAATTTGATTGATTGTGTTGGGGTTTAACGACATTTCAATCCTTGTGACTCGTTTTGTGTCACCTCCCAGAGAAAGGGAGAAAAAAGATAGAAGAAATAGTAGAAGAGATGAGAGAGGAAAGAGAAGAACAGGGAAGAAGGAGAACAAGAATGAAAATGAAGAAACAGAAGAAATAAAAACATCCCCCTCTACCCTTACCTGCTGACTGTAAGCCAATATCAGCTGGACACCCAAGTGACGTAAGATACACGACACCTTCGCCACACCCTCCCCCTGACTCTCCTCCTACAGTTTCAGAGAAGAAGACATTTAAAAATTAAAGAATTTTGTACAGGGGCAAGGGCAGATAACCTCCCAGGGGGCAAAATTTTGACTATAAATGAAAAGTTTTACTATATATCATACATTGTAAGTTTCAGCCATTAGTCTTTTAATAAATTTTGAGAAAATGATTTCTCAACATTTTACCCATACAAATGTATAGGCATGCAAATTTGATCTTGCCGTTAAAGGTCAAAGGTCAACCTATGTTCATTATTTGAAAGACTAGGTAGACTTTGAGTCTCTGATGCTATAAACAAAGATTCAGCCTTAAAGCTTTCCTGGTTTTGGAGAAGAAGATATTTAAATGTTTTTACCATATATAGGCATGGCTGCCATCTTAATTAACAGACCATGATCATTTGTACAGATGTTCACTCCCCCTTTAACCATTCTCTTGCTGAATACGACATGCCCTGTCTTAGCAAACAGTGTAGATCCAGATCAGTTGACTTCTGAAGAAGCCAAATGCTCTGGATCTGCACTGTGTGTCATTAAATATGTGAATTTCTATCAAAAACCTGGATCAAGTAATCTGATTGAAAATTAGAAGTGGGCGTGGCATCTTAATTTATTCAGCATGACAAGGGTTAATAGAAGCACCACACAAAATTTGGAAATTTGAAGAAAATTGGCCCAGGGGTTTCAGAGAGAAGGCATTCAAAGGTGTGGATGGACAACAAGTGATCACAATAGCTCAGGCTCAGGTGAGCTAAAATAATGGGTTGGTGGGAGAATTGATCAATTATCACTTCAGTCATCACCTTATCTAGAGCTATGTACATTATTGATATTTCTGAATAATCAGATGCCAATTTTGTCCCAAAGTGACGGTTAACTGCTGTACTTATTTCCATACAACACGACACGAAAAAAGGTGACAAGCATCGGCCAAGATCACCTGCACTTCCACACAGCCTGAATAGGGCCTCTGATTTTCATCCACAAGCAGCCCAGATAAAGCAGAACCTACAGGTTAAATAGCAAAGGCCCTGGGCATCTGCATGGTTATATAGACTGACCACAGCCTTGGCAGTAGACATATGCATAAAGAATCTTTTTCACGTAGCACTCATAATAATTATGCCATACAAGTATCAGACTGCTCTGAGCGCCATACAAAGCAAGCATCCATCTGCGAAAAGAAAATCGACTTCTGTCAAGGCATAGCAATTATCCAATGTAGCTCCAGGTAAGAATGAGTTGCCACATAATATTTTTCTTATTTTTCCATGAAAATATATGTTGTGGGTACTCATTAGAAGCGCCTCAGCGAGGCGCTTCTAATGAGTACCCACAATATATATTTTGGTGGAAAAATAATAAAAATATCAGTGTTTTGCAGTTGAAAAAAAGCACCTTACCTGGAGGTGTGATCCACACTATTGTGCTTGTTGATTACAGGCAGCAGACCAGGCCATGTATTACAAACCATATTTACCTCAGTATTCAGATACCTTATTAACTCCTTACTATACATGCCCTCAATTATTTCAACAAGTCCATTTTACTACCTGTTGATGTGTCTAAAAGACTGCTGGATGAGTCACAGATGCCGCATTTTCCTTGATTGTGCTGGGGTTTAACAACATGTCAACCCTTGTGGGTCATTTTTTGTCGTCTCCCAGAGAAAGGGAGAAGAGAGATAGAAGAGACAAGAGGAGATGAAAGCGAGGGGCTGGGGAGAAAGAGGAAAATGAATGAAAGTGAAGAAACAGAAGAAATGAAAATATTCCCCTTCGACCTTTACCTGCTGCAAGGATAGCAGACCTTGCCCAACTGTAAGCCAATATCAGTTGGATGCATCAGCGATGCAAGATACACGACATTTGCCTCACCCAACCACCCCCGCAGCATTCTCAATTCTGCAGGATTGATCTTCACTGTTTGCTCAGACCTTTCTATCCAAACAAGTTTATAGGGTAAATATGGACCTCCAGCTAAGGCTCTTTTTCTTTTTTTTTTCAACCAAAAAAGCCTGGACATTTTTCTTATTTTTCGCTACAAAAACATACATTTTGGGTACTCATTACGATCAGCTGCCAGATGACTCAATCTGCTGTTTTTTTAACCATAAAGTATCAGATTTTATTATTTTTCATCCAGCAGTTTTTAGACACATCAGGTTATTTTGTGGAAAAGAATATTTTTCTGAATACCCTCTAATCTGGGCTATGCAGTTTCATCACTTATTTAGGCTAGAAATAGTGTATTTGTTTGAATGCGTAAGGAAGACAGAGGCTCTGATAATAATGTGTAAACAATAATTATCGAGAAATAACTATCACACAATAGGGTAGTTTACTGAATCAAGTAAAATCACACTTAACTTGTTGTTAAAAACATAAATAAAATTTAACCCTTGTCATGTTGAACCCGGATATACCCTGCCTTTGCAAACAGTGTAGATCCAGAACAGTTGGCTTCTGAAGAAGCCAACTGATCTGGATCTGCACTGTCTGCCATTAAGTATGTCAATTCATAGCAACAATCTGGATCAAGCAATCTGATTGGTTGAAAATTAAAAGTGGGTGTAGCATCTTAATTTATTCAGCATGACAGGGGTTAAACTAACAGTTTTATAAATCAAGCATTTTAGGCTTTTAAAGACATATAGGCCCAGTTGTTCAAAGCGTCGTTAGCTTAACAAGCTCGTTAAGGGTCATTTCGTTAATGTTTTAGCAGATTTAATATACAATATTCTGATATTTTTTTCTGAAAAAATGTGAGTAGCTTTTGCACTGCAAAAGCTACTCACATTTTTTCAGCAAAAAATTTCAGTATATTTGCGTATCACTCGATGTAAATTTTAACAAATCGTTAACTAACGACATCGTTAGCTTTGAACAACTGGGCCCTAATGTATAATCTATAATATTCTGTAGCAGTTTGTATTGTACATGATTCTCTTTAGAAACAGTAAGATATCTCCAGACCACCTCCCTATTACAACCACCTGATGAGGTCTTAAGAGTGGACTTAACAGCCAGCCATGTTAAAACCCAAATTGTAGAAATGAAGAATTTTTCTATATTTTGCATTAGCTTTCATGCAAAATGTAGAAATATACTTTTTCTACATTTTGCATTGATATTGTCAATATTGACAGAAAATGTAGAGACATTTTGCATTAGTGTATGTGGTTGTATCATGTCTCCTGATCTGGGAGATTATTGTTTTTTGTCACTGTTCTCTGTCTATCCATTCATGTAAGGCAAATCACTGTACACTGAACAATGCCAACAGTCACCTCATGACACAGAAATAACAAAAGGACCATGACAGTCCTGTAATGCTCATCTGAGTAACATAGCGCTTAGAGAATCTGATCAAGAATAATCAAGGCAAACATTCTGACCAAGTTTCATGATGATTATATTAACAAGACATTGTAGCATGCCTAATGGCCCGTGTAATATAGGTCAAGGTCAAATATGGATGACTGCACTCAAGAGGCCATGCTAAGATGTATGCATGTGCTAAGTATCACTGGCTTTAGGACTATTAGCAACTGAGAAACTGATCTAAACGCAAAAGGTCAGTGGAACATGAAATGTAGGCTGAGGTCAAATAAAAATGACTGCATTCAACAAGAGGCCATGCTAAGATGTATGCAAGTGCAAAGTTTCACTGCTGTAGGACCAACAGTTACTGAGAAACTGACCTAAACCGATAACTTCAGAAAGTCACTGGACCTTGAAATATAGGTCATAAGTGACCCAAGTCCAAAGTAGACCTAGAAATCATTAACATAAACATTTTGAGAAAAATTCATGATGATCACTTTAAAATGTGACCTCTAGTGTTAACAAGGTTTTCCTTTGATTTGGCCTGGTGACCTAGTTTTTTACCTCAAGTGACCTAGTTTTAAACTTGACCTAAAAAACATCAAGACAAACATTTTGAGCAAGATTCGTGATGATTACCTAAAAATGCGACCTCTAGAGTGTTAACAAGGTATACCTTTGATTTGGCCCAGTTACCTAGTTTCTGAATTCAAGTGACACAGTTTCGAATTTGACCTTAAGAACATGAGGACAAACACTCTGAGCACGATTCATGATGATCACTTCAAAACTGTGGCCTCTAGAGTGTTAACAAGTTTTTCCTTTGATTTGGCCTAGTGACCTGGTTTTTTACCAAAGTGACCCAGTTTCAACTGAGCTAGAAATCATCATGACAAACATTTTGAGCAAGATTAATAATTGCTTAATAAATGTGACCTCAGAAGTTTTAACATGATTTTCCTTTGATTTGACCTGTTGACCTAGTTTTTGATGCTAAGTGACCCAGTTTCAAACCTGACCTAAAAATTATCAAGACAAACATTTTGAGCAATACTTATAGTGATTACTTAAAAAATGTGACCTATGGACTGTTAACAAGGTTTTCCTTTGATTTTGCCTGGTGACCTAGTTTTTAACCCAAGTGACCTAGTTTCACCAAACTTGACCTAGAAATCCTCAACAAAAACATTTTGAGCAAGATTCATGATGATTACGTCAAATGTGTTACGTCTAGACAGTTCTTCACCCAAAGTGACCCAGTTTCATACTTGATCTAGAAATCATCAACACAAACATTTTGAGCAGGATTCCTGATGATTGCTTCAAAAATGTGACCTCTAGAGTGTTAACAAGATTTTCTTTGATGACCTGGTGACCTAGTTTTTGACTCCAAGTGACCCAATTTCAAACGACCTAGATTTCATATGGACAAACATTCTGAGCAAGTTTCATTAAGATTGGGTCAAAACTGTGACTTCTAGAGTGTTAACAAACTAATTGATGACTACAGATGGCTGACGCCGGCCTCGGTGGCTCAGTTGGATGCGCCGTCCGACTGGAGACTAGGAGGTCGCGGGTTCAACCCCCGTCGAGGTCGGCAACATTCTTTCGTGGAGATTGATCATGAAATATTTTCTACGGTCATTCTCTCCCTTCCGCTGATTCAAGAAGGGCAGTTGTCAGTTTCTGGCGAAAGAATGTGCACAATACTGGTTAACCGCTTAGAGGACTAAGCCTGCCCAGTAAATGTGTGGTTAGGTAAACTGACCGCGCTCGACATGACCCCATTGGGTTGACTGGGCCGTAAAACCTCAACACAAACAAACAAACAGATGGCTGACACATGACAGACAGAGGGTGATCACAATAGCTCACTCTGAGCATGCTCAGATGAGCTAAAAATAATAATGATAACTGATGTCCACACACTGTGGTAATTATTTCGTATACTCAAGCTAAAATGTAACTATCCTATCTATCAATGCAAAATGCAGAGATTTCTATATTTTGCATTGACCCTAAGGCAAATTGAAGAAAATTCTACATTTCTATATTTTAGACTATAGAGGAGTTTTTACTGTATTGTCTTATCTGTAGCTATGGATACAGGTTTTCCCAGAGGGCATCTCAAATGATGATTAAATTTTAATCCTAGTCCTGCTGTGCACGGATATGTCCTGCCTTTGCAAACAGTGTAGATCTGATCAGTTGGCTTCTGAAGAAGCCATCTGATCTGGATCTGCACTTTTTGCCATAAAGTATGTGAATTTAGAGCAATAATCCAGATCAAGTAATTTGATTGGCTGAAAATTAGAAATGGGTGTGGCATCTTAATTTATTCAGCAGGACAAGGGTTAATTAAAGTGCCAAGCAAAATTGTAGCAGATGGAAGTATAATTTTTAAAGCTTGACACTTCATGTGAACTGTCTGCTAGGCAGACAATTCACATGAAATATCAACCTTATTTTACCTGAAAAATAATTTAAAAAAAAAATAAAATGTCATCTGCTGCAGTTGTGACTGGCGCTTTAATGATTAAAGGCCGTCTCTGGTTTCTCATGGGACAGACTGGTCATGAAGAGAGTATCATTACTCAAAGATAAACACTCCCTTGTCTACCTAAATGGAAATAGCTGGTAAAGAACCATTAGGACAATTGTTTTTCATCCAGTGATATATTGAGGGCAAAAGGCTGTATACCATATACAACCCAAATTTAGGACACATAATTCCTTATTATAGCTCCAAATAAGGTGCTTTTTTCAACCAAAAATTGTTAATATTTTTCTCATATCTCCATAAAACCATATGTTGTGGTACTCATTAGAAGCACCTCACTGAGGTGCTTCTAATGAGTATAACAACATATGTTTTAGTGGAGAAATCAGAAAAATATTTTCCAAATACACCCTCTTATCTGGAGATATGCTTCTTACATTACTTGTCCTAACATTTTAACAAGTCCTTTTTACTACTTGTTAACATGTCTAAAAGCTGCTGGACGAGTTGCAAACAATTATGAAGACTGATTAAATGTTGTGTTCTGCCATTCTGATCTGGGTCTACAATGTTTGCTCAGGCATACCTGATATTTAGGTAGATATGGTAGAATTGTCGCAAATTTACACAAAATATTTTAACACTTTATTTTAACTGCTTATACTTATCCTAAAATTTAAACAGTCCAGTTGACCACCCGATGAAGTACTTGAAATGTTGGTGTGTTTGAATAATTAGGATAAATTCAACTGAAATAATAGCCAGAAATACTTGCATAAAGTCATGTGCAAGTCCTTTTTGGGGATTATGACATTAAAGAAGATAATTGCTCCTTCATTAGATTTAAGCTTTACTGACTCCAAAACCTGAACAATAAAAGTCTGTACTGGACTACAGTTTCAAAATCAGTCCTTGATTTGGTTTTCCTGTCTGCCAGCTTCGCTAAATTAGTATTTACCATATTTAAACTTAATTTCGGACACCCAAACTCCCTACCATACTGATCCTAGAATTTCAGCATGACCACTCCACTTCCTCTTGAGTCATAAATTGATGGATGAGTGGCAAACAGTGTAGACCCTGATCAGATGCCACATTATGTGGCAGTTGATCTGTGTCTACATTGTTTGCCAAGGCTTGTCTGTCCAAATATTTTGAGTAAAATACGATACTGCATCAGAAGAGAGTGACAGATATTATCATTCACAACTCCCTTGGTAAAACTATCAGACAACAGTGAGAAATAGTTCTCATTAATTTTTTCCCAGACAACAGAGTCTGACATGTCATTCAGTCCATCTCTAAAATTTTGAACTAAATTTTACTTTTCAGAATGAATTTTAAAAGCTCTCAATGGGCAATTCTTTTTTGTGTTCATTTTCTGATTTTTTTTTCTGTAGGTATGACCTTTGTCTGACATTTAAAAAAAAAGTTTTTACTCACTCATTAATTTTACTTGGTTTAATATGAATTAAAAAAAAAGTCGAAATGACGTATATGCTCCTGCTGGAAAACATTTGAACCATGAGCCACAAATCTGGAAATATTGCACCACATCAGCCATTTCTTGCCAGTGGTACATAATTATCCTAAAATGTCTAATCCAGCCTAATTTGGCTAAGCTTTCTTAATGGGTCTAGACATGGATTTTGTAGCAGGGGAAGTACTGCACCAACATAACCCATCGGTTTTCATTTTTCATTGGACTTATTATGTACAACCCTACAACCTACAAGTTGCTGATGCTTCTACAAATGGTTTGAAAGATGTGGTTCTAAAAAAGATTTTGTATCATTGGCTCCAACTCTTAAAATGTTGCATCATGTGGCCCACATGAGAAATGTCATCATCCCAATGAAATTTAGTGAATGTCCTATTGGTTTAGATACATCTAAGGCAGAGTTTGTACTAAGGGATATAGCTCTATAAATATTGCACTACACGGCCATACATCATCATCCCAAATGTGAAATTCAATCAAATTTACTGATGCTTTCTAAATGAATTTTAGAAGAAATGGTCTGGACACAGATTTTGTACCAAGAGCCATAACTCTGGAAGTGTAATGTTATATAAACTCATTATTTTCATGCCTAAAAGCAGCCAAGGCATATGTATGTAAGTTACCAAATCTACCACAGTTTTGGTACAGTTCTTTATTTACTCTAACCCATTGTAATCTGGAGACCCCTAAAAGGGTAATTGGCAAACAGTGCAGACCCAGATCAGATGTCACAGAATGTGGTGCCTGATCAGGGTCTCTACTGTTTGCAAATAGTTCAACCATTTTTCTCTAGGAATATTTAAATCACAACCTGACATAGCTAAAATCAAAATTAGAATCTTCCAATATATAGTGTGGGAGAGTTTATTCAGTCTACAATGGGCTGAATATACAGACACCATAACTCCTGATCATACTTGTCTTCAACCATGAACAAGTCTGTCTGAGTACTTGCTGATGCACCTAAAACAGTGCTGGATGAGTGGCAAACAGTGCAGACCCTTATTAGATAGTGTGTTCTGTAGCATCTAACTGGGTGTAAGCTGTCTGCTCCTCCAGTCTGTCCAAATACTTAGGACAAATACGGTATAATTTTACTAAAAATAACAATAATTTCTATGGCTCTGTCAAGATGCCATCTTTATTACAGTCCCCAGAGAAACAAAACATATTTAAGTAACAGCTCTAAGGTGTCATTAAATGATGTTTGGCATGATCCAGGAATCTTAATGCATATAGCTCCAGAAAAGAGGGAGTATCAGGCAAATATTTTTTCTTATTCCTTCATGAAAACATATGTTGTGGGTACTCATTAGAAGCACCTCAGTGAGGTGCTTCTAATGAGTACCCACAACATATGTTTTCATGAAGGAATAAGAAAAACATCAACAGTTTTTGGCTGAAAAAAGCATCTTATCTGGAGCTATCAATTTATTAGGGGGAAAGTGTCCTTATCACTCATCACAGTCTGATCAGCACCACTGCTAACCACAGTCTGATCAGCACCACTGCTAACCACTTACAAAATCAGCAGATACTGTACAGTCTGATCAGTATCATTGTTGACTGTTAACCTTCGTCCTGCTTAACCCGAATATACTCTGCTTTTGCAAACAGTGTAGATCCAGAACAGTTGGCTTCTGAATCTGCACTGTTTGCCATTCAGTTTATGAATTCCTGTCAACAATCTCAATCAAGGCATCTGATTGGCTGACAATTAGAAGTGGGCGTGGCATCTTAATTTATTCAGCATGACAAGGGTAACAGAATCAGTAGATACTGTACCATATATCAACAAACAGAGAAGGCCCTGATCAGAATACACAGCTCTGTAGGCTGATTTGGGCTTTGTTGAATGTATCTGGTATAAGGGTCCTTTTTTTAGGCTGCAAATCATATGCAATAACAAAGGCACTGATAAGCCTATACACATAAAAATTCTGGGCCCAGTTGTTCAAAACTAATGATGTCTTTAGTTAACGAATTGTTAAAACTTTGATCATTAAATATGGCATATATGCAAATATTTTTGCTGAAAAAATGTGAGTAGCTTTTGCATTTGCAAAAGCTACTCACATTTTTTCAGCAAAAATACCTGTGAATTAGATATTGTACTTAACAGAACAGTTAACATTTTAACCACTAATGAGCTTGTTAAGCTAACGATGCTTTGAACAACTGGGCTCTGATCAGGAATTTACCATATTCACTGTGTCTATATATTTAGGGGTACATGGTTATGCACTCTCTGTCACTCATATGGCAGTTTTTTTAGACACATCAACAGGTAGTCAACTGAATTTGTTCAAATTGAGGAAATGCAGTTTTTCGACCGTCAACGAGTAGTCAAATGAATTTGTTCAAATTTTAGGATTTTTATGACAAGGATTCAGGAAGTCGAAATATTTAGGGTAAATACAGTGTGCCCTGAGCAAAACATGTAGACCCATCTATTTTAGGGAGTGGCTGTTGTTGAACAGTGACTTTTAGCCCATTTACGTTGAAAGGGCTTCTACCACGGCCTTTTGCCCAGTCTATTTCAAGTAGCAGGGTGTTTCGAAACTTTTTATCATTACTATGTTTTACAGAAATTCCTGTATTTAATGCAAACAGTGTAGACCCTGATCAGATACCACATTTTACAGCGATCTGGGTCTCTGCACTGTTTGCCAATAACCCTGTTCAGGGTTTCTCCACTAAAATGGGTTAGCGGAGGTCCAAGGGCAGTTCCAGAAAGGTGATAACTGTGGCAAAAATTTAGCATATTTTCGTTATTTTATTGTATGTTGTGGGTACTCATTATAACTCTGCAATGCATCAGTCTTAGTGCAAAAAATAAGTATTATCTCCAGAACAATGTCTGCCCTTGTTTTTGTGTGATGTCTCAAACTATCATGTAGAGGAATTCTCAAGGGATACTCAAATTACAGCCTTGCCTGACATAGAAAATAACCAAGTCTAACATAATTCATGGGCTTACTGTATTTTTCAACCAACTAACTAACTATCAACATGTTTCGTATATCTCAAATATAAACATATGGGTAATCAGTAGAAGAGCCTCAGTGAAGCACTTCTAATGAGTACCCACAACAAATGTTTACCTGGGCCCAATAGTTCAAAACTAATGATGTCATTAGTTAATGTATTATTAAAACTTTGATCATCAGATATGGCATATATGCTAATATTTTTACTAAAAAAATGTGAGTAGCTTTTGCATTTGCAAAAGCTTCTCACATTTTTTCAGCAAAAATACCTGTGAATTAGATATTGAACTTACTAGAACAGTTAATATTTTGACCACTAACAAGCTTGTTAAGCTAACGATGCTTTGAACAACTGGGCCCTGGTGAAATAGGAAAATATTTATACAGATACTCTTTTTATCCAGAGCTATGCCACTTTATGCTGAAACTGGGACAAATTTATTTGACTCCCTGGTAATGTATCAGTAATTTCTATCAATGGGACCCCCCCCCCCCTCCCTCTTCCTTCCTCACACCCCCATACAGGGATAGCAGGGATAATGACCTTTTTGTTGAAGAGCACTACTAGAAGTCCTATAATATGGAGACAAACAGATGGTAACAATGTCAACATGTCATATATTTCTCTTGCTAACTGCTACCTTAACCCAAAGATGTGTGTCTGGGAAAGTATGCATGTGTGGCTACAAATTACATACATATAATGTGTCTAAAGAGTAGAATCATTTGAGACTACCTAATGAACAGTTTTATTTGAGTGTACCCAAGTTACTTAGGCGTCTCTGCCCAAATATTTACTGTCAATACTGAATTCACATTGCCATATTTGCTCTAAATATCAGCATACCTCAACCCCCTTTCTATACTTGTCCTAAAATTTGACAAGTCCATTTTATTCCATGTTGAAGTACATGCATCTAAAATGCAGCTTGAAGAGTGGCAAACTTTGCACACCCTGATCAAATACCACTTTCTGCGGCATCTGATCTGGGTTCAAACTGTTTGCTGTCTATCAGGGCCCAGTTGTTCAAAGCATTGTTAGCTTAACAAGCTCATTAATGATCAAATTGTTAACTGTTCTTGTAAGTACAATATCAAATTCACAGGTATTTTTGCTGAAAAATGTGAGTAGCTTTTGCAAATGCAAAAGCTAATTACATTTTTTTCAGCAAAAATATTAACATATATGCCATATTTGGTGATCCAAGTTTTAACAATACGTTAAGTAATGGCACTGTTAGTTTTGAACAACAGGGCCCTGAATACTTAGTGTAAAACTAGACAAAGTGCCCAGTGGGGCACGTATACCCCCAACCAGCGCTACCGCCAGTTTTTAAAGAGCACAAAGTATGTAGCTTTGACTCTGGAGATGGCAGTTATATGCTTTATCTTATAACATTGAAAAACTTCAATCACATATAATATGAAGCCCTTGACCTCAAAGATCAGGCACAGGTGCAGGGATTGAGTTTAATAAAACTTTAGCCCTATAACTATCACCATATACTAGTGAAATCAATCAGTCTTTATAATATAAGCAAAAATGACATTTGTATGAAAAGTCTGTGACCTTGACTTAAAAGCCATGCCCCAGTTTGGGGATGGTGCCGAGAAAACCTTTAGACCTATATATACCATCATGCTTAATATTAATGAAACCAACAAAAGGGTCTTTATAATATAGCTATATAAATTTTAATGAAAATTTTAAGGTCACCTGCCTACTCAATGCCCTCTACATATCGGTAAAGTATCACAAAAATATCTTAAAGAATTTTTAGAGTTGTTGCCCGCAGAAGATTTAAATAACCAAGGGAGAAAACTGCAGAATGGAGTCAGAAAGTCATTCTTGAATGTGATATGCCTACTCAATGTCCTATACATACTGGTGAAATATCATGAAAATATCTTAACATGTTTTAAAGTTATGGTTTGCACAAAATTTTTACAATTCTGGAGACAAGGGGAGATAACTCATGGACCAAGTCAGTTAGAGTTGTCTTTCTTGTACCTGACACCCTACCAAATGCCCTCTACAACCTGACAGTTTCCTGAAAATAGCTGAAAGGGTAGTTAGGAGTTATGGGGTGCACAATAATGCATTTATGGACAGACAGATGGATGGATGGATGAATGGATGAATTCCATGCTGATAGCTATATCCCCTAAACCTCTCGGTAGGAGGATAACGAAATTCAACAAAAGGTCTTGATGGTATAGCTATATAAACTTAGATGCAAATTTTTTTACTTTTATATGAAATTTCTAAGTCTGTGACCTTGACCTCAAGGTCATACCCCGGGATGGGGATGATGCTGAGTAAAACTCTAGACCTATATCTACTAACATGTCAAATATAGATGAAATTCCTAAAAGGGTCTTGATGCTATAGCTATATAAACTTAAACACAAAAAACTTTGACTTTTTTAAAAACACAAGGTCACCCCCGGGGTGGGGATAGTGCTGATAAAAACTTTAGACCTATATCTACCATCATGCCAAATATGAATGAAATCCATCAAAGGGTCTTCAAAATATGAGGTCTTATAAACTTTAACGCAAAAACTTTGACCCTAAGACAAAAATAAAGTATGAACAAATAATGCTTCAAAGGACCGACGGACAGACGAACAGATTTCTTGCTGATAGCTATATCTGCTCAACCGTTCAGTTAGGGGATAATGAAATTTAATAAAAGGTCTTGATGATATGGCTATCTAAACTTAAACGCAAAAATTTTTACTTTTATATGAAAATTCTAAGTTCGTGACCTTGACCTCGGTCACACCCGTGTGGGGATCATGCGGAGTAAGACGCTAGGCCGATATCTACCAACATGTCAAATATAAATGAAATTCCTCAAGGGTCTTGATGATATGGCTATATAAACTTAAACACAAAAAACTTTGACTTTTTAATGAAAATTCTAAGTCCGTGACCTTGACCCCAAGGTCACCCCCGGGGTGTAATGGTGCTGATAAAAAACTTAAGACCTATATCTACCATCATGCCAAATATGAATGAAATCCATCAAAGGGTCTTCAAAATATGAGGTCTTATAAACTTTAACGCAAAAACTTTGACCCTAAGACAAAAATAAAGTATAAATGAATAATACTTCAACGGACTGATGGACAGACAAACAGATTGCTTGCTGATAGCTATATCAGCTCAACCTTTCAGTTAGGGGATAATGAAATTTAATAAAAGGTCTTGATGATATGGCTATATAAACTTAAACGAAATTTTTTTTACTTTTATATGAAAATTCTAAGTTCGTGACCTTGACCTCGGTCACATCCTGGGGTGGGATCATGCCGAGTAAAAAGCTAGGCTGATATCTACCAACACGTCAAATATAAATGAAATTCCTCAAGGGTCTTGATGATATAGCTATATATAATCTTAAACACAAAAAACTTTGACTTTTTTTATGAAAATTCTAAGACCGTGACCTTGACCCCAAGGTCACCCCTGGGGTGGGGATGGTGCCGATAAAAACTTTAGACCTATATCTACCATCATACCATATATGAACAAAATCCATCAAAGGGTCTTCAAAATATGAGGTCTTATAAACTTTAACATAAAAACTTTGACCCTGTGACATTTTTCTGAAAATTCTAAGTCTGTGACCTTGACCCCAAGGTCACCCCCAGGGTGGGGATGGTGCTGATGAAAACTTTAGACCTATATCTACCATCATGCCAAATATGAACGAAATCCATCAAAGGGTCTTCAAAATATGAGGTCTTATAAACTTTAATGCAAAAACTTTGACGCTGTGACGGAAAGACGAATGAACAAACGAACGAATGAATGAACGTACGAACGAACGTACGTACGAACGAACGGATGAACGGAAAAGAGAAAACTATAAACTTCATATGTCGGGGGTATAATAACCTTTTAACAGGCATCGGTCTAAACTTGTATCAGTATTCTGATCATGTCCATAGTGTTAAACTGATGTTTGTTAGTCTGCAGGAACAAAACAATTCAATAAAACTGCTCAATCAGAGAATGGTATCTTTCCAGAAAGTTCCTATCTTTATGGCACTTGGAGTCTCCCCAGAGAAATAAAAACATACAAGTATGCAGAGCTCTAGGCTGGCTACCCTTTTAGGAGACAAAAGCCATGAAGTTGAAAATCTCTTACGATAACAATATATGGGCCGCATCAAGCAAAAAAAAAGCCTTTGAACATGCACAAAATGCGCCAATTCTCATCATCTTGCACATGTGCAAAGTCTTATATGGGCGTTTGCTCTCTATTGCTCTCCATTGAAAAATTCTTTGGTATCCAATGATTCTGTTTGTGGACAGTGAAGGCACTGATCAGACCGCAAAAGCGCAGACTAATCCTGACCTAATCTGCAAATGCCTGAAGACACATTTTTGCATGGCGCAGCCGACATATTGTTGCATTTTATTATATTGCTCTTCCTGACTTCATTTTAAAGTGGCCCCACACTACACCATAAGTTTTTTAGGAGAAATAAGAAAAATATTCATAGGAATACTATAGACAAGAGAGGGTATCCACATAATATTCTTTTCTATTTCTCCACAAAAAACATATGCCATGGTACTCATTAGAAGTGCCTCACTGAGGCACTTCTAATGAGTACCACAGCATACCGTATTCGACCTAATTACCGCACATACCCCTATAAGCGCACACTCAAGCAATTCCGTAGTCTTCAGATTACAGCCAGTGTATTTTGTCTACTTCTTTATAAAGGCATATGTTGTGGGTACCCATCTGAATTGCATTGACTTGTCGATGCAATTCAAATGAGTACCCACAACATATGCTTTTATAAAGAAAATCAGAAAGTCAGAAAAAAAAGAAACATACAAAAACATTGCATAAGCATCATTTGATAAGTCCTTTGCAGTTTTTTTTTTTTTTTTTTTTTAAGTGTACCTTTAGTATAGGTAGGTACATATTTTACAACAAGTTTTCCCAATATTTTGAAAAACCTAAGAGCACAGTGCATTAATTTGGTGGAATACGGTATTTTTGTGGAGAAATAAAAAAATACTGATACTTTTCGGTTGAAAATGGACCTTATCTGAAACTATGTAATAATTGCTGATCAAAACCCTGCGAATGAATACAACTCTGTCACTTCCTTGTGGCTCTAGAGATAAAAGGGGCATCAATATCGAATTTTCTTCGTTCTCCATGACAACATAAGTTGTGGGTTCTCAATGGATTGCTTTGCCATGGCATGTCCAATAAGTACTCCAAACTTAAGATTTGTGATGAAATAAGAAAATTATCAATATTCTGGCTAGAAAAATTCTTGTCAAGAGCTTTGACTAAATTATCTGTTTGCAGCAGAAGACAATATGATAGACAGGTGTCAGTTAGAGTGAAATGCCAAGGGAATTTGAAAAAATAAGTTCATTTCGAGTTTCACACTTGAAGTGAAAAAGATCAATAGCCGAATGACTTTCACCAAATTAGGTTTGTCTTTAACCTTTACCACTATCTGGGCTAATTCAGGAGATGACAAATTAGTGATATTTTTCTTACTTTCTCAGAAAAAAAGATTTGACATTCCATGCAATGGAGACAATTTGCATGAAATGTTAAATCTTGTTTTCTGGAACAAATATGAAATTTTTTTCAAAATGTTGCCTGCTGATAATTTTACCCACAGTGCTAAGTCTTAAGGGGAATCAGAACATCTTCTGCTTTGCACAAAATGTTGACAATCTAATGGCAGAAGTTCATCAATACAATATACAAGGGAATATTCCAATCTATTCCATTAAGCAGATCTTTGAATTTAATGCTTAGCATGCTAGGTAAAAATTTCAGCAAACATTATTTTATCTATTTTTTTTTTTATTTTCCCAGAATTCAGGATTCATATTTCATGCAAATTTTCTACTTACAAGATAATTTGCAAAAAATGTCAAATCCTATTTTCTAGGAAAAATAAAAAAAAATATCAATACTTTGTCTGCTGAATTTGCCCATAGCATGTTAGGTGTTAATCTGCTGCATGTAAACAGCAGTAGATGGCATTTTAACTTTTAAGTGTCAATCACAGCTGCAGCAGACAACATTCTTCTTTGTTTTTTTTTTTGTTTTTTTTGAGAAAATAAGGCTTGATGTTTCATGTGAATCATCTACACAGAAAAATAAATAAATATATTTCAAGAATGTCTTCTGATACAGTTTTGCATGGTGCTTTAAAAGGTAATTTCAACTTATTTTCCCCAGTAAATAGGATGTGATAGACAGTATATTTGCACTGAGTTGCACTGAAAACTAGGAATACTGTTAAAATTGAGAATGCACCTTGATGCCTTTTTCAAGAGTCAACCATAACAACATCTGTCACAGAGACATGTCATTCGCACTCATTCTTGACAATCAGTTTGATATAATTATGTAAATTCAACTGGACACAAGTCAGGAAGGCTCTGTATATGTTCCCAATTCTGTCAGTTCTCATAAATAAGTATATCTCTTCAAAGCAGATGACAAGCCAAACGGTTCATGACAGTGCTGAAATTTTTTAAGTTTTATGACTTTCAACCAAGAGGAGCAAATTCTTTCCTATTAGAGTAGACCCTTTTTCAGATGGGTCAAAAACAATTCTGACAGAACACCCCTTAAAGTGTATCCATTCACCTTAATTATCTGGGCCCAGTTGTTCAAAGCATCATTCGCTTAACAAACTTGTTAGTGGTCAAAATGTTAGCTGTTCTAGTAAGTACAATACCAAATTCACAGGTATTTTTGCTGAAAAAAAGTTTTGCAAATGCAAAAGCTACTCACATTTTTTCAGCTAAAATATTAGCATACATGCCATATTTAATGATCAAAGTTTTAACGTTACCTTAAATAATGACATCGTTAGTTTTGAACAACTGGGCCCTGGATAGGTTTAAAATGGTCTCTTAGTACAGGCAGTCTTTCAGACAGGTTTGGTCATACATGTTTTTACAGATAATAAAAAGAACAGTTTTCGCAGAAAATTCTCTAAAACACATATTATCTGGAGTTACTAGGTCTTCTTAATTCCCATGGGTATACTGAACTAGTGGCCATCACTTAATGCTATCATGTTATTCTGACAGTGTTGACATATGTCAGACAAAATTTACATAATCCGAATCAAAGAGACTGACATCAAGGAGTGTGAGTAACCTGTCATAATTAGTCTGGCTCCCTTCTAAGTTCAGGCAAATCATACTTGAGACAAGCATACCTCCAAAAAAGTTTTTTTTTTTCAACCAAAAAGTACTGACATTTTTTTTATTTCTTCGTGAAAACCTATAATGTAGACACTCATTAGAAGCATCTCACTGAGGTGCTTCTACTGAGTACCTATGACATATGTTTTAATGGAAAAATAAGAAAAATATGATATGGACATGCCCTCTTATCTGATGCTGTGGATTAGTAGGTCACACAAATCTGACTAACAGTGTATGTAGCAACCTCAAAACTTTCCTAATCTAAGGATTTTTTTGCTTTAAAACCAAAATACTGCCTGTGCATCAGACAGAAACTAGGGTCAGCATAACACAAACTGGGACAGAGATGGAAACAAGTGCACAACCTCAGGTTCAGGCAATCATGTAGGACAGTTTTTGGTCATTTTTCCTCCTAAACATATTCTTTGGGTTCTTACTGGAATCCCTTCAGTGAGGCAATTAAAATGGGTACCCCACAAGATATTTTTAACAAAATTTATCTTCTGAATCCTTTCTCTATCTAGATGTATGTATGGGGTAAATGGTTGGATAATGAAATGAGTCTTAACATGAAAAAACATATCTTCTGACATGTGAGCTCAAAAAAGACTTAAATCAGCCTGTGCATCCACTTTTCATTCTTGGCTATCCAAGCACGCAGTCTGATCTGAATCTTCCCTGGGCGTACAACCGAAGATACGTTTTCTGACACTGGGTCTCAAATTATTCAATGGTGTCTTACCAAGATACTGCTGCAGCTTCTCAAACTTGGCTCCATGCTGGTACCTTGCTAGTTTCAGATTCACCACTTGACCTGTGTTACGTAGCACCTCAACCGCATCATGGTTACTGTACCCCTGTAGCGGTTGGCCATCCACCTATGTAACAGTCAACAGAATACAAATTGCTAAACCATATTACATCATACATTAATTCAATGAAAGACAAATGAATGTTATTATCCTGTGCTCATCTGGTAGTTCATCATCAATCTATGCAACAGCCAACAAAATACAAACCATTAACCCATAATATAGGCCATACATAGGTAAGAGTGGGTATCATGTAAATATTTTTCTTATTTCTCCATGAAAACATATGTTGTGGGTACTCATTAGAAGCACCTCAGCGAGGTGCTTCTAATGAGTACCCACAACATATGTTTTCATGGAGAAATAAGAAAAATATCATCGCTGAGGTGCTTTTAATGAGTACCCACAACACGTTTTCATGGAGAAATAAGAAAAATATCAATACTTTTTTATTGAAAAAAAAAAAAAAAGCGCCTTATCAAGAGCTTTTTTTTTTTTTTTTTTTGTGTTGAGGTTTTACGGCCCAGTCAACCCAATGGGATGTCGAGCGCGGTCAGTTTACCTAACCACACGTTTACTGGGCAGGCTTAGTCCTCTAAGCGGTTAACCAGTATTGTGCACATTCTTTCGCCAGAAATTGACAACTGCCCTTCTTGAATCAGCGGAAGGGAGAGAATGACCGTAGAAAATATTTCATGATCAATCTCCACGAAAGAATGTTGCCGGCCTCGGCGGGGGTTGAACCCGCGACCTCCTGGTCACCAGTCGGACGGCGCATCCAACTGAGCCACCGAGGCCGGCTTATCAAGAGCTATGGCTATAGGTTAATTCTGTGATCAAAAAGTCACTGGCGGTTTCCCGTATCCTGTGCAGTAGTTGAACATCAACTGATGTTAACAGCCAACAGATTATAAAATGTAAACCCTAACACGGATACAGACCGGAAGTCACCTGGTCACCCAAGCTGAGTAACAATTTGATTGCACACCAAGAAAATTTCATGTGGTCACCAAGTTGATGTCAATTTCATCCATAAGGAGGACATCAAGTGTCTATATTGAGCCATGAAATTTATATCGCTTTGAAATCTGTAGGTTTCCGCAAAGTTGGTACCATGTTTTAGTGATGTTGCAGTGTTCTGGTTGACTTGTGATGGATTTTACCCTTTCTTGAGTTAAAAAATGGCCAATTCTATGATGAAGCAATATTATTTTGCTTTCCTGCTACTGATCAAAATGTGGTAATATCTAAATGGTACTTCGACTCAAGGTGAATTAATGTATATCTTACATATCATAAATGATTTTTTCTTCAAATTCTTTTTTAAACTCTTTTGACATTTTCAAAGGAAGTTAATAAGTTTTGCTATGTTAAGTTGTCTATACTCGTCACACGGCATGATGCAATCTAATGGAAATATTATTTCTTTGCTCTAGGAAGAAATATTATCTCCATGGAATTATAAATTATATTTCCCACAGAAATTGCTAAAAATAGTATCAGATGTGCAATATAAACTGTTAACTTTTAGTACCATGT
Source organism: Anodontia alba (assembly GCA_964016985.1). Taxonomy (NCBI): domain Eukaryota; kingdom Metazoa; phylum Mollusca; class Bivalvia; order Lucinida; family Lucinidae; genus Anodontia; species Anodontia alba. The sequence continues at coordinate 11,649,278 of OZ024825.1, read as the reverse complement.
GATAAATCTGTAAATGGAAAGTCAGCGGATAATTATGTTGTGGTACTCATCAGATCATCAGTGCGATGCTTCTAATGAGTACTCACAACATATGTTTTCATGGAGAAACAAGAAAAAACATTTATCTGGGTGGCCTCTCTTTTATTTATAGCTATGCTCACCTCAATAATTTGATCATTCACTTGTATCTGACCATTCATGGAGGCGGCACTGCCTTCAGTGATGCTCTTTACGAAAATACCACACAGGTCATCTGAAATAAGAATTGGCTGGAAATCAATATCTAGTACTCTTGCACTTTTCCTTTTATAAAAGGGACATTGTCAAACAGAGTAGACCCAGATCAGATGCCGCAGAATGTGGCGTCTGATCAGGGTCTGCACTGTTTGCAATAAATACTGGAATTTCTATAAAACATGGTAATAGTAAAAACTAACCAAAACATCTTTTATATTGGAAATGGACCAATCCGAAGAGGGAAGGTAGGAGCATCCATTCGGCATAAATGGGTATACTCTTAGCACTCTGGTAAAATTTTCAGCAGGCAGCATTTTGAACTATTTTTTATCATTTTTTACCAGAAAATAGGCTTTGGCATTTCATGCAATTGTCTCTGAATTAGACCAGAGAGTGGTAAAGGTCAAGCACCCTCTGGGCAAAGAATATATACATATTATTTTTATTATTTTTCATTTTATAATACCATTTTTCCCTAAATTAAAAGTCTGACATTTCATACAAAATGACTACCAAGGAAACTGTATTTTACTACCCATTCACGCATCTTAACCCTTAAAGCGCCAAGAAAATCTGCTTCTGAAAATGTTGTCTGTTTATGTCGTCTGCTGAGTATTCTTGCAAACTTTTCAAACCTCTTTTTTGCATGCCGGCAAACAGTGTGGACCCTGATCAGACTGCTCCTAAAGGAGCAGTCTGATCTGGGTCCACACTTTTTGCAGAAATGACTTTTAAAATCACAAGCAGAAGACAAAGCGTACGACAATTTTCGTGATTGGTGCTTTAAGGTTTAACAACTGCTGGATGAGAGGCAAACAATGCAGACCCTGATCATTAGCAACATTCTACATACAGCAATATGTAAGATACATCAACTGAAAAGCATCTGTAAGCATGGCAGAAAACATCATGCTGAGCAGTGTTGAAGCTAGTACACAGCCTTGCTTAACTCCGTTTGTCACAGGAAATGGATCAGAAAACTCACCATCATTTTGGACCCTTGCAAGCATACCATCATGGAACTGCCACATCATTGCTATGAATTTGGCAGGACAACCAAACTTTGCCATAATTTTCCAAAGTCCCTCATGAATGACTGTGTCAAATGCTTTGGTAAGGTCAAATTTAGGTATCGCTTTGATGGGAAACTTTTCAACCTAAGAAGGTTGCAAGTTAAATCTAAGGTGCAGACAGAGGTGCTAGACGAGTTCCTCTTTGCTGATGACATGGGAAAGGGTGCTCCAACAGAAGAGAAAATGCAAAAAAGGTGTGGATCAAGTATCTGATTCATGTGACAGCTATGATCTCACAATCAGCATCAAAAAGACTGAGGTAGTATATCAGCCAGCACCTGGAAAGCCTTACAAGGAGCCTACCATCACAGTGAAAGGTCAACGACTGCACGTGATAGACAAGTTCACCTACCTTGGAAGCACATTTTCTAGAGTTGTGCACATTGATGATGAAGTCAATGCTAGAACTGCCAAAGCTAGTGCAGCATTTGGCCGGCTACGTGGAAGTATTTGGGACCGAAGTGGAATCAGACTGGACACAAAGCTGAAAGTATATAGATCGGTGGTGCTGCCAACACTATTATACGCATGCGAAACTTGGACAGTTTACCAATGGTATGCCAAAAGACTGAACCGCTTCCATACAAGCTGTCTTAGAAAACTTCTGAAGATCAAGTGGCAAGACAGGATTCCAGACACAGAAGTCCTGAAAAGGGCAGGGATGCAGAGTGTACACACTCTTCTGAAATTGGCACAGTTAAGATGGACAGGCCATGTTACCAGAATGCCTGATGAACGTTTGCCAAAGAAAATCCTCTATGGAGAACTACAAGTTGGAAAACGCTCCCATGGTGGTCAGAAGAAGCGATACAAGGACACCCTCAAAGCCTCCCTTAAAGACTTCAACATACCAACAGAGTCATGGGAACAGATTGCACAGGATCGTACAAAGTGGCGAGGCCTCATAAGAAGGGGAGCTGGTGAATACGAAGCAAAAAGAATCAGCGAAGCTGAGCAGAAACATGCACAGCGGAAAGCCAGAGCTAAGGCATCACCAACAGAGCTTTCTTCCTCAGACCTCTCTTGTTCTATCTGCAACAGGCAGTTTAGAGTTAAGACTGGTCTCATCAGCCATCTTAGAACACACAAATAATAACACATCACACAGTGGATTAGGATTGGTCATTGTCAGTAATGACAGACGAACATCACAGAATGGACCATTCAAAATTTTAGGACAAGTATGGTAAGTAGATCAGATACCCCAATACTTGGGGTTATTATTGTACTGTTGTTACCATATGAGCAGCCCTATAAATGGGTCTTCGGGGCATGTGTGAACAGTAAATATCTAAATCAGCCAGCAAAATCACACAACCTGATCCTGACACATAGCCCCAAATAAGAATTTATTTGTTTTATGTTTTACTTCACTTTCAACAATTTTTCAGTCATATTGTGTTGGTGTCTGGATGTGGTAGGGAGTTCAATGCTCACTTTTAGAGTGCTGCCTCACTGAAATATCATGCCCCAGACAATTGATATTCTGCCCAGTCACATTATACTGACAATGGGATGACCACTTCTAGCTTAACTGTCTTAATGCCTGTGCCAAGTGTGCCAAGTGAAATAGCAGCTTGTACCATTTTCGAAGTCTTTGGTATGATTCTGCCGGGGATAGAACCCATAACATCCTGGTCACAAAGTGGATGCTTTACTGAGCCACTGTGTATATGCTAACAAGACCAATAATTCCAAGGTGCCTCTCATATATATTTAATGATAGTTATCTTCTCAAATATAGCTCTTAATTACACACTGATGACAGATAACTACAAAGGCAGCTTCTGACTTTACCTCATAGTTCCAGGGAAGGCACATTTTTATAACCAAAAAGTATTGATATTTTTCTTTTTTACCACTAAAACATACGTTGTGGGTACTCATTAATGAGTACCCACAACATATGTTTTCGTGGAGAAATAAGAAAAATATTTACCAGGAGTCCCTTTTAATTTGGAGCTTTGATTACATTTTGATGACAGATAACTACAAAGACAGCTTCCGTGAGCCTAGTTCTGAATAAGAGGAGTATTCATACATGTATATTCTTATTTCTACATGAAAACATATGTTGTGGGTACTCAGTGAAATTGTCTTGTTGAGGCCTTTCTAAAGAGGGCTTCAAAATGTGCTTTTATGGGGAAATAAAAAAAATATCAAAACATTTTGGATGAAAAGTAAAATGGTTTATCTAGAGCTATGCAGACAGATAGCAAATACATACAATTTACATTAACAGTCTATTTCTGTAAGTTGTCATTAGCCTCTATTTTGAAACAATATGACAGATAACATGTCCACCATAAAAGCACTTTTTCCCTAATTACAAGCAAAATGTATCTATTAAGTACCTGAAAGCTGTCTGAAAAATTAGGAAGCTGTTCAGATCTTTTTTCAGAGCAGATAATTCATTACTGAAGTTATATTAACCTTCAAAATATTTGGAGGAAAATTCAGCAGACGACAAACTGACAATTTTCTTCAACTTTTCCCAGAAAACAGGATCTGACATTTCATGCAAATTGTCTCTTAAGAGATAATTTGCATGAAATGTCAGATCTGTTTTCTGGGGAAAAATAACAAAACATATTTTTAAATATAGTTTGCTGAAATTTTACCCAGCATGCCATGTGCTAATGGACTTCCTGGTCTATAGCTCAAGTTAAAAGTATTGATATTTCCCTAATCGTTTCAAATAAAAAACATGTTTTATGGTATTTATAAGAACTGATCTCATGAGGCAGTTCTTCTGAGTACCAAGAGCCACATTTAGGCTTAGCATGCTGGGTAAAAATTTCAGCAGACGACATCTTGAAGTATTTTTCTTATTTTACCCAGAAAACAGGATCTGACATTTCATGCAAATTGTCTCCACTGGAGATTGGAGAAAAATTGTATGAAATGTCAAATCCTGTTTTCTGGGAAAAATAAGAAAAATATAAACAATCTGTTATCTGCTGAATTAGCCCAGGGAGTGGTTAAGGTTAATATTAATCTCTCTTATATAGTATTCTTCCACAAAGATTCTTGTCACACTGGGCATAGCAAGAAGCTATCTTCTTAGACTTAGGATAAGACAGTTTATTACGAAAACATGCCTATTCAAATATATAGAAAATTTCACCTCCAAAAACTGAAAATTTTCAGATAAAAAACTCTGATATTTTTCATATTTCTGCTCAAAACATAGATTGTGGGTACTCATTAGAACTGCCTCAATGAGGCAGTTCTAATGAGTACCCACAATCTATGTTTCTGAGCAGAAATAAGAAAAATAAAGTATACACCTGTAAACCCTAGTTTTACTATATAAAAGTGGGGTCTACGGGGGTCAATATTATATAGGCATGTTTTCGTGATGTTCTTATACTCCTGCAAATGAAATTTGAGGAGGTAGACACTTTTTATACCCCTGCATAGACATTTGTATAACCCTACAAATGAAGTTAATGAGGAGGTAGACATTTTTTATACCCTTCTAAATGAAGTTGATAAGGGAGTAGACATTTTTATACCCCTATAAAGGAAGTTTAGAAGGGGTTAGACATTTTATACCAGTATAAATACATTTATAAGGAAGAAGACATGTTTTTTATATTCCTGAAAATGAAGTTTAGGAGGGATAGACATTTTTATACCTCTGCAAATAAAGTTTAGGAGGGGCATACACTTTTTATACCTCTACAAATACAATCAAAATAATCCTTTGAAAACTACAGGACAAATGTGAATTGGAACAGGACAAGAAAAGACAAAGTGACTGATTCCTATATTGATATATACAGTGTAGAGCAGTCTATTCAGTCTACAATGGGTTAAAGATGTCTCAATATGTAGGGAGAATATGGTATATTACCTGGTGTGTTCTCTCTACCCACATAGCCTGCGATAGTAATCCCCAGACCCTGATGAGCGTCTTTTGCCAGATTAACACTGAAATATTCCACTTCAGGAAACTCTGGTGCAATGTCTTCACTGTATGGCGGCTGAAATATAAATCAATAAATAATCAAATAAATAAACAAAAGTAAATTAATAAATAACAGTAATAAATGATGAACATAATTTAGAATGACCCTATCCTCTGTAATGATAGTCCTAAGGTCAAACATTTTCCAAATAAGGACATATATGTGATTCATCAGTTCATTATAGTCATTACAAAAACATGCCTATTCAAATATATTGAAAATTTTACAACCAAAAAAGGAACATTTTCAGATAAAAAATTCTGATATTTTTCATATTCCGGCTCAAAGTAGAGATTGTGGGTACTCATTAGAACCACCTCTGTGAGGCAGTTCTAATGAGTGCCCACAATCAATGTTTTTGAGCTGAAATAAGATAACAAATGTTTACCCTGTAAACCCCAGTTTTACTGTATAAAAGTGGCGTTTAAGGGGTCAAAACTATATAGGTATGTTTCTAAGATGTAAATAAGGGAAAAAATTACCATTATATTTTCTTATTTCTCAGTCAAAACATATGTTGTAGGTATCCATTAGAAGTGCCTGAAGTGCCTCATAGAGGGCACTTCTAACGAGTACCAACAACATGTTTTTGAAGAAAAAAATAAAAACGTTAAACTATAATACCCCGCCATTATCGTGTCGCAGGCAGATAACTCTATCAAACATTGACGAAATTTGCCCATAAGCAATCTCAAACCAGATCTTCTTTTATCAATGCATGTACCAAGTTTGATTAAAATCCTTTGACATTTACTTAAGTTATCATCGGGAAAAGAAAATATGGGCGTGTCTTGGGCAGATAACTCTGTAAAAATTTGATGAAATTAGCAATCCTAAACCAGCTCTCCATAATATCAATGCACATACAAAGTTTGGTGAAAATCCATTGATGTTTACTCAAGTTATCATCTGGAAATGAAAAAGGGACGATGGATGGACAGACGTATGGCTGACAGACGGATGGACAGACACACGGACGTCCAACATGAAACCATAATACCCTGCCACTATCGTGTGGCAGGGTATAAAAAGAGAAGTATTTATCTGGAAACTCCTGTTTTTTAAAGTGATTATTTTATGATTTTGTGATTATGAGTACAGGGGACTCACAGAATTCTAATCCAGCGAGTCCTGACATAAAATCATGAGTCCTGAGCATTGTTTTCTACTGAAACTTTGTAATTTTGATGTCCTGTGTCTCACATCTCTGAAAATTGAGAGACACTTGAACAGACATACAGCAAAATGTCTCAGGATTTACAGGTAACTGAAACACTGGTTACTATACATCTGGGCCCAGTTGTTCACAGCTAACGATGTCGTTAGTTAACGATTCATCAAAATTTTCATCAAGTGATACGCAAATATGTTGAAATTTTTTGCTGAAAAAATGTGAGTAGCTTTTGCAGTGCAAAAGCTACTCACATTTTTTCAGCAAAAAATATCATAATATTGTATATTGAATCTGCTAAAACAGTTAACAAAATGACCCTTAACGAGCTCGTTAAGCTAACGATGCTTTGAACAACTGGACCCTGATTCTTAATGTGCCCATAGGTCTCGATAAGGTCCTTATTTCAACCAAAAAGTACTGGTTTTTCTTCAGGAAACCATAATTTATGTTGTGGGCACTCATTAGAGCCCACCATAGCTCCAGATAAGGGGTTTTTTTTCTACCAAAATGTATTGATAATTTTCTTATTTGTCCATGAAAACATATGTTGTGGGTACCTATTAGAAGTGCCTCAATGAGACACTTCTGATGAGTACCCACAACATATGTTTTATTTGGAGATATAAAATAAATATTGCGTGGATACCCCTCTTATCTGGAGCTATGGTCCACTTTAGAAACCCAGGTATTAATGGGTTACAATTTCTTTTCTTGTGGTGTAGTGTAAAGTGCTATTGCAATATGGTGTAAAATGCATTATTGCAGTATGGTGTAAAGTGCTATTGCAATATGGTGTAAAGTGCTACTGCAGTATGGTGTAAAGTGCTATTGTAGTATGGTGTAAAGTGCTATTGCCATACAGTGTAAAGTGCTATTGCCATATGGTGTAAAGTGCTATTGCCATATGGTGAAAAGGGCTATTTTATAAAATTAATTTTATAGCTCCAGGTTAAGTAATTTTCATCTGAAAAGTATTGATTGAGTAATCACAACAAAATGTTTTCATAAAGAAAAACTTTTACCTGCTACTGCACCCCCCACCAACCCAACCCCACCCCAGTCCCTCATGTGGAGTTATGTTTTTGGTGGTCTAAGATACAAAACACCAAACATGTTAAGGAGGAGTATGGTAAATAACCTAAAATTTCGAACACTTTATTCTCTACTATTCTGGCCTAAATTATGCTTCTTATGCACTTGTATCTTAAAATACTTAGTGGAATGGCAAACAGTGTAGACCCTGATCAGACTGCTCCTTCAGGAGCTGTCTGATCTGGGTCTGCACTGTTTGCATATGTCATTTTATCAGAAACTTTGGTGTTCGAATTTTTAGGACATTTACCGTATTTGATAATAGTTCTGTGATAATTTGCTCAGATTTCCCATTAAAAAGGTATGTGCTCACTAGTAAGTATCCACAACTTACATTTTTTAGGAGAAATCCGAAAAAAATCTGCCAGAATTATCACCAAATACTACTCCTCAACTCCTCTGAGAAACGTATCTTTGAGGAAATAGGATTTTTTTTCGTATCTAAAGCCCTGATAAGAAATCAAAACAGCTATCTCATTCTTCAGACTTAACATTTCATTCATCTTAAATAGAGGGGAAACAAACTGATCTATTCTGCATACAAGCCTTGATAAGAAATCAAAGCAGCTATCACAATATTGTACATTGCATATGCATTTTAAGTAGAAATTAAGGAAACTGTATACACTTTCAGGGAAGGCAACTCAGACAAATAAATTGCTTCCCTTCTGAAGAGGTCTACACTAAAAGAAAAACATTTGCTCAATTCTTTCCTTTTAGAGTAGACCACTTTTTAGAAGGAGTTGGGTATGAGGAGAGCAAACAGGATGTCACAGAAATTGACACCATTGTAAAAATGACAGAAAATCTACTACATGTATCCTGTTCCCTTAAACAAAATGATATGTTCTGCTTTTTTCTGGATGCCACTAGATTTCTAGACCATAAGCCACTGGAATAATATTAGCACATATATCATGCTCATATCCAAATAGAATATTGGTCCAGAATACCAGCCCATATGCCACTGGCAGGGTTGCCACTCATTTTCTATTTCAAAATTCCATGACTTTTTCCTGACTTTTCCCTGACTTTACACCATTTTCCAGACATTTCTGATCATCTCTTAGCTCCCCATACACCTGTCCTCAGCTACTAAATCTTCCAATACAGCACTTACTTTCAGAGAATAAAACAATCATTTAACAAAAGAATGAGGCCAATTCTGTAAATTTATGTTTCTGAAAATTAAAGAGACTGCTATAGCATTTCAGTTTTCAGAAAATTTTGAAATTCCCTGACTTTTCCCTGACTTATGTCATCCCAAGAAAATAAGAATAAAACCAGCACCATGATGAAGTATGGAGAGACTTTTTATGGCCCACCACATGACATTTAACTCTTTGCATGCTTTTTTGTTGTCTGAAGATTTTTCTTTTAAATTAACTTTTTCAAAAAAAGATCTTTCAGGAATACCATCAGAGAGTCAAACAGTTTGGATCCAGATTAGGTCCGACATTTTGTCGGGCCTGATCTGGGTCCAAACTGTTTGCAAAGGTTACTAGCAGACGACAAACGTTTCCACTAGTAGGGAAAGAGTTAACACCTCTTCATGTAAACTGTGTCCTAAGAAACAATTTGCATTAAATGTCAACCCTTATTTCCTGGAAGAAACATATTATACTCAAAATTGAAGTTTCTTTATACTTCTATTGCTCGCATATTTCGATTCTTAGTATTCAGATAAAATTCAAATAATTTCCGCTTACAGTTCTGTCTACTTGTTTGCTCTCGAAATTCTGAATATAAAAGTTACATTAACTGTCATGGCCAAAGTTATTTGTATTGGATAGAAAAATTGGAATTCCAAAGTTCAGGGTTGCCACTCATTTTCTATTTCAAAATTCCATGACTTTTTCCAGACTTTTCCCTGACTTTACACCATTTTCCAGACATTTTTGATCATCTCTTAGCTCCCCATACACCTGTCCTCAGCTACCAAATCTTCCAATAGAGCACTTACTTTCAGAGACTAAAACAATCATTTAACAAAAGAATGAGGCCATTTCTGTAAATTTATGTTTCTGAAAATTAAAGAGACTGCTATAGCATTTCAGTTTTCAGAAAATTTTGAAATTCCCTGACTTTTCCCTGACTTATGTCTTGTTTGTTTGTGTTGAGGTTTTACGGCCCAGTCAACCCAATGGGATCATGTCGAGCACGGTCAGTTTACCTAGCCACACGTTTACTGGGCAGGCTTAGTCCTCTAAGCGGTTAACCAGTATTGTGCACATTCTCTCGCCAGAAACTGACAACTGCCCTTCTTGAATCAGCGGAAGGGAGAGAATGACCATGTTGCCGACTTCGGCGGGGGTTGAACCCGCGACCTCCTGGTCTCCAGTCGGACGGCGCATCCAACTGAGCCACCGAGGCCAGCTCCTGACATGTCAGTTCTTTCCAATTTCCCTGACTCAAACCAAAATTCCCTAACTTTTCCCTGAACTGGAACAATTTTCATTTTCCAGACTTTTTCCCTGACAGTGGCAACCCTGACTGGAAAACAAGACCATATTTGACTGCAATACCAGACCATGCCACTGGAATACCAGAGCATATGCCACTGCAATATCAGACCATGCCACTGGAATACCTGACCATATGTCACTGGAATACCAGACAATGCCACTGGAATACAGACCATATGTCACTGCAATACCAGACAATGCCACTGGAATACCTGACCATATGTCACTGTAATATCAGACCATGCCACTGGAATACCTGACCATATGTCACTGGAATACCAGACAATGCCACTGGAATACAGACCATATGTCACTGCAATACCAGACAATGCCACTGGAATACCAGAGCATATGCCACTGTAATATCAGACCATGCCACTGGAATACCTGACCATATGTCACTGGAATACCAGACAATGCCACTGTAATATTAGACCATGCCACTGGAATACCAGAGCATATGCCACTGCAATATCAGACCATGCCACTGGAATACCTGACCATATGTCACTGGAATACCAGACAATGCCACTGGAATACAGACCATATGTCACTGCAATACCAGACAATGCCACTGGAATACCAGAGCATATGCCACTGTAATATCAGACCATGCCACTGGAATACAGACCATATGCCACTGCAATACCAGACAATGCCACTGTAATATTAGACCATGCCACTGGAATACCAGATCATATGCCAGTGCAATACCAGGCCATGCCACTGGAATATCAGAAAATATGCCACTGGAATGCCAGACCTGAAATATCAGACCATGTGTCACTGGAATACCAGATCATGCAACTGAAATAATAGACTATATGCCAATGCAATACCTGACCATGGTGCTGAAATGGCAGACAATATGCCACTGGAATACCAGACCATATTCCAAGGCAACACCAGACCATGCCATTGGAATATCAGATCATTTGCTCCTTGAATACCTAGCCATAGGCCACTGGAATACCAGCTCATATGATCATGTATACCATCCCTTATGCCACTAGAATAACATTCCATATGCAACAAGAATACCAGCCCATATTCCAATGCATTACCAGCTCATATGCCAATGCAATAACAACACATATGCCAATGCCATACAAGCTCAAATGCCAATGCAATACCAGTTCATATGCCAATGCAATACCAGCTCATATGCCACTGCAAAACCAGCCCATATGCAACAAGAATACCAATCTATATTCCAATGCAATACCAGCTTATATGCCAATGCTATACCAGCCCATACGCCAATGCAACACATGCCCATATGTAACAAGAATACCAGCCTATATTCCACTGTAATACAAGCTCATATGCCAATGCTATACCAGTTCATATGTCAATGCAATACCAACCCATATGCCAATGCTATACCAGCTCATATGTCAATGCAATACCAACTATGTGCCAATGCAATACCAGCTTATATGCCAATGCAATACCACCTCATAAGCAAATGCATACCAGCTTATATGCCAATGCAATAGCAGCTCATATGCCAATGCAATACCAGCCCATGCCAATGCAATACTAGCTCATATGTCAATGCAATACCAGCTCATATGCCAAAGCAATACTAATCCATATGCCAATGCAATACCAACCAATATGCCAATGCAATACTAGCTTATATGCCAATGCAATACCAGCTAATATGCCAATGCAATACCAGCTTATATGCCAATGCAATACCACCTCATATGCCAATGCAATACCAGCTCCTATGCCAATCCTAGTGCATATGCCAATGCAATACCAGTACATAATTTTGTATAATAAATCAACATCAACCAATACCAGCTCATATCCAATGCAATACCAGCTTATATGCCAATGCAATATCAGCCCATATGCCAATGCAATATCAGCTAATATGCCAATGAAATACCAGCTCATATGTCAATGCAATACTAGCTCATATGCCAATGCAATACCAACTCTTTTGCCAATTCAATACTGACTCATATGCCAATGCAATACCAGCCCATATGCCACTGCAATACTAGCTCATATGTCAATGCAGTACCAGCTCATATGCCAATGTAAGACCAGCTCATATGCCAATGCAATATCAGCCCATATGCCATTTCAATACCAGCTCATATGCCAATGCTATACCAGTCCATAGGCAAATGCAATACTTCTCATATACCAATACTATACAAGCCCATATTGCCAATGCGATACCAGCTCATATGCCAATGCAATACCTGTCCATATGCCAATGCAATGCTAGCTCCTATGTCAATGCAATACCAGCATATTATGCCACTGGAATACCTGCCCATAAGGCATTGAAAGATCAGCCAAGGTGCTTCTAATGAGTACCCACAACACATGCTTTCATAGCTCCAGATAAGGCACAATTTTAATCAAAAAGTATTGAGTTTTTCTTATTTCTCCACAAAAACAAATCTTGTAGTACTCATTAGAAGCACCTCATCTATCTGCTTCTAATGAGTACTCACAACATATGCTTTTGTAGAAAAATAAGGAAAATATTTACCTGGATAATTTTAAATGTAACTATGCATAACCATTATTACATACCGGGTGTACTTGAACTTGTTCCTGAAATCCCTGTTGTCGCATAAGTGGTGGCTGTTGTTCCACCAACCCCTTCTCGAGAAGAATTTCCTGTTTCTCCAGTAATGAGTGGATCTGCTGAAGATGTTGATCTAGCTCATGGGTGGGTACAATCGGCGCATTGGGTGACGGAATTGTTGACGGTTCTATTATCGGCCTGGCTACAATGAGTCTAACATGGCTGCCTGACTGACGGAGAACAGCCGCCACCTGCTCTGAACCCATGCCTCGTACGTTGACTTCCCCGATTTCGAGAATGTGGTCTCCACTATGTAATCTTCCATCCTGGAATTAAATGATTAAATGTAGTAGTTTATGAGATTTCTTATCCTTTTTTGTTAGTTGGAGCTCCAAATACCCCTACACCACAACTGTGTCTGTTTCAACCCTTGCCATGTTGAATAAACTAGACAAAGTGCCCAGTGGGGCACGTATACCCCCGACCAGCGCTACCGCCAGTTTTTAAAGAGCACAAAGTATGTAGCTTTGACTCTGGAGATGGCAGTTGTATGCTATATGTTATAACATTGAAAAAATTCAATCACACATAATATGAAGCCCTTGGCCTCAAAGATCAGGCACAGGTGCAGGGATTGAGCTAAATAAAACTTTAGCCCTATAACTATCACCATATACTAGTGAAATCAATCAGTCTTTATAATATAAGCAAAAATAACATTTGTATGAAAAGTCTGTGACCTTGACTTAAAAGCCATGCCCCAGCTTGGAGATGGTGCCGAGAAAAACTTTAGACCTATATATACCATCATGCTTAATATTAATGAAACCAACAAAAGGGTCTTCATAATTTAGCTATATAAATTTTAATGAAAATTTTAAGGTCACCTGCCTACTCAATGCCCTCTACATATCGGTAAAGTATCATAAAAATATCTTAAAGAATTTTTAGAGTTATTGCCCGCACAAGATTTAAATAACCAAGGGAGAAAACTGCAGAATGGAGTCAGAAAGCCATACTTGAATGTAATATGCCTACTCAATGTCCTATACATAGTGGTGAAGTATCATGAAAATATCTTAACATGTTTTAAAGTTATGGTTCGCACAAAATTTTTACAATTCTGGAGACAAGGGGAGATAACTCATGGACCAAGTCAGTTAGAGTTGTCTTTCTTGTACCTGACACCCTACCAAATGCCCCTTACAACCTGACAGTTTCCTGAAAATAGCTCAAAGGATAGTTAGGAGTTATGGGGTGCACAATAATGTGTTTATGGGCAGACAGATGGATGGATGGATGAATGGATGAATTCCATGCTGATAGCTATATCCCCTAAACCCCTCAGTAGGAGGATAACGGAATTCAACAAAAGGTCTTGATGGTATAGCTATATAAACTTCAATTTTTTTTACTTTTATATGAAATTTCTAAGTCTGTGACCTTGACCTCAAGGTCATACCCCGGGATGGGGATGGTGCTGAGTAAAACTCTAGACCTATATCTACCAACATGTCAAATATAAATGAAATTCCTCAAAGGGTCTTGATGGTATAGCTATATAAACTTAAACACAAAAAACTTTGACTTTTTTATGAAAATTCTAAGTCTGTGACCTTGACCCCAAGGTCACCCCTGGGGTGGGGATGGTGCTGATAAAAACTTTAGACCTATATCTACCATCATGTCAAATAAGAATGAAATCCATCAAAGGGTCTTCAAATATGAGGTCTTATAAACTTTAATGCAAAAACTTTGACCCTAAGACAAAAATAAAGTATGAACAAATAATGCTTCAAAGGACAGACGGACAGACAAAAAGATTTCTTGCTGAAAGCTATATCCGCTCAACCTTTCAGTTAGGGGATAATGAAATTTAATAAAAGGTCTTGATGATATGGCTATATAAACTTAAACGCAGAATTTTTTACTTTTATATGAAAATTCTAAGTTCGTGACCTTGATCTCGGTCACACCTGGGGTGGGGATCATGCGGAGTAAGACGCTAGGCCGATATCTACCAACATGTAAAATATAAATGAAATTCATCAACGGTCTTGATGATATAGCTATATAAACTTAAACACAAAAAACTTTGACTTTTTATGAAAATTCTAAGTCCGTGACCTTGACCCCAAGGTCACCCCCGTGGTGGGGATGGTGCTGATAAAAACTAAAGACCTATATATACCATCAAGCCAAATATGAATGAAATCCATCAAAGGGTCTTCAAAATATGAGGTCTTATAAACTTAAACGCAAAAACTTTGACCCTAAGACAAAAATAAAGTATGAACAAATAATACTTCGACGGACTGACAGACAGACAAACAGATTCCTTGCTGATAGCTATATCAGCTCAACCTTTCAGTTAGGGGATAATGAAATTCAATAAAAGGTCTTGATGATATGGCTATATAAACTTAAACGCAAAATTTTTTACTTTTATAAAATGAAAATTCTAAGTTAGTGACCTTGACCTCGGTCATACCCGGGGTGGGGATCATGCGGAGTAAGACGCTAGGCCGATATCTACCAACATGTAAAATATAAATGAAATTCCTCAAGGGTCTTGATTTTATAGCTATATAAACTTAAACACAAAAAACTTTGACTTTTTTATGAAAATTCTGTGACCTTGACCCCAAGGTCACTGACCTTGACACCGAGGTCACCCCCGGGATGGGGATGGTGTTGTTAAAAACTTTAGACCTATATCTACCATCATGCCAAATATAAACGAAATCCATCAAAGGGTCTTCAAAATATGAGGTCTTATAAACTTTAACGCAAAATTTTGACCCTGTGACTTTTTTACAAAAATTCTAAGTTCGTGACTTTGACCCCAAGGTCACCCCCAGGGTGGGGTGGTGCTGATAAAAACTTTAGACCTATCTCTACCATCATTCCAAATATGAACTAAATCCATCAAAGGGTCTTCAAAATATGAAGTCTTATAAACTTTAACGCAAAAACTTTGACCCTGTGACGGAAAGACGAGCGAACGAACGTACAAATGAACAAACGAACGAACGAATGTACGTACAAATGAACGGACGGACGAATGGAAAAGCAAAAACTATATAACCCCACATACTTCGTATGTCGGGGGTATAATTAAGCTGCCACAAACTTTGACCCTGTGACGGAAAGACGAACGAACAAACGTACGAATGAACAAACAAACGAACGAATGTACGTACGAATGAACGGACGGATGAACGGAAAAGCAAAAACTATATAACCCCACATACTTTGTATGTCGGGGGTATAATTAAGCTGCCACACCCCTGACATTTTCTGCCAATCAGATTACTTGATCCAGCTTGTTGATAAAATTATAAAGTTACAATAAATACAATAAGCCTTGTCCTGCTAAACCTGGTTATGCCCTGCCTTTGCAAACAGTGTAGATCTACTTAAGTTGGCTTCTGAAGCAAACTTATCTGGATCTGCACTGTTTGTCATTAAGTATGTGAATTTATATCTACAACCTGGATCAAGTAGTCTGACTGGCTGAAAATTAGAAGTGGGTGTGGCATCTTATTTATTCAGCAGGACAAGGGTAAATACATATTTGACCTAATTACTGCACATATCCCTGTAAGGAGAGTGTAAGACAATTCCTTGGTCTTACTGTCCCTGTATGTTTTATCCAGGACAAGGGTTAAGGTGTGCCAATACTAGGTAAAAGTTTCAGCATACAATATTGTGAAATATGTTTCTTATTTTTCCCAGAAAATAGGATTTAACCCTGAATTGTCCTGCTGAACCCAGATATACCCTGCCTTTGCAAACAGTGTAGATCCAGATCAGTTGGCTTCTGAAGAAGCCAACTGATCTGGATCTGCACTGTTTGCCATTAAGTATATGAATTTATAGCAGCAATCCAGATCAAGCAATCTGATTGGCTGAAAATAAGAAGTGGGCACCGCATCTTAATTTATTCAGCATGACAATATTTCATGCAAATTGTCTCCTTAGGAGACAAATTGCATGAAATGTCAAAGCCTATTTTCTAGGGGAAAAAAAATCCAAACAAAATCATAAATTTGAATTCTGCTGAATTTGCCCATAGCACTCTAAGTGTTAGGTAAATGCAGTCTATCAAGATGTAGGAAGGGTGATAATGAAAGGCTCCATCCAATGAAATGTCCTATTCCCCATCCAAAGTTGGAAAAGCTAACCACTCCACAACATCTATTTTTAAGCAGGACTGCCGCTATTTTGAATAATTAGCCCTGGTCCTTCTGACCCAAGATATGCTCTGCCTTTGAAAACAGTGTAGATCTAGATCAGTTGGCTTCTTCAGAAACCAAGTGATCTGGCTCTGTACTGTGTGTCAGTCAGTACGTGAATTTATATCAACAACCTGGATCAAGTGATCTGATTGGCTGAAAATTAGAAGTAGGCATGGCATTTTATTTAATCAGCATGACTATGGTGATTCTAAATCTTTCAAATTTTTAAATAAATCATCTTTCTGACAGAAAACCATTGCTTTCAAGTAAAATCAATTTATGTCTTCAGAAGAAGCAATATACAAAAGTATATATATAGTTAAAATATTGCTGCAAATAATGTTTATTTATATTTTGCATATTTAATTAAGGTGCTGTGATATCAAAAAGCTTCGTTAATAAGTGCGTCCAATGGTAAATGCAAAGCAGTTCCCCAAACCGCGGAGCGGTTCGGCATGCAGACGTACTACTATAGACTACCAATGTGACCAGTGATGTGTGTGACCAAAAATGTACTGGTCCAACAAACGCTTGGGTGGTTCGGTGCTTATCCTGAATAACAATAAACCTTCTGTGATTTGGCAGCGACTATTGACATAGTGGCCGTGCCAATAATACAGCAAAACAGACAATAACGCCAAGTATTCCAATTGCAAGGGGTTGAATCACGAGACTTATGATGTCAGCCTACAAAATTTGTGATCACGGCCATTTTGTATTTTGTCTCCACTTCGAATTGTATTTCTATCCATTCTCCGTCTATTTACAAGCTAAGCATGATTCATTTTGTGCATAAGGTACACTTTGATGTAGATCTTTAGATAGCACGTAGACTTTATGCTCTTTTCACATGATAATCTGAAAAAACTTTGACACAATAGTGTGTTTGTTCGACCGGTTTATAAATTGTTGTTATTTTTATGTTTTTTTTCCTGCTTTTCATAAGATGTAGACTCGAAAAAAACAAAAAACAAGACCAAACAGAACCAAGACAAAAATGTACAAACAGTCAAAATCTTTAGGAAAAATCCTGAAGCAGTAAAACGAATTTCAGATATGTGAACAAAAGTGTACTGTCGTTATACTTGTCATCGGCATACACTAGTTTTCGATATTTGGAAAGCATGGCCCCCGCCCATCGGGGCCCGCAAAATAGATGGGCTGCCTAAAGTCTCCATGGCATGAGCAGGACCCGAACTCATGTGATCGAGTCGGATAAAGTCCCACAAATTTGGAGGCAGTGTCACTGAACTAGTGAAATATTGTTGACTTGGACATTATATCGCAATTCATGTCGTGGATTCAGAAGTCAAACGTGGTCTGAAATCAAATTCACTTATATCTGGCCAACCCACCTATGAAGCATATGATGATAATTTGGACACACGGATATAGGTAGCACCCATTAAATTCATATTATTCAATATGACGATGCCATACGAACAATTTTGATACTTCAATAACTTTCTTATTTTTTATCCAATTTTGATCGAATTGGCATCAAAATGTTTACTTTGTCGTGTGCATTCTACACAGCATTGCTCTTTCCTTTAATTTGACACAAACAATTTCGTCTACAAGCACTTAGTGACACAAAAAACTTATTCTGCAATGGCACAATTTACCTAATATAGCAAATTAGTGGTCACAAGATCCCAACTAAATACCAACATACTAGCTGATTGTACTTTCACCTGTATCACTCTCTGAGCAAATTCAGCTGATGACAAATTCACAATATATTTTTCAATTTTTTGCTAGAAAAAAGACTTTGACATTTCATGCAAATTGTCTCCAAAGAAGACAATTTGCATTGAATGTCAAAGTCAATTTCCTGGGAAAAATATCCAAGATTTCAAAATGTCTTCAGCTGAAGTTTTTACCCCGCATGCAAAGGTTTAATTACAATTACCATTAACATTTTATAAGTCTATCATATTTATCAAACATAGCCATAAGGTTATAATAAAACAAAAACCTCAGGGCTCCAGACAAATGATTATTCCAGAAAACATCTTATTATTTTTCCATAAAAACATATGTTCTGATATTTTAGTGGAACCAATTGCAATAATTCTTATCAGATCACAAAACATATGTTTTCACAGAAAAATAAGAAGAAAATAATTATCTGGGCCCAGTTGTTCAAAGCTAACGATGTCGTTAGTTAACGATTCGTTAAAATTTACATCGAGTGATACGCAAATATGCTGAAATTTTTTGCTGAAAAAATGTGAGTAGCTTTTGCAAATGCAAAAGCTACTCACATTTTTTCTGCAAAAAATATCAGAATATTGTATATTGAATCCCGCTAAAACAGTTAACCAAATGGCCCTTAATGAGCTCGTTAAGCTAACGACGCTTTGAACAAATGGGCCCTGATCTGGAACTAACGCCAGTACAACCTACTGCCAAGCAAACATGTTTTTTACCACACAACATTAAACATAATGCCAAAATTATACGTCATTATATAAGATTAATGCCGGTGGTTTTATTGTAAGCAGACTGTTAATGTGGACTAAATAGATCTAACAGACCCAAAAATAATCAGCTTCATGAGAAACTGCATTGCAGTCTGGTTTGATTGATTGTTGCTCCACTTGCATCTTTATGCAACACATTTCTTACATACCTAAGGTTCTGTAGCATTAATGATATGGTAGTCACCCTCATTGTTCCAGATAAGAGGGATACCCAGGGCCCAGTTGCTCAAAGCTAATGACATTGTTAAAATTTACATCGGAATGATACGCAAATATGCTGAAATTTTTTGCTGAAAATATGTGAGTAGCTGTTGCAGTGCAAAAGCTACTCACATTTTTTCAGCAAAAAATATCAAAATATTGTGTATTGAATCCCTCAAAACAGTTAACGAAATGATCCTTAACGAGCTTGTTAAGCTAACAATGCTTTGAACAACTGGGCCCTGATAATTATTTTTCTTACTTCTCTACAAAAACATATGTTGTGGGTACTCATTAGAAGCACTTCGCTGAGGTGCTTCTAATGTTTACCCACAACATATGTTTTTCGTGGAAAAATAAGAAAACTATCAATATTTTTTGGTTGAAAGAAATCTTATCTAGAGCTATGACCCTAATTCTTCTGACAGAAATACCTGAGCAGACAGAACAGACCCAGATCACATTAATCACAGCTTGCACTATCTGTCATTCCATCAACATTCTTTGGTGTTTTATGTCCCTTTCAACATTATTATTATCAACTTTCTTTGGTGTTTTATGTCCCTTTCAACATTATTTAAATCATATTGATATGATGGAAGGATGATAATGAATGGCTCTACTCAATGAAGTGCTATACAGTCAAAAGCTGAATTTCACTTCCAGTGTGATTCAAACTTGAGACTTCATGATCTTTCTTTTATGTTTAATTCCCTTTCAACATTATTATTATCAACTTTCTTTGGTGTTTTACATCCCTTTCAACATTATTATTATCAACTTTCTTTGGTGTTTTATGTCCCTTTCAACATTACTATTATCAACTTTCTTTGGTGCTTTATGTCCCTTTCAATATTATTATTATCAACGTTCTTTGATGTTTTATGTCCCTTTCAATATTATTATTATCAACGTTCTTTGATGTTTTATGTCCCTTTCAACATTATTATTATCAACTTTCTTTGATGTTTTATGTCCCTTTCAACATTACTATTATCAACTTTCTTTGGTGTTTTACGTCCCTTTCAATATTATTATTATCAACGTTCTTTGATGTTTTATGTCCCCTTCAACATTATTATTATCAACTTTCTTTGGTGTTTTATGTCCCTTTCAACATTATTAAAGTCCTACTGATATGATGGAAGGATGATAATGAATGGCTCTACTCAATGAAGTGCTATACAGTCAAAAGCTGAATTTCACTTCCAGTGTGATTCAAACTCGAGACTTAGTGATCTTTCTTTTGTGTTTTACATCCCTTTCAATATTATTATTATCAACTTTCTTTGGTGTTTTACGTCCCTTTCAACATTATTATTATCAATATTCTTTGGTGTTTTACATCCCTTTCAACATTATTATTATCAACTTTCTTTGGTGTTTTATGTCCCTTTCAACATTATTATTATCAACTTTCTTTGGTGCTTTATGTCCCTTTCAACATTATTATTATCAACTTTCTTTGGTGTTTTACATCCCTTTCAACATTATTATTATCAACATTCTTTGGTGTTTTATGTCCCTTTCAACATTATTATTATCAACTTTCTTTGGTGTTTTATGTCCCTTTCAACATTATTAAAGTCATACTGATATGACGGAAGGATGATAATGAATGGCTCTACTCAATGTAGTGCTATACAGTCAAAAGCTGAATTTCACTTCCAGTGTGATTCAAACTCGAGACTTCAATATCTTTCTTTTATGTTTTACATCCCTTTCAATATTATTATTATCAACTTTCTTTGGTGTTTTACATCCCTTTCAACATTATCATTATCAACTTTCTTTGGTGTTTTACATCCCTTTCAACATTATTATTATCAACCTTCTTTGGTGTTTTAAGTCCTTTTTCACATTATTATTATCAACTTTCTTTGGTGTTTTATGTCCCTTTCAACATTATTATTATCAACTTTCTTTGGTGTTTTAAATCCCTTTCAACATTATTATTATCAACTTTCTTTGGTGTTTTAAATCCCTTTCAACATTATTATTATCAACTTTCTTCGGTGTTTTAAGTCCCTTTCAACATTATTATTATCAACTTTCTTTGGTGTTTTATGTCCCTTTCAACATTATTATTATCAACTTTCTTTGGTGTTTTAAATCCCTTTCAACATTATTATTATCAACTTTCTTTGGTGTTTTAAATCCCTTTCAACATTATTATTATCAACTTTCTTCGGTGTTTTAAATCCCTTTCAACATTATTATTATCAACATTCTTCGGTGTTTTAAGTCCCTTGCAACATTATTATTATCAACTTTCTTTCGTGTTTTATGTCCCTTTCAACATTATTATTATCAATTTTCTTTGGTGTTTTACATCCCTTTCAACATTATTATTATCAACTTTCTTTGGTGTTTTAAATCCCTTTCAACATTATTACTATCAAATTTCTTCGATGTTTTAAACCCCTTTCAACATTATTATTATCAACTTTCTTTGGTGTTTTACATCCCTTTTAACATTATTATTATCAACTTCCTTTGGTGTTTTAAATCCCTTTCAACATTATTATTATCAAATTTCTTCGGTGCTTTACATCCCTTTCAACATTATTTAAGTCATATGATATGATGGAAGGACTATAATGCATGGCTCTACACAATGAAGTACTACACAGTCATAAGTAGAATTTCACTTCCAGTGTGATTCAAGCTTGAGACCGCATGATTTTAAGCTGTGAGAACAAAACACTAGGCCTTCTAGACACTTCTCCTTAGGAGACAATTTGCATGAAATGTCAAATCTTATTTTCTGGGAAAAATAAGAAAAATATTTCAAAATGTCATCTGCTACATTTTTTACCCAGCATGTTATTAACCCTTGTCCTGCTGAACCTAGATATACCCTGACTTTGCAAACAGTGAAGATCCAGATCAGTTGGCTTCTGAAGAAGCCAACTAATCTGGATCTACACTGTTTGTCATTGTGTGAATTTATACCAACAATCTGGATCATGTAATGTGATTGGCTGAAAATTAAAAGAGGGCATGGCATCTTAATTTATTCAGCAGGACAAGGGTTAATTAAGAAGCAGGTATTTCTCTGCCAATATGGGGTGTAGAAACACTGAGCTTGGGTAAAAAGCAACACCAGATGCAAGCTTCTGTTCAATTATGATCACAAAAATGCAAGTTGGTTGTTCAGGTTGTCATAGCAACAGATAAGGCATTTTTTTCATCCGAAAACTGCTGATATCTTTCTTATTTCTCAAGGAAAACATATGTTATGGATACACATTAGAAGCACCTCACTGAGGCACTTCTAATGAGTACCCACAACATATGTTTTCGTCGAGAAATACGAGAAATATTATGTGGATACCCCCTCTTATCTGCAGCTATGGGTTGTGTTGCTTTGTTTGTGCCAAA
Organism: Anodontia alba; assembly: GCA_964016985.1. NCBI lineage: Eukaryota > Metazoa > Mollusca > Bivalvia > Lucinida > Lucinidae > Anodontia > Anodontia alba. The sequence goes on along the minus strand of OZ024825.1, from coordinate 11,626,394 downwards.
ACATAGTACCAATCAGCTTTATTTCCATGGCAAAGAATGGCAATTAAGCCAATTAGGTTGTAGTATTTTTTCTTTTATTTTCTACAGCAATAAGAAAAGCAAAACATTCAACTAGCTTTTTTGCTGTTTGAAGGTAAAGTTTTATTCCCGTTAATCAATATCAGGTTCACTTTACTGGAAATAATGGTCAAAATAAAAGTTTGGACCTAAAGTTATGTAGATATTGAGTTCTTGACAAGATTTGCCATAGGACAAGGTAGTATCCATTTAAACAATTTTTTAAATTTTCAAACTTTGATCGCCTTCTTATTTTCCATCTGATTTTGATCAAACTAGAGCTGTCAGAGGATCTGACTAAAGCCCTGCTGCAGCCCTATCAGAGGATAAATACTCATAGTGCACTGAAATATTTTGAATTCATGCTTACCAGATAACATCACTGCAGGACATGGTAACATGGCAACATAAAACCTATCAAGGATTTAACTCCATGAGCTATGGGCCCTTGGACCAAATTCAGGTATAAAGGAGACATCAACCCACTCTCCATGACACTGTGTTTACCTGGTTTCAATTTTGTTACCCTTACAGTTCTTGAGAAAAGTGCGACTAAACTTTTTCATTAATGGAAAATTGTAAAACCTATCAAGGGATGTAACTCTAAGAGTTATAGGCGCCTGGCCCTGATTCCTGTATATACAATACAACAGCCACTGTCCATGTGTGTACCAAGTTTCAACTTTATAGCTTTCATAGTTCCTGAGAAATCAGTAATGAAAATTTTTTGTTTATGGCAAATTGTAAAACCTATAAAGGGATTTTACTCCAAGAGTTATGGGCTCTTGGCCCTAATTCTGGTATACAAAATACATCAGCCCACTGTCCATGTGTGTACCAGTTTCAACTTTGTAACCCTTACAGTTCTTGAGAAAAGTGTGACAAAAACTTTTCATTAATGGCAAATTGTAAAACCTATCAAGGGATGAAACTGTACGAGTTATAGGCCCTTGGCCCTCATTCTGGTATACAAGATACATCAGCCCAATGTCCATGTATGTACCAAATTTCAACTTTACAGCTTTCATAGTTCCTGAAAAATCTATAACCAAAATTTCTCATTCATGGTAAATTGTAAAACCTATCAATTTTTCATTTATGGCAAATTGTAAAACCTATCACGGGATTTAACTCCTTGGCCCATCTTTCTGTTGTATGCAATACATCAACCCACTGTCCATGTGTGTACTAGGTTTTAACTTTGTAACCCTTACAGTTCTTGAGTAAAGTGTGATGAAAATTTTTCATTAATGCAAATTGTAAAACCTATCAAGGGATGTAACTCCAAGAGTTATAGGCCCTTGGCCCTGATTCTGGTATACGCAGTACATCAGCCCATTGTCCATGTGTGTACAAAGTTTCAGCTTCACAGCTTTCATAGTTCCTGAGAAATCTGTAATGAAAATTTTCCATAAATGGTAAATTGTAAAAGCTATCAAGAGATGTAACCCCAAGAGTTATGGGCCCCTGCCCCTGATTCTGGTATACAGGATACATCAGCCCATTGTCCATGTGTGTATTAAGTTTCAACTTTACAGCTTTCATAGTTCCTGAGAAATCTGTAGCGAAAATATTTCATTAATGGCAAACTGTAAAATCTATCAAGGGATGTAACTCCGAGTTATGGGCCCCTGCCCCTGATTCTGGTATACAGATACACTGACCCACTGGGTATGTGTGTACCAAGTTTCAGCTTTGTAACCCTTACAGTTCTTGAGAAAATGGCAACAAAAATTATCTGATAACTGGACTTAATGACGAATGGAAAGAAGAAATGACAGACAGAATGACGCAAGGAATGATGAAAGGACAAGGCAAATCCAGTCTAGCCCTGCTTTTTCAAAGCCGGGCTATAATTAGTATCAAAATGCAAGCTTTGTGAATGTCTTTCTTTTCAGATACTGTCTAAACAAATTCTGCCTTTCCATTTATATTAAATGCAAAAAAAATGTTCTGGATACATTAACCTTTAAAGTGCTAGGTACAATTGTAGCAGACGAAATTTCTAAAACATTTTCATCGAAAATAAGATTTGACATTTCATGTGAATTGTCTGCTACACAGACAATTCAGACAATTCACATGAAATATCAAGTCTTATTTCTCTGAAAAAAAAATGGCAAAATCATCACACTACAGAATCTTTTTGAGTTTGGCTATACTTACAGCATCTGCAACGCCACCTGGCAGAATCGTCTTGACAACGACCCCTGTACTTCTACCCCCAATAATACCAAATCCCAGTCCTGTACCATCATTCATTAAGTCAATAACTTCGATCTGAGTCCATTCTGTATTCAACTGGAAAAAAGAAAGAAAACAATAAGACATAAAGAAACAATAATTCCGATAGTTTATTTCTTCTTCAGTGGGGTCTGGTCTGGTAGCTATACAGTAAAATGTCAATGATTCAAAAAGGGATGGTTGGTTTACCATGACTGATTTGAACCCATTTTTGAGTCCCTAGGAAATTCTTCCAATAGCTCAAGAAAACAAATATTTAGTGACATTTTAGGGAAATTTTCTTATTTTATGATGAAAATGTATGTTAAGTGTACTGATTACAATATTACCTCATACAGACAATTCTGATGATTACATTAACATACCATTATTTTATAGAAGATAGAAAACACATCCCTAAATTATCCCTAATTCCTCCAGCCCTGGCACTAGGATTAACACTCAGTGCCTCAAACTACCCATGTCTAGAACAAATTTCCATACTCCCAGAGATGTTCAAGCCATTGAGGTTTGACTATGTTAAACTTAATCCTTGTCATACTGAATTAAGATGCCACACCCACCTAATTTGCAGCCAATCAGATTGCTTGATCCGAACTGTTACTATAAATTCACATACTTAATGGCAAACAATGCAGATCCAGATCAGTTGGCTTCTTCAGAAGCCAACTGATCTGGATCTACACTATTTGCAAAGGCAGAGTATATCCAGGTTCAACATGACAAGGGTTAAGTTATTTGGCCTTCATAACTCCTTACATATAACTCTTTCCCCGCTAGTGGCGACTTTTGTCGTCTGCTGATAACCTTTGCAAACAGTTTGGACCCAGATCAGGCCCAACAATACATCGGACCTGATCTGGATCCAAACTGTTTGACACTCTGATGGTATTCCTGAAAAATTTTTTTGAAAAAAATTAATTTGAAAAAGAAACCACATATGATAAAAAAAGCATGCAAAATTACCCAGCATGCAAAAAGCTAAACACTATCCTAAAATTTGAGAGCCCATTTGACTACCTGGTAAAATGTCTAAAATCAATTCATCTCCAGTAAAATTTACTTTGGAATGACATTTTCTTAAAGCATTTTACTTTCACTACAGCAATTCCAGACAAAAATAAGTCAGAGTACCGGTATCCCAAACATGAATATGCAAAAAAAAAAAAAAAAAAGAAAAACTCTGGAAAAACATTTTGTTCTTTATTTAATCAACTCTGCAATGTGCCCTGTTATCACTAACCAGTTCTGGAAGTTACTTTGCAATTTTAATTGACTGCTGGGTATAATGTGAAGTGGCAAGACATTGTGTTACAGAGGTCAGAAAAAATATTTATAAAAACAGTTTATGGATATTTCTAAGATGTGACACTAGTCATGGTTTAAATGGTATGAAGCTGTAGAACCCAGCATCTGATCAGTGTCTACTCTGTTTACCATTCATCCAGCAATATTTAACCCTTGTCCTGCTGAACCCGGATATATCCTGCCTTTGCAAACACTGTAGATCCAGATCAGTTGGCTTCTGAAGAAGCCAACTGATCTGGATCTGCACTGTTTGCTATTCAGTATGGGAAACTATATCAACAACCTTGATCAAATAATCTGATTGGCTGAAAATTAGAAATGGGCATTGCTTCTTAATATTTATGGTAAATAAGATATTTTCAAGCTGTAAAGATTATCTTTTTCATCTCCACCACTCTTTTAGACCCCTGGCCTAAAAAGAACAAGAAAGAGACTAGAAATGTGTCAATACAACATAGGTGCCCCCTCCCAGGGCCCTACTTACCTGGAAACAAGCAGTTTGCAAAAAATGAAGTTGAAAAAGGCCATAACTCCCAAAATAATTGGTAGATTTTTACCCTAAATCGAACTTGACCTATATTTTATGATTATGTACCTGTGTATAAAATATCAATCAAATACACTAATCTTTTCAAGTGATATCAAACTGAAACCATTTTACATACATACGGACAGGGCCATTAAGTTGAAAAAGGGCCATAATTCCCATAATAATTGGTGGATTTTACCCTAAAACGAACTTGACCTCTATTTTATGATTATATACCTGTGTGTAAAATATGAATCCAATAACTCAATCTTTTCAAAAGATATGGAAAACATTTTTCCTATATATAGACGGGATGATGAAGTTGCAAAAAGGGCCGTAACTCCCATAATGATTGGTGCATTTTATCCTAAATTGAACCTGACCCATATTTTATGATTATATACCTGTATATAAAATATGAATCCAATACACTATTTTTTTTCAAAAGATATTGAACGGACACCATTTTTCATACATATTGATGGGACAAGGAAGTTGAAAAAGGGCCATAACTCCCATATTAATTGGTACATTTTACCCTAAATCGAACTTGACCTATATTTTATGATTATGTACATACCTGTGTGTAAAATATGAATCCAATACACTAATTATTTCAAAAGATATCAAACTGAAATAATTTATCCTACATACGGACTGACGGGACATACAGAAGTACGAACAGACAGCGGTGATACTATTTGCCCTCCACCCATTGAAAATGCTGGGGTGCATAAAAAAATTCAAACAAAGTAATGTAAGATATAGAGGTTGATGGTTCATTTCCTGGCTGATGTCTGATAGACCCTGAAGCAAAAACATTTTCAAGAATTGCGTGAGCATTAAAGATATTATAATTAATTAATCTTCCTGTGTAAAAAAAAAACAAAAAAACAATCTGCAACAGATTAAAAGGAACTTTGTGAAGGGAGCTATACTATCAATGGCGAAGTGTCAATTATCAGCAAGCTGCAACTTCAGACAAATCAAGCTTCATCATTATCTTTCAATCATCAAGTGATTCTCAGCTGATAAAATCAGTTTTTCCTGAACAGAGAAGGAGAGAAAAAAACAAACTAATTTCCTGCATCAAACCTTAGCACTCCACGGCTTTAGATAAGAGTCGGATAAATATTTTTTGTTTCTCCATGAGAATGTATGTTTTTGGTACTCATAAGAAAAGCATAGCTCTTGATAAGATGCTTTTTTCAGTCAAAAAATATTGATATTTTTTCTTACTTCTCCACGAAAAAATATGTTGTGGTACTCACTTAAGAAGTGCCTCGGAGAGGCACTTCTAATGAGTACCCACAACATATGTTTTCATGGAGAATAAGAAAAATATTTACCTGATACCCACTCTTATCTACACCTATGGAAAAGCCTCAGAGGCACTTCAAATGAGTACCCACAACATTTTCATGGAGAACATTTTTTTTTTTTCCACAAGTAAAACGATTTTTTTTTTTTTTTTTGCCTTATCTGGAGATATGACTGTTCTCTCATGTCAAAATTAGCTGACACATAAGGGATACTTTTTCTCATTTTTTTCCAGACAACCAGACTGAACATTGCATATGAATGGGGGATTGCAGCAAATTACCTCCTGTATTGAACTGCAAAGAGGGCTTATTCAGCGCAAAAGTCCAAAATCGATAAAACCTGTGTTTTTATGGTAAGGATGTGCTAGATTCGTTTTTACAAAAATATGTATTATTTATCATTATATTTTTTTTTTATTTTCTCATTTTTGTATCCCAAATCAACTTTGTTATCCAACTTTATTCAAAAATACATGGAGTTATAATGATCTGGATATTTACGGACCACTAATGTAAGTAATAATAGCAGACAGATATAATTCACTGCAGTTTCCCATTGTCCTTAGGTGATGACTTGCATACAATTTCCAGCCTTCTTTTCTGAGTTTGTTTGTTTGTTTGTGTTGAGGTTTTACAGCCCAGTCAACCCATCAGGGTCATGTCAAGCCCAAATAGTTTACCTAACCACACTTTTACTGGGCAGAACTAGTCAAACAGATGACTGACACCTGCAGGTAGGCTTGTGTGGGGCTACAGAGATGACTAATAACTGCAACAAGGCTTAAGGGACTACCAACAGATGACTGATAGGTGCAGGAAGGCTTATGTGGGCTATCAACAGATAACTGATACCTGCAGGAAGGCTTGTGTGAGCTATCAACAGATGACTGACACCAGCAGGAAGGCTCCTGGTGGGCTATCAACAGATGACTGATACCTGCATGAAGGCTTGTGCGGGGCTATCAACAGATGACTGATACCTGCAGAAAGGCTTGTGTGGGCTATCAATAGATGACTGATACCAGCAGGAAAGCTTGTATGTGGATGTCAACAGATGACTGATACCAGAATGGAAAGCTTGTGTGGGGATGTTGACAGATGACTGACACCTGCATGAAGACGTGTGAGGCTATCAACAGATGACTGATACCAGCAGGAAGGCTTGTGTGGGGATATCAACAGATGACTGACACCTGCATGAAGGTTTGTGCAGGGCTATCAACAGATGACTGATACCAGCAGGAAAGCTTGTGTGGGGATGTAAACAGATGACTGACACCTGCATGAAGGCTTGTGTGGGGCTATCAAAAGAAGACTGATACCAGCAGGAAGGCTTGTGTGGGGATATCAACAGATGACTGACACCTGCATGAAGGCTTGTGCAGGGCTATCAACAGATGACTGACACTTGCATGAAGGCTTGTGTGGGGCTATCAACGGATGACTGATACCAGCAGGAAGTCTTGTGTAAGGATATCAACAGGTGACTGACACCTGCATGAAGGCTTGTGTGGAGCTATCAACAGATGACTGATACCAGCAGGAAGGCTTGTGTGGGGCTATCAACAGATGACTGTCACCTGCATGAAGGCTTGTGTGGGGCTGTCGACAAATGACTGATACCAGCAGGAAGGCTTGTGCGGGGCTATCAACAGATGACTGATACCTGCAAGAAGGCTTGTGTGGGGCTATCAACAGAAGACTGATACCAGCAGGAAGGCTTGTGTGGGGCTATCAACAGATGACTGATACCTGCATTAAGGCTTGTGCAGGGCTATTAAGGGATGACTAATACCTGCAGGAAGTTTTGTGTGGGGCTACCAAAAGATGACTGATACCAGCAGGAAGCCTTATGTGGGGCTGTGAGGAAATGACTGAAACCTGCAGGAAGTGCTAGTGTGGTGACTACAAAGAGAAGATTGAAACCTGCAAGAAGGCTAGTCTGGGGCTACCAAGTGATGATGGATACCTGCAGGAAGGCTTGTGTGAGGCTACCAAGAGATGACTGATACCAACAGGAAGGCTTGTATAGAGCTACCAAGAGCCTGAAACCAGCAGTAAGGCTGGTCTTGGGCTATCACCTGAAACCTGCAGTAAGGTTGGTCTTGGGCTATCAATGGATGACTAATACAGGATGGCTTAATGAATGAATAGTTGGGGTTTAACGACACGTCAACCCTTGAGGGTCATTTTGTGTCGTCTCCCAGAGAAAGGGAGAAAAGAGATAGAAGAGAGAGTAGAGGAGATGAAAGAGAGGGACAGGGAAGAAAGAGGAACAGGAATGAAAGTGAAGAAACAGAAGAAATAAAAACATTCCCCCTCTACCCTTACCCACTACATGGATAGCAGGCCTTGCCCAACTGTAAGCCAATATCAGTTGGACGCCCCAGTGATGTAACAGGATGGCTTATGTGGGGCTTCCAAGAGATGACTGATAGCTGCAGGAAGGCTTGTTTAGGGATAACATCTGTAGAAAATTTGGTTGAGGACTATCAACAGATGACTGATCCTTGCAGGAAGAGTGTGGAGACCAACAACAGATGACTAATACCTGAAAGAATGCTGTTGGACAACATATGACTGATACCTGCAAAACAAACTGGTGAATTAACAACCAATGACTGACACTTGCATATACTGATCATGGAATATCAACAGAATATTGATACCTGCAGGAAAACAGGTGGGGCACTAACAATGAATGATATCTGCAGAATGCCATAAGCATAACAAAAGGCTAACAAATCTGTTTAGTATTATAATATGTTTCCACAACTCTGCTCATTATACATCTCATCTGGAGTAATTTGTTTACAGGTGAAAAATTAATCAAGATGCCACCTGGAATGCAGTTATGCATTTCTACTAACCTGTTTACACCAACTTTACCCCATATCGTATTAATTTGAAACAAAATAAAATACAAGTGTGTTTCAACTTTCCCTGATAACCTCATTTATTTTAACCCAACCTACAGCATTTTCTCAATGACAAAATTGTCAAACAAGCAACATCAGGCAGCACAATTCTGCAGTTATGGTAAATCTATGTAAGCTTTGGTTGTTGCTATAATATATTGATTTTTCTCCCTTATTTGAGCTGCTGTGCACAGCATTTCCAACAAGACTGCCTGAGTGCCCAGAGCAGACTTAGATTAGTTTACACAACTGCGCAGGCTTCTCAGTCTTCACTGTCCACCTGAAGATGCTTTGGATCTTTGGCCACCCCTGGAGTGCCCTGGAAAGACTGATCAGACTGCAGCTGCACAGGTTGATCTGAGTCTTTGCTGGGCACACATGCACTCTTGAAGGCTATGCCCTGGCTCATTTTTCAATGAATATCTATGTTGTAGGCACTCAATAGAAATGGCTTGGTGATTACCCTCCACTAAGTTTTCATGTAAAAATTAGTAAAATCTTTAACCCTTGTCCTGCTGAATAAATTAAGATGCCACGCCTTCTTCTAATTTTCAGCCAATCAGATTGCTTGATCTCAATTGTTGCTATAAGTTCCCATTCTCAATGGCAAACAGTGCAGATCCAGATCAGTTGGCTTCTGAAGAAGCCAACTGATCTGGATCTACACTGTTTGCAAAGGCAGGGTATATCCGGGTTCAGCAGGACAAAAAATGAGGCTCCCAGGGACTACCTTATGTGGAGTTATAGGGTCCTTTAATAAGATTTAGGGGTTTGTTGCTTTAAAGAGGTTAACTCATTAAGCATTAATCACAACTTCAGCAGTCAACACTTTGAAATGTTTTGTCTCAAAGAAGATAAGACTTGACATTTCATGTGAATCATCTGCCTTGCAGATGATTCACATGAAATGTCTGGTCTTATTTTCTCTGAAAAGTGACAAAATCATTTTTAGAGCGCCATCTGCTACAAATTTGCCAAACCAAATAATGATAAGTCTTACCCTCCAGATCACAAATAGTAGTTGCGGTTATGGTACCAAAGCCGTAATCCAAAATCATAAATCCATAAACGAATGACGAATCAGAATGTTCAGACCAACAGACATGGACCCCAGAACAAAGGGTGTAATCAGGCGTCCGCGGATAGTAAGCATTACTTGGTAAGCAAGCTTCGCCCACCATGCCCATGGGCCTGAACGAAGGAAGTATCGGTAGAAGCGTATGTCCAGGATTTGGGAAGTCTACTTATGGCGCGTCACTGGCAAAAACATCAGAAACAATTCTGGAAACTGCCACATTGTAGGGATTGACTAGATCATGATGTCTCCCATAGAACTTCTTAAGTGTTGCTACCAGTTTGGTTTTTTGATACCCCTGGCTCAACAACTTTTGAGTGAGCACTTTCCCATGCTCCATGAAGTCCTGATAATTTGAACAGGTTCTGGCATAACGGATTAACTGTGAAACGTAAATGCCTTATGTCGGTGCAGAAGGGATATTACTGCTCAGGAAAGGAAAGTTAACGATGGAAAAATTGAAGTCATCCCGTTTGTCGTAAAGCCTAGTAGTAAGCTTTCCACTGTCGATGTAGAGATAACAATCCAAGTATGAGGAGGAGGCTGAAGTCTCCGTTGTTTCCTTTATTTCAAGTTCACTTGGGTAGATGAATTCTAAATACTCTGCAAATTTTGTGTTTTTCAGAGACAATACATCATCTATATATCTGTAGGTGAAATTGAATTGTTGTGCGAGGTGTTTCTTGCCTGCTTGGAGGAGACTTTGTACAAACTCCGCCTCATACGAGTATAAAAACAAGTCAGCAAGAAACGGTGCACAATTAGTACCCATCGGTATGCCGATTGTTTGTTGAAATATCCGACCGCCGAACTCCACAAAAATATTGTCGATTAGATATTCCAGCATCTTAATGACATCTGCATCTGAGTATTTTTGTGGTGCATCAGAGTGATCCCGAATGAAGTATGTGTCTTTGTAGCCAATGACAACATACTGAAATCGACGGTTACCATTCTTGTGGAAGAAACACTGGTTGATAATTGCCTTTAATTTAGATTTCAATTTATCATGAGGAATAGTAGTGTAAAGAGTAGAGAAATCGAAAGATTTTATACTGTTGACGGAATGAAGAGATTGTGCCTTTAGGTTTTCTTAGAGCTCTTTGGAGTTTTTCAGGATCCACATCTGATTAACACCACTTCTGGCATATGCAGTGTCACAATACTTCTGAAGGCCTTCTTTAACTGTGGTTAGTATTCGTGTTAGAATCTGAGAAAGAGGCTTGGTTGAGCACTTAGCTGAACCCGCAATATATCTCTGCATGTACGGATGTATAGATTAAAATACAAAGCCATAGATAGATAAAATTAATTTTGGATTGATCATATATGCATCACTTAAAGGACCCTCTACCCTAACTTTTGAGGGTCCAAAATAAGGTTTTGGGGGTAAAAACTGCCATGGGTGTCAGGGAAAACCAGGCCAAAGCTATGAAATTTACCCTGCACACATTGTAAATTCTTACTGCACTAACAAATGAAAATCTAAAAGGTTGCCTTTGGAGACAAAGAACATACAAAAGAATGAAAATTAGTGACTTGGGCCCAGTTGTTCAAAGCGTCGTTAGCTTAACGAGCTTGTTAAGGGTCATTTCGTTAACTGTTTTAGCGGATTCAATATACAATATTCTGAAATTTTTTGCTGAAAAAATGTAAGTAGCTTTTGCATTGCAAAAGCTACTCGCATTTTTTCAGCAAAAAATTTCAGCATATTTGCGTATCACTCGATTAAAATTTTAACGAATCGTTAACTAACGACATCGTTAGCTTTGAACAACTGGGCCTTGGTTTTTAAGTCTCTTTATACACAGAAAATTTGCAAGGCTGTATACGCCTCCTCGCACCTTGTTTGTTTGATTTGGGCTTAACGTCGCTTTCAACAATCCTTCAGCCATATCGCAACGGTGTCTGGATGTGGCAGGGAGCTCAATGCTCACTTTTAGAGTGCTGCCTCACTGAAATATCATGCCCAAGACACTCTGACATAATATTCCACCCAGTCACATTATACTGACACCAAGCTGACCTGTTCTAGCTCTACTTTCTTAATGCTGAGCGCCAAGCGAAAGAGCAGCTAGTACCATTTTTAAAGTCTTTGGTATGACCCAGCCAGGCCTTAGCACCTGCTTAACTGGTATTTGATTTTCAAAGTAACTGTTTGACTACATAATAATGTAGCTAAAATGTTGTAATAGAATGGTACAAACAGTGTAGACTCTTGAAGGAGCAGTTTGATCTATGTCCACATTTTGTCCAGGCCTGTCTGTCTGAATATTTAGGGTAAACTGGGTAACTGAATAGGGAAGCCTTAAATCTAATGAGCTTTATACATATATTTCCTCATTTATTGAAATTCTAGAAAATAACTATGATAGTTATCTACCTTCTTTGGGGAAGTTGAACAGTAAAAAAACTGATGATATTTTTCAAAGGTTTCACATTTTATGCAAATTTTCCCCTATTATTTGACATTTTTTTCCAGTCAACACTGTCAAGGTAAAGTTGAGTCCCAGGTTTGATATTTCATGCTAATTATGTGAGCTGAGGTTTGATGGACCTGTCAACATATTTCCCTTAGGGAGCCATCTCCCAGAGGGAAGGAGAGAGAGAAGAAGAATAGATGATGAAATGGCTCCAAACCCTGATCTTACTTCAGGTGAGACAAGAACCTTCCTGCCAAATAAAAACAATGACACAATCAAAACTAAGAGGGTGCACCTCCCTATATCCCACAATCACACTAATTTAACCCTTGTATGCTGAATAAATTAAGATGCCACACCCACATCGAATTTTCAGCCAATCAGATTACTTGATCCAGGTTGTTGATATAAAGTCACATACTGAATGACAAACAGTGCAGAGCAAGATCAGTACTTCAGAAGCCAACTGATCTGGATCTATATTGTTTGCAAAGGCAGGGTATATGCTGGCTCAGTAGGACATGGGTTAACATTTACCACTTTCTTGGCTGATTCAGCAGATAACAAATTGATATTTTTTTTGTTTTTTTTTCTGTCCCCAGAAAACAGGATTAGACAGGTTCATGCAAATTGTCTCCAATGGAGACAATATGCACGAAATGTCAAATCCTGTTTTCTGGGAGAAAATAAGAAAATATTTCAAAATGTGCCTGCTACCAAGAGTGCTAAGCCATAAAATAAAGGCATCTGTACATTTGTAGATTTGTTTGTGAGCAGAAGTAGAACTTTAATATGCCAATGCACCAAGTGCATCTTACATTTATTTACAGACAGGAGATTAAAATATAAGACAGCGGGCTCTATATTTTAATGTCTGCTAGCCACATAGCACAGGAAATTACCCACCATAATCTTCCATTAAGGATATTAGAATGACATGAACAAATAATTAATAGACTTTTAAACCAAATGTCATCTTGTCTAACTACTGTCAGAGGATTTGGTAGAGAATTTGATGGTAATTAATTCTGAGATAATTTTGTCCAGTTCTCTATAAAAACATATGTTGTGGGTACTCATTAGAAGTGCCTCACTGAGGCCCTTCTAATGAGTACCCATAACATATGTTTGTTTGTTTTTTTTGTTTTGAGAAATAAGAAAAAAATATCATGCAATTATCACAAGATAATCCACCTTAACCCTTGTCCTGCTGAATAAATTAAGATGCCACACCCACTTCTAATTTTTAGTCAGTCAGATTACTTGATCCAGATTGTTGCTATCAAATTCACATACCTAATGTCAAACAGTGCAGATCCAGATCAGTTGGCTTCTGAAGAAGCCAACTGATCTGGATCTACACTGTTTGCAAATGCAGGGTATATCTGGGTTCAGCAGGACAAGGGATAACAATCCCAATTGCTATTGTACTAAGTAATATCCAAAGTTGTTAATCCTTGTCATGCTGAATAAATTAAGAAGCCACACCCATTTTTAATTTTCAGCCAAACAAATTACTTAATTCAGATTGTTGATATAGATTCACATACTTAATGGCAAACAGTGCAGTTCCAGATCAGTTGGCTTCTTCAGAAGCCAACTGATCTGGATCTACACTGTTTGTAAAGACAGGGTATACCCGGGTTCAACAGGACAAGGGTTAAGGATGGGAGTTGATGATAATTCTGAGGTAATTTTCGCTTGTTCTCCATTAACACATATGTTGTGGGTACTCATTAGAAATCCCTCACCAAGGTGCTTCTAATGAGTACCCACAACATATGTTATTAATGGAGAAATAAGAAAAGTTATCCCAGAATTATCATCAGATATTCATCCTTAACATTTCCTCTACCACTGTATGTAGCCAAAGTATTCAGACAGATCAGTTTGGGCAAATAGTGAAGGCCCAGATCAGATACCACAAAATATGGCATCCGATCATGGTCTAAACTGTTTGCCACTTATCCATCAGTCTTTTAGACACATCAACAGGTAGTAAAATAGACCTTTTTTTTTCAAAGTTTAGGTAAGGTATCATAAAACCCTTGTCCTGCTGAACCCTACCTTTGCAAACATTGCAGATCCAGATCAGTTGGCTTCTAAGAAGCCAACTGATCTGGATGTACACTGTTTGCCATTCAGTATGTGAATTTATATCAACAATCTGGATCAAGTAATCTGACTGGCTGAAAATTTGAAAAGGGCATGGCATCTTATTTTTTTTTAGCAGGACAAGGATTAAATTAAGGTGTCTGAAAACTCAGGGTACATTTGGTGTTCATCTTTTATTTTTCAAATTTTAGGACAGGTATGGTAAAGAGCTATGGTGTCAAAATACTTTGGGTAAAAGCTGAATGAATTGATTTCTCAAGTCACCAACTCAGTAAGCATTCTACATATATCGATAGCAGGCTGTTAGCGGCCCGTCAGGGTAGCTGATGGGCCAATAATGGCCCTCTATAGATTTCTAAAGAATGCTAGCTGGTAACATATCACTTGAGTCAAAGACTTACTCCAACAAGCCAATTTCTTATAATATAGGTATTTCAGACACACTAATGGGTTTGTTGACAGATGGACATAATTGCTGTTTTACATGCAAAATTTCAGTCATTTCATTTCCTTACCAGACTGACAGACTTTGAGCTCTCTGTCTCCACAATTGCAACTTTGAAACCTGATACAGATACACTTAGCACACTGGGTGAAAAAATGTCAATAGAGGATATTTTTCTTAATTTTTAAGGGGAAGAGATGTACTTTCAAGGGAGTGAAGGCCATATCTCTAAATTGTTTTTGTCCCCTTCCAAAAAGTGGTCTACACTGTACGGAAAGAATTTTTGTAAATATTGCTTGATTTGATTTTACTGCTTTTATAAAATTCTTACATTAACCCATTTACCCTGTGTGGACTCTTCTACCATAACAATTTGGATTCATCTATTTCCAAAAGCAGGGTGCCTGGTTAGATTTTATTGCATGCTCCACAGAAAAAGTGGCCAATTTGACTGATGGAAAGGTTGACTTTCGAAGAGTGCCCTATGATCACCTTGCAAGTCTGTCTGTTGTCATTTAGCAAAAATGGCCACCTATTTTTATAAGTTTTGGTATACTAATAGATACTAACAGGATCTAGCCAATGAACTTGCCAAATGTGAACTTTCATTGACAGAGGCTAAGCCAAGGCAAAAATGTGAAAATATGAAAATTGCCATAACCCTTGCACCCTGAGGAATGTTCATGTACGGATTGATACTGACAAAATTTAGCCAATGGACTTGCCAAATAGTTGATTTTATTGACTGGAGAATGTGCCAAGGCAAAAAAATAAATAAATAAATAAATAAAACAGTTCTAAGGTAAAAGTTTACCATTTTTCACAACTTCCAATTATGTTCAGTGCTGCCAGACAGTTATAGCATAACAGCAACTTTATACTAAAATGAAATTCCATATTATTTTATAAGTAAATCATGCACTTCTGATGAAAGTTGACTATTACTATGTGTTATAGAAATTACTGTATGTAATGCAATCAGTGTAGACCCTGATCAGATACCATGTTCTGCAGCATCGGATCTGGGTCTACACTGTTTGCCAATTACCCTTTTAGGCATATAGGGGTTTCCTGAATAAAAATTGGTTAACCCTAGTCCTGCTGATCCTGGATATACCCTGTCTTTGCAAACAGTGTAGATCCAGATCAGTTGGCTTCTGTCGAAGCCAACTGATCTGGATCTGCACTGTTTGTCACTAACTTTGTGAATTTGTATCAACAACCTGGATCAAGATATCCGATTGGCTGAAAATTAGAAGTGGGTGTGGCATCTTAATCTTTTCAGCAGGACAAGGGTTAAGCATGAAAAATACTAACTCTAGTCCTGCTGAACATGGATATACCCTGCCTTTGCAAACAGTGTAGATCCAGATCAGTTGGTTTCTGAAGAAGCAAACTAATCCGGATCTGCACTGTTTGTCATTCAGTATATGAATTTATATCAACAACCTGGATCTAGTAATCTGATTGGCTCAAAATTGGATGTTACTAGGCGCTGCATCTTTATTCAGCATGACAAGGGCTAAGCCTCAAGAGGCTTGCAAAGCAACAGACTGAGTGATAGGAATGAATGATGTATAACAACCATCAACTTGATGCAACTATCATATTTACTCTGAATATTTGGACAAGCTTGAGCAGTGTATACGGTAAATATTCTAAAAATTCGAACACTAAAACGTCTGACAAAATGACATATGCAAACAGTGTAGACCCTGATCAGACTGCTCCTGAAGGAGCAGCTGATCAGGGTCTACACTGTGTGCCATTCCACTAAATATTTAAAGAAACTGCTGCATAAAAAGCAAACTTTAAGCCAAAAGAATATGGAATAAAGTGTTCGAAATTTTAGGAAATTTACCATACATAGATCAGATGCCACATCATTTGGCATCTGATTCGGGTCTACTCTGTTTGCCATGCTCACCCAGCAGACTTTAGATGTATCATCAAGCAGTCAAATGGACTTGATCAAATTTTAAGACAAATATAATAAGAGGTAAAGGTGATGGATGTTTAGGGTAAACTGTAAGCACTGGTGTTATATCCTGCTGTTGGACTAAAATGAAACTTACTATATTTATCCTAAATATCTGGGCCCAGTTGATCAAAGCGTCGTTAGCTTAACGAGCTCATTAAGGGTCATTTTGTTAACTGTTCTAGCAGATTCAATATACAATATTCTGATATTTTCTGCTGAAAAAATATGAGTAGCTTTTGCACTGCAAAAGCTGAGTAGCTTTTGCACTGCAAAAGCTACTCACATTTTTTCAGCAAAAAATTTCAGCATATTTGCGTATCACTCGATATAAATTTTAACGAATCGTTAACTAACAATGTCGTTAGCTTTGAACAACTGGGCCCAGGACATCTGGGCCCAGTTGTTCAAAACTAACAATGTCGTTAGTTAACGTATCATTAAAACTTTAATCATTAAATAGGGCATATACACTTATATATGTTTTGCTGAAAAAACATGAGTAGCTTTTGCTGAAAACATGTGAGTAGCTTTTGCAAGCTCATTAAGCTAATGATGCTTTGAACAACTGGGCCCTGAACTCCTTATGATATTTATCCTAAAATTTTAACCAGTCCATTTTACTACCTGTTCATGTGTCTATAACTGACTGGACAAGTAGCAATTAAATTGTTATGCCATATCAGAGGTTGATTTCTGTGGTGTTTGATCAGAGTCTGCACTGTTTGCTCAGATCTGTCTTCCTGAATACTTAGGTTAAATATGGTTCAAGATCCATCTATCTAGACAGGCACTAATGCATTTTTCAAATTTATGATTTATCACTGTTTCTCATGCAATATTACATATGTTCTATTTCCTAACAATCTATTATGATATCGGCCATGATCCTGGAAAACAGTACCTTAGGTCATATTTGAAATCTTAGACAAGCTTATATTGGTTCGGTTCATTTCCACAGTTCTATAGCCTTTCTTGAACAAAGTACCTTATTTACCCTAAGTATTTGGACACCTCAACTCCTTATAATAATATTTCTAAAATTTGAACAAGTACAATTTTCTACCCTGTTGGCTAAAGTCTATCTGTCCAAATACATACGGTAAATAGAGTAGCATATTTACTCTAAATACAATCTGGTACCTTAACATTTAGCACTCTCGGTAAAATTTTCATCAGGTAACATACTGAAATATTTTTTCTCAGTAAACAGGTTTTGTCAATTTCAATGTCAGAAATGTCTTTATGGAATTTTCAGAACCTGTTTTCTAGGAAATATACCCTATGTACTCAAACAGACAGGCCTGAGCAAACCTAGATGATACCCACGAGAACGGTAGCATCTCATCAGAGTCTCCACTGATTGACACTCATCCAGCAATTTTTGTACACAACATGAGATAGTAAATTAATTGACCATGTTCAAATTCTGGAACAAATATGATAAGAATTTAAGGTGTCTGAATTCTAAGGGTAAATACAGTAAGAAAAAAAAATATCAACAATGTGCTGTCTGCTGAATTAGCCGATGCCGACTTAAACGATTTTGGAAGAGGACCACCAAAGGAACATTTCTGCCAAATTATATTGAAATTGGTGCAGTGGATTCTGACGAGAAGATTATTGAAGTTAGTTTTTTTCTTCTTTTGGTTGCGATGGCAACCAGAATCCTGCATAGATTTCCAATCTTTGAATAATTCTAGTCAGTATCACCCAAGAACAATCCTGTGAAATTTGGTTAAAACTGGCTCAGTGGTTTAGGAGATGTTGTTTAAAGAAATTGTGGATGACAGATGGATGAACTGACAGACGGACGACAACAACGGACAGTGAGTGATCACAATAGTTCACCTTGAGCCTTGAGCTGAAAACAAAATTAAGAAGAAAAAAAGTATTGAAGATAGTGCTTGTACTTTTAGGACATTCACTATGTCTAAAAAAGACTGGCAGAATCGCGAACAGTGAGTTCTCAGCAGCCTAGTCATATCTCCTGATAAAATGTTGTTGGTTTTTTTTTCAATCAAAAGGTATTGAAAGTTTTCTAGTTTCTGCATGAAAACATCTGTTGTGTCGAGGCACTTCTAATGAGATCCCACAACCTATGTTTTTGTGCAGAAATAAGAAAAAATATTTTCCTGATACCCACTCTTATCTAGACCTGTCACCTATGGCCTATTCACAGCCTATTCTATCTTTTGGCCTTGGCATGTCTGATTATTTCAGATTTAGGACAAATGTTCTTTTTCTGGGTATTTCTTAGCACTTACCATGCTATGGGCAGATTCAGTGAATTGATCAAATTTTTCTTTTTTTTTTTTTTCTCCAAGAAAATAAGATTTGGCATTTCATGCAAAATTAATTATCTCCTAGGAGACAATTTGCATGAAATGTCAAGTCTGATTTTCTGGGAAAATTGATAAAAAGTTTCAAAATGTCATCTGCAGAAATTTTTATGCAGCATGCTATGTGCTAAGCTCTGACATGCATTCTGAAGCATGCAAGTCACATTCTGAGCTCTTCTGAGTAATTAAGGGGACTTGATACACTTGGTAGAATTTTCTGCCACTTTGTAAAAGGGAGACAACTTTTGTGATTTCCTGCTTGCTGTCTGTTATGCTGCACACCAAGCCCCTTCCCCAAAGGGGTCTATTCCAAAAGGATAAACAAGAGGCCCATGGGCCATGGGTCGCTCACCTGAGTGACATTGCCACTGCAGATGTTATGCAATAATTTTCCAATCCGATTCGCATGATTTTAGCTATTTTTGATCTACAAGTCACCCCAATGTCTCCTACCAAGTTTTGAGTCAATTGGCCTTTCAGTGCAGGAGTAGAAGCTAAATATAGATTTTCAAGATAGCGGCCATGGTGGCCATCTGGGATTTCGGATCGGAACAATTTTAGCTATATTTGATCTACAAGTCGCCCTGATGCTTCCTACTAAGTTTTGAGTCAAGTGACTTTTGGGTTTAGGAGAAGAAGCGAAAAATAGATTTTCAAGATAGCCCCCATAGCGGCTGAGCCGCCATGGTGGCTGTCTTGGATTTACGATCGGCATGATTTTAGCTATTTTTTATCTACAAGTCATCCAAATGCTTCCTACCAAGTTTCGAGTCAACTGGCCTTTCGGTTCAGGAGAAAAAGCGATTTTAGCTGTTTTGATCTACGAGTCACCCCAATGCTTCCTACCAAGTTTCGAGTCAACCGGCCTTTCCGTTCAGGAGAAAAAGAGAAAAATAGATTTTCAAGATGGCTGCCATGGGGCCCCTCCTGGTTTTACGATTGGCACAATTTTAGCTTTTTTTTATCTACAAGTCACCCCGATGCTTCCTAGCAAGTTTGGAGTCAACTGGCCTTTCGGTTCAGGAGAAGCGAAACATAGATTTTCAAGATGGCGGCCATGGCGGCCATCTTGGATTTCCGATTGGCACGATTTCAGCTATTTTTGATCTACAAGCCACCCTGATGCTTTCTAGCAAGTTTGGAGTCAACTGGCCTTTCGGTTCAGGAGAAGAAGCGAAAAATAGATTTTCAAGATGGCAGCCATGGCGGCTATCTTGGATTTCCGATCAGAACAATTTTAGCTATTTTTGATCTACAAGTCACCCCGATGCTTCCTACCAAGTATCAAGTCAATTGGCCCAGGGGTGTAGGAGGAGTAGGCTTTTAAAGCAACTGTTGACGCCGCATAACGGACGACGCACGACTGACGATGGACATTGACTGACCACAATAGCTCACCAAGAGCACTTCGTGCTCAGGTGAGCTAACAAGCGGGACAAGATGGCCCTGTATCGCTCACCTGATTACCAGACAAGTTTGACTCAATTGGCCTTTTTGTTCACGAGAAAAAATTCAATATTGATTTTCAAGATGGCAGCCATCTTGGATTTCCAATCAGAACCATTTTAGCTACTTTTGATCTACAAATCACCTCGATATTTCCAATGTTGTTTGAGTCAATTGCCCTTTTGGTTCAGGAGAAAAAGTTCAAAATAGATTTTTAACATGGCTGCTAGGGTGACCACTTTAGATTTCCAATCTTCAAGATGGCTACCATGGCAGCCATCTTGGATTTCCGATAGGAACTATTTTAGCTATTTTTGACCTACAAGTCACCTTGATACTTCCTACCATGTTTCAAGTCCATTAGCCTTTCGGTTCAGGAGGAGAAGCATAAAATAGCTTTTCAAGATGGCCACCATTGCCATCATCTTGAATTTCCGATCGGAACAATATAAGCTATTTATCTAAAAGTCACCCACATGCTTCCTACCAAGTTTCGAGTCAAATGGCCTTTCGGTTCAGGAGAAGAGGGAAAAGATTTTCAAGATGGTTGCCATGATGATTCCCGATTGGAACGCTGTAGCTATTTTTGATCTACAAGTCACAGCAATGCTTCCTTCCAAGTTTTGAGTCAATTGGCCTTTCGGTTCAGGAGAAGAAGCGAAAAATAGATTTTCAAGATGGCCACCATGGCAGCTATCTTGGATTTCCGATTGTAATGATTTTAGCTATTCTTGATCTACAAGTCATCCCAATGCTTCCTACCAAGTTTCCAGACAATTGGCTTTTCAGCTCAGAAGAAGTGAAAAATATATTTTCAACATGGCGGCCATCTTGGATTTTGGGTCGAAACAATTTTAGCTATTTTCGATCTACAAGTCACCCCAATGCTTCCTACCAAGTTTTGAGTCAATTGGCCCAGGGGTGTAGCTTTTAAAGCAATTGCTGACGCCGCACGACGCACCACTGACTGACCACAATAGCTCACCTTGACTGACCACAATAGCTCACCTTGAGCACTTTGTGCTCAGGTGAGCTAAAAATGCTTCCAAGGGGTAGACTCTTTTTCAAAAGGAAACGAAAACAGAGTTGTCACCCGTGAAAGTGTCTATTCCCTGTCTAGACCTTACTAAGGTCAAGGAGTAAACAACTGATGTCCTCCTACACATAAATTTGATGTCAGATTTATACTATTAATTTTATCTCTGCTGACCTTGAAAATAAGATCATCAGCTCTTGTCCCAATCATGTATTCTTGCAAGTCTGATGAAAATCTGCCAATCAGTTCAAAAGATATCTTGCAAACAAGAAACTGTTGATAAATTTGGCATAAATTTTACCTATCCATGTGACCTTGAAAATGAGCTCAAGGTAACAAAATTTAATCAGCTCTAAAGCTTATCCCAATTATGTTTACCAGCAAGTTTGATGAAAATACAAACTGGTTCAAGAAATAATTGTGCACACAAGAAACTATATGTAAATCTGACCAGATTTGTCCTTCGCTGAATTTGAAAATGAAGTCGTGATCCCCTAACTCTAATCAATCTAAGACTTGTCCTAATGATGTATCCCTGCAATTTCGAAGAAAATCTGCCAACTAGTTCAAGATATTTTGTGATTACAAGAAACTACATAAATCTGACACTTTTTGTTTGTGCTGATCTTGAAAATGATGCCATGTCACCAAAATTTTATCAGTTCTAAAGCTCATTCCAATGATGTATCCCAGCAAGTCTGATGAAAATCTGCCAACCAGTTCCAGATACTTAACCAATCCTCAGACAAACACTTATTGTCTTAACCCTAAATATTCAGACACCTCAACTTCTTAACATATTGATCCAAAAATTTGACTACCTGTTGATGTGTTAAAAACTGTTGGATGAATAGTAAACAGTGCAGACCATGATCAGAGAGGGCATTCTCTCTTCTGTATCTAGACTGTTTTCTCAGGCCTGTTTGTCCAAATACTTAGGGTAAATATGGCAGAGGATTTATTGAGGAGTAGTGAAGATAGTTCTGGGATAATTTTTTCCAGTTTTCCTTAACATATAATTATCGTGGGTACCTTGCCAAGGCAATTTAACAAGTACTCACAAAGTATATCTTTATGGAGAAATACCAAAAATTATTCTGGAATTTAATCGAATACTACTCCTTAACAAGTTACAGTAAATGTCCTAAAATTTCAAACACCAAAAGTTTCTGACAAAATGGTATATGCAAACAGTGCAGACCCAGATCAGAAGAAACACCTGCCTAAACAGCAAAATTTAGGCCAACACAGTATGGAATACAGTGTTTGAAAATTTATGACATTTGTGGTATCAGATATAATACCAGTACTGCAATTATGGTAAACTGGGGCAGCAATGGCTCCCTCAGCAATAAGGTCCAGTTTCCCTTCACAGATCTCATAAACTGGCATTGTCATCTTATATCATTTAGGAAGGAATATTTTGAATCAATATGAAAGATAGCAATACATCTGGGCAATATTGACAACCAATCAAAGTACATGCTAAATATAGTTGCGTTCTGTCTAGGTACAGACTGTCCTTGCAACCAAGTGTAATGATGCCAAGCAAAACTATTTGGGAGATTCCAGTACCCTGTGTTACAATGATAAAATGAAGAAATTTGTATATTTTGCATTGACAGGTAGGATAGTTACATTTTAAATCTACTATACCAAACAAATTTAAATACCACTGTGTTGGAATATATACCACTGTGCAGACCACAATCAGATGCAGCAAAATGCGGGATCTGATTGTGGTCTACACTGTTTGCTACTAATCTATCAGGTTTTAGACACATCAACAGGAGTTGTTTAAATTTTAGGACCAGTATGGAATTAAGATGCCCCAATATTTAAAATGAATATGTAACAGTCTCACTCCAGATAAGAAATGCTGATTTTTTCTCCTAAAAATATTATGATACATCCAAATCAGAGAGGGTATCCACATAATGTGTTTCCTACCATATTCGCCTTGATTACTGCACTGTTTGCTTAAATTTTTTATTCCAAAATTACTGGAAAACCTTGTAGCAAAATATCCTCCTACTAAGGAATAAGGGTAGACTGGCTGCAGCTCTAATGACAAAATAATTGTTCTTATAATCGGTTTAATCATCCACTAAAATAAAACCAAAGTAATGTCATGACTATAAGGGCTGGTCATGTAGTGACCAGCCTTTATAGTCATGATATTTTTTTTGTTTTATCTTAGTGGATTATCAAACAGGATTATGAGAAAAATATTTAGTCACTGGAGACTGGAGCCAGTCTAGAATAAGGGTTAACATTAAAGAAAGATCAGCAGAAGACTTCATGATCAGCACGATTTCCTTTAATGATTTGCTCATGTGATATTTTTTTCTGATTTTCTTTATAAAAGCATATATAGTGGGTACTCATTTGAATTGCCTCCACTAATGTATGCTTTTATAAAGAAACAGATAAAAGTACATGGACTGTAATATGAAGACAAAGAAATTGCATGACTGTGCACTTATAGTGCTATGTGCCGTAATTAGGTTGAATACAGTATTCATCCTTGACAACACATGTTGTCGGTGGTAATTAAAAGTGCCACAGTGATGTGCTTCTAATGAGTACCCACAATATATGTTTTCAAGGAGAAAAATATCAATCTTTTTCACTTGTTACTAAATATGTGTTTGTTAAACACTATGCCCAAGCTATATGGGTATCCATTCATGCCAAACTTGGAAAGGAGCATAACTCTTGACAAAATTGATCCACTGTTTTTTTCAGAAGTCGCTCAGGTGATCTACTCATTATTCCCAATAAGCTCACCAAGTTTCAAGGCCCTAGCTCAAATATTTTTGAGCTATCTTGCTCACAAGATTTCATTATGTCGCATGGGCTTACAGTGCTTGAGTCAAAAAAGGGGCATAACTCTGCAACTATATCCAACAGAAGAAAGAAGAAGTATTTCAAGTCCGCTTACTTTCCATCCTTATTCCATATATAAAATTTAAATAGCCTAGCTAGATATCTTTAAGCGTTCTTGACTTTATGTTAACATGACGAATGGATGGATGAATGACCCAAAAGCAATATGCAAAAAAGTTGAATACATAAAAAGCACCTTATCTAGAGTAACATTAAGAAAACATGCCTATTCAAATGTATAGAAAATTTCACCTCCAAAAAACTGAAAATTTTCATATTAAGAACTCTGATATTTTTCATATTTCTGCTCAAAACATTGATTGAGGGTACTCGTTAGAACTGCCTCGACGAGGCAGTTCTAATGAGTACCCACAATCTATGTATTTTAGCAGAAATAAGAAAAACAATGTATACCCCTGGAAACCCAGTTTTACTATATAAAAGTGGGGTTTAAGGGGTCAAAATTATATAGGCATGTTTTTGTGATGATGAGTATTTAGCTGTTCAGATCATATGTTTTCTTGGAGAAACAAGAAAATATCACTATTTTTGTTGACAATAAACAGCCCTAACTGATACAGCTTAAGACTTTCCTTCTCCTACCCAACCTATACCACCATCTCCCCTCATACAGATTATAAAGGAACAGTTTGTATGCCCCCATTTACCAGCAGCTAGACTAATTCATTATATAATTCTGAACGATATTAACACTTTGCATGCTTGGTAAAAATTTCAGCAGACAACACTGTGAAATATTTTTCATGTTTATCATAGAAAACAGGACTTGACACTTCATGCAAATTGTCTCCTCAGGAGACAATTTGCATGAAGTGTCAGATCCTATTTTCTAGGAAAAATAAGAAAAATATTATCCATTTGTCTTCAAATGAATTTGCCCACAGCATGGTTAAGTGTTAAAGTACCAGACATCATAAAGAAAATGTATGTCACAAATCAATAAGTGATACATAAAAGAAAAAAAGAAGTATACATCCTATCAATTGATTATTAAAAAGACAGCACCGGTTCAGCTCGTGTGATTGGTCGAGATCTGGATGGAGATGACTGCCTCACTTTCATATAACACATTGCCGCTACAAGTGCTCCACAGATTGCGTCCTGGTACGACTGATTCATACGCTCCATTGATCCCCGAAATCCTTCATTCTCCTCCTCCGTGTCTTAATCCGGCATCTCATAAGCTCCATTATTTTAAACACATTCCGTCAGATATTTCTTAGAATTGCTTTTCAAATGGCTCCCAGACACGATATCCTCTCTCCAACTCTGTCATCAAGTAATGTAAAATGTCAGGCACAGAGAGCTTTCTTTCTCCGCAGTTCACTTCAATCAATCGAGCACATAAAAGCTGAGATTTTACACTTATAAAATGCACAAGTCTCTAATGATTCTATATGGAGTGATCCACATGTAGCTATCTCAACAGCAAGAAGCCAATACCAACACTAATCACTTTGAAAAATCTACGACTCCGCCAATATTCCTGCAATCTTGATGTTTCTTAAAAGACAGCAGCTACGAAAATGACTGTGAAACAAGTTTCTCTACCTAAGTTCTGCTACATCCATAGCTTCAGATAAGTGGAGATATCATGTTAATATTTTTTCTTATTTTTCCACGAAAACATATATTGTGGGTACTCATTAGAAGCGCCTCAAAGAGGCGCTTCTAATGAGTACCCACAACGTATGTTTACATGGAGAAATAAGAAAAATAGCAATGTTTTTTACTGACAAAAAATTCACTTATCTGGAGCTCAGCTACATCTATTTTTCACCCTCATAGTTGAATGCTCAGATCTATTTTGACCTATTCATAGTTCCAAATCAGACAGTATCCAGGTAAATATCTTTCTTAATTTTCCGCAAAAAAATGAATGCTGTGGGTACTCATCTGAAACACCATGCATTTAATGTGGCACTTCTCTTTAATATTACAAGTACCAGCAACATATACTTTTGTGGACAGATGCGAAAAATAATATTTTTGTCGCTGTTGTTGTTGAGAAAATAAAGTGCCTTATCTTGAACTATGAAATCATTAAATATGTCTATTAGTGACTAGATTCCAAACAGATCCAGGTATTTCCTCAGACTATAATCATAAGATCTGTTTTACAAATAGTTTCAGATAACAGGGGGTATCCGGATAATATTTTTTCTTATTTCTCAATCACAACATATGTTGTATTACTCATTAAAACCAAGAGTCGGTGGGGTGCTTCTAATGAGAAATCACAACATATGTTTTCATTCAGAAATAAAGAAAAATATCAAGACTTAACTGTTGAAAAATAAGTGCCTTATCTGGAGCTATGTTTCCAGCATGTGCAAGAACAGATCTTAACCCTTGTCGTGCTGAATAAATTAAGATGCCACGCTTACTTTCAATTTTCAGCCAATCAGATTAAGTGGTTCAGATTGTTGATATGAATTCACATACTTAATGGGAAACAGTCCAGATCCAGATCAGTTGGCTTCTGAAGTAGCCAACTGATCTGGATCTGCACTGTTTCCCATTAAGTATGTGAATTCATATCATATTATTCCGAAGCCAACTGATCTGGATCTATACTGTTCGCAAAGGCAGGACCTATCCGGGTTCAGCAGGACAAGGGTTAAAATCCACTTTTTGTAATTTTTCTGCTTAAATTCCCTTTCTTGCCTTTGAAACCAACTCCAGTGTTTACCCTTAAAACACTCATATGTATAGCACTGGATAATGTAGAGCCAGATTGGATGCTCCAGAATTCAGCACCTGATCTGAGTCTGTCCTGTTTGCTCTTGCCTGTCTGCCAAGTACTCAGTGTTTGTATTCTCTGAGTTCTGTTTAAGTGCTACTTCAGTGTTTTGCTTCACCGAGGTACTTCTAATGAGTACAATGTACCTATAAAATGTTTTCTGTGTAGAAATTAGAAAAAAATCCTTATATTTTGGTTGAAAACATTATACTCTGCAGTGTCCAACCAGCAGTAAATCACACAGTCAAAGAAGCTGATCTGGTACTTCATTACCCAAATATGGCAAAGGAACCTTTTCTAGTATTGCATGCTGATCTGGTACTTCACTACCCAAACTGGCAAAGAAAGCTTTTCTAGTATTACATGCTGATCTGGTACTTCACTACCCACCCATATATGGCAAAGAAACCTTTTCTAGTATTACATGTCATATATGAAGAAAAACATTTGTCAGACTGTTCAGATCAACAGAAGCCCTACATGTTTTCATATAAGAATAAGTATTTGTCAGAAGGTCTGGATTAACAGAAGCCCCACATTCTCAAAGAAATATTAACAAGAGAGCCCTAGATAAATGTTTCCTTTAATTTTATACTTCAATATGATGCTTCTTGCATAACTAGATAATGATAATAAGTGAATATATGTCAGTCATAGAACAGTACAGTACATCATAGCTTCAGATAAGAGGAATATCAACATAAGATTTTTTTTTCTTATTTCTCCGTGAAAACATAAATTGTGGGTACTCATTAGAAGTGCCTCCCTGAGGCACTTCTAATGAGTACCCACAATATATGTTTTCACGGAGAAATAAGAAAAATATCAGTACTTTGAGGTTGAAACAAAGCACCTGATCTGGAGTTACGGTATAGTGACTCAAGAGGCACACAGGCCAGCATGCATGACTCGCCTACCTGAGTGAACAAGTCATTGCTTACTTGAATCGGCCAATGCTTTGTAACAATTTTCATGATATAATTTGCATGAATGACCAAATCCTATTTTGGGGGGCAAAAAATAAGAAAACTATTTCAAAATGCTGTATGCTGAAAATTTACCAAGCATGCTAAGCAGTAATGAGTTTTACCAAATATCCTCATGGCAGTCATCTGGGATGCTGGTTCTCAATAATTTTTGCAAATCTGTAAGAGTGGTTTGCAAGGACGCTTCAGCTGCAATTTGAGTTCAATCAGCCATGTTGTTCTAGAGAAAATATCAGGTAAACCTTTTTACCTTTTAGGGTTAAGCGGGCAATCCTCGATGCCAGTTCTCAATACATTTCATAAAATTGAAAGATGTTTTCACTAAATTTCACATGGAACCTTCCATCGAGGCACTTCTAATGAGTATCCACAACTGATTTTGTGGATAAATAAGAAAAATAGCAGAATAAATAAGAAAGAAATACCTTTCAGAATTTTTATTCCTGCTAACTTTTCTTTCCAAGACTGTTTTTTTTGCCCAACCACTGTAACAACATCACTTATCAACCCTGATTAAAAGCAGGAAATCTGACAGAACTCCGTCAAAAAAACAACACCTTCAGGTGATTAAATCAGCAAGCTTCAGAGAGAAATCTTGAAATCTTACGTCATTGGAACTATGGATGTCAACAGAACTAACAGTAAATTTCTCAAAAAAAAAAAAAATTTTTTTTTTCTCTTTTTTTTTTCCTCAATCATACTGGCAAATTGACAGAAAAACAGGTTTTGTAAGATGCCATATTTACGGTAAATATCCTAAAATTTCAAACATTTTATTCCATACCCTTTTGGCCTACATTTTGCTTTCTATGTAGTTATTTCTTAACATATTTTGTAGAATGGCTAATAGTGAAGACCCTGATCAGATGACTCCTTCAGGAGCAATCTATTCTGAATCTGCACTGTTTGCATATGCCATTTTATTTGGTGTCAGAAATTTTCAACATTCATTTTAGACAGAACCCACAAAGGCCATCCTTAAACATTGTTAGTTTGTTATGCTCCAACCTACTTACACGGTTCTTTATAACACAGTTTTGGATATAACACGGTTCAAAGATGGATCCCAAAAATGTATAGATTATATTGAAAAATGACCATAAATGGTCATTTTTCAATATAATCTACACATTTTTGTTTGGATATAACAGGGTTGTTTAACTAACACCGATTATGCTATGGACCCCAACAATAGTGTTATAAAGAGGTTGTGGTGTGCTTACTTATTAATCTTTAAAGTGTCAATCACAACTGCTGTAGATGTCATTCTGATTCTGTTTAGGTTGAGGTTTTACAGCCCAGTCAATCCAATGGGGTCATGTAGAGCGCAGTCAGTTTACCTATCCACACTTTTACTGGGCAGGCTTAGTCTTCTAAGCAGTTAACCAGTATTGTGCACAGTCTTTTTGCCAGAAACTGACAAATGCCCCTCTTGAATCAGTGGAAGGGAGAGAATGACCATATAAATAACATTCTGAAATACTTTTTTTTAGTATTATTTTTCAGAAAAGAAAAAGCTTGACATTCGTGTGAATCATCTACAAGGCAGACAATTCTCATGAAATACCAAAGCTTGTTTTCTCTAAGAAATTAAAATAAACAAGAGGACCAAGATAGTCCTGAATTGCTCACCTAAGTACCTACAATATTGCTATGTTGGTTGGTTTGGAGTTTAACGGCCCAGTCAACACTGTTAAGTTTATGTTGAGCTGGTCAGTGTACCTAACCACACTTTTCCTGTACAAAGGCTTAGTCTTCTGAGCAGTTAACCAGTATTAAATCTTGTGCATCTTCTCCAGAAAAGACAACTTAACCCTTCTTAAATCTGGGAATATCATTATGTAGCCCAGGGGTAAAGACAGAGAAAATGCAAGGGCAAACTTTGTATCCAATTTTTTTTCCTTTAATAAAAGGTATGTATAGGGAACCAAATTACACCTTGCCATAAAAAGGTGAAAGGTCAACCTAGGATTACCATTAGAACAAAGTTGGTAGGTCTCCCATACATGATGACCTATACCAAGACTTAGCTTCAAAGCTGTCTTGGTTCTGGCTACCATATGGAAGCCTTCTTAGTTGATGGAGTGTGACCACTTGAATAAGCTCTCAATACTGACTGACTGAGTTGGGGTTTAACGACACGTCAACCCTTGCGGGTCATTTTGTGGCGTCTCCCAGAGAAAGGAAGAAGGGAGAAGAGAGATAGAAGAGATAGTAGAGATGAAAGAGAGGGACAGGGGAGATAGGAAACTGAATGAAAGTGAAGGAAAAGATTAAACTAGAAATATGTCAATATGACACAGATGCCCCCGCCCAGGGGTCATCCTCACCGGCACACAGGCATTTTGCAAAAAATGAAGTTGAAAAAAGGGCCATAACTCTCATAATAACTATTTTTCAACCTTTAAAAAGGGCTGTAACTTCCAAAATAATTGGTGGATTTTACCATAAATCGAACTTGACCTACATTTTATAATTATCGTTTAACGACCCGTCAACCCTTGCGGGTCATTTTGTGGCGTCTCCCAGAGAAAGGAAGAAGGGAGAAGAGAGATAGAAGAGATAGTAGAGATGAAAGAGAGGGACAGGGGAGATAGGAAACTGAATGAAAGTGAAGGAAAAGATTAAACTAGAAATATGTCAATATGACACAGATGCCCCCACCCAGGGGTCATCCTCACCGGCACACAGGCATTTTGCAAAAAATGAAGTTGAAAAAAGGGCCATAACTCTCATAATAACTATTTTTCAACCTTGAAAAAGGGCTGTAACTTCCAAAATAATTGGTGGATTTTACCATAAATCGAACTTGACCTACATTTTATAATTATCGTTTAACGACACGTCAACCCTTGCGGGTCATTTTGTGGCGTCTCCCAGAGAAAGGAAGAAGGGAGAAGAGAGATAGAAGAGATAGTAGAGATGAAAGAGAGGGACAGGGGAGATAGGAAACTGAATGAAAGTGAAGGAAAAGATTAAACTAGAAATATGTCAATATGACACAGATGCCCCCGCCCAGGGGTCATCCTCACCGGCACACAGGCATTTTGCAAAAAATGAAGTTGAAAAAAGGGCCATAACTCTCATAATAACTATTTTTCAACCTTGAAAAAGGGCTGTAACTTCCAAAATAATTGGTGGATTTTACCATAAATCGAACTTGACCTACATTTTATAATTATCGTTTAACGACACGTCAACCCTTGCGGGTCATTTTGTGGCGTCTCCCAGAGAAAGGAAGAAGGGAGAAGAGAGATAGAAGAGATAGTAGAGATGAAAGAGAGGGACAGGGGAGACAGGAAACTGAATGAAAGTGAAGGAAAAGATTAAACTAGAAATATGTCAATATGACACAGATGCCCCCGCCCAGGGGTCATCCTCACCGGCACACAGGCATTTTGCAAAAAATGAAGTTGAAAAAAGGGCCATAACTCTCATAATAACTATTTTTCAACCTTGAAAAAGGGCTGTAACTTCCAAAATAATTGGTGGATTTTACCATAAA
This sequence comes from Anodontia alba, assembly GCA_964016985.1. NCBI lineage: Eukaryota > Metazoa > Mollusca > Bivalvia > Lucinida > Lucinidae > Anodontia > Anodontia alba. The sequence continues at coordinate 11,595,012 of OZ024825.1, read as the reverse complement.
TCGAACTTGACCTACATTTTATAATTATATACCCACCTATAAAATATGAATCCAATACACTAATCTTTTCAAAAGATATCAAACGAAAATCATTTTTTCAAAGTTGAAAAAGGGCCATAACTCCCAAAATAATTGGTGGATTTTACCCTAAATCGAACTTGACCTACATTTTATGATTATATACCTTTGTATAAAATTTGAATCCAATACATTAATCTTTTCAAAGATATCAAACGGAAACTATTTGTGTTACGTATACAGGACGGACAGGACAAAACGGACGTACGTACGGACAGCAGTGATACTATATGCTCCCCAATGAAAATGGCATGGGCATAATAAAAACATTTCCCCTCTACCCTTACCTGCTGCAAGGACAACAGGCCTTGCCCAACTGTTAGCCAATATCAATTGGCTGCCCCGGTGACGTAAGATACACGACACCTTTGCTTCACCCAACCACCTCCTAACCGAAGCTCTGAATATCTGTAGCTCCAGATGAAGTGCTTTTTTCAACCAAAATTGTTGATTTTTTCCTTATTTCTCCACAAAAACATGTTGTGCTACTCATTAAAAGCACCTCATGGAGGTGCTACTCCTAAGTACCCACAACATATGTTTCTGTGAAGAAATAAGAAAAATGTTCCACCTAATACCGCTCTTATCTGGAGTTATGTTAATCCCTTTGACAGAAGGCTCCTTATAACTCCATATAAAATTTAGTAAGAACTGGTCAAGCAGTTTCAGACAAGGACTCATTTAAAAATTTCACAATTTTATACATGATTATAACTAGCCCAGGGGCAAGGGCTGATAATCCCTTGGAGATAAAATTTTAGCTGTAACTGAAACATTTTGCTACTGGATCATACATTAAAAGTTTCGACCATTGGTCTAATAATACATTTTGAGAAAATGGTTTTTCAACATTTCTCATACAAATATATAAGAAACAAATTTGACCTTGCTATTAGGTCAATGGTAACCTGAGCTCATCATTTAAATAAATTTAGTAAACCTTGTCCCCAATGCTATACTCAAAGCTTTCTTGGTTCTGGAGAGGAAGAATTTTGAGTGCTTTTATCATACATGGGCCCAGGTATGGCAGCCATCTTGGTCAATGGAGAATGACAATTTGAATAAATTCTTTTCCCCAGCCCAAGGTGGGCTCTATATGAATTTTGATAAACATTGGCCAAGCTGTTTCAATGGAGAAGTTGATAAAAGGGAAAGAAGATGGAAAATGCTGGATGATGAATGACAGACAAAATTTTGACTCAGTGAGCTAATAAAATACAATGCCATCTGCTGCAGTTGTGACTGACATTTCAATCCTTCCCATGCTGAATAAATTAAGATGCCACACCCATTTCTAATTGTCAGCCAATCAGATTACTTGATCAAGAATTTTTATATAAATTCGCATACTGAATGGCAAACAGTGCAGATCCAGATCAGTTGGTTTCTTCAGAAGCCAACTGATCTGGATTTACACTGTTTGAAAAAGGCAGGGTATATCCGGGTTCAGCAGGACAAGGGTTAACCCTTGTCCTGCTAAACCCGGATATATACCCTGCTTTTGCAAACAGTGTAGTTCCAGATCAGTTGACTTCTGCACTGTTTACAATTCAGTATGAATTTATGTCAACAACCTTGATCAAGCAATCTGATTGGCTAAAACATAGAAGTGGGCGTGGCATAATAATATATTCAGCATAACATGGGTTAAGAGTTAAAATCAATTTTATTTGTGTCGGTTAAGGTAGATGTACCATTCTAAATCCATATTGCTGCTGTGTAAGCCTCAGCAGAAAGGAATACAACATCTTCCAATCAATTCTGCTTCATAGTCAGCAGTACGCACTTTACAATGGTCCTTTATGCTTAGCATGCTGGGTAAAAATTTCAGTAGATGACAAATGTCTGAAAAAATAAGCAAGCTAAAGCTGAGGTTTTATCATTTCAAAATTGAATTTTCGCTATATCCATTTAAATACTGGATTTATGAAAAATATGGCTCTGACAAAAGTTTTTCAGAACAACCACCGACTTTTCAAAAAGGTTTCTGCCCCTGCTATGTCTGAGTAAAGCGGTAATCTGATGCAAATTTCAGCAAATTCCATTTTTTGTCTAACAAATATTATTTTCCATTTATGATGAGACTGTAGCAACAATTTGTCGTCTGCTCAACACATGGTAAAAAGTAAACTACGCAGGTTGTTCCAACTATTCAATGTATACATTTATTCTGCACAGGAAAAATAAAATATAAACAACGATAAACATTAAACTATTCCCATGCTTTTCCAAAAAGTGATGGGATATTGTTAACAAATATTATTTTCCATTTATGATAAGACTAATCTTGACGGACTGTAGTCACAATTTGTTGTCTGCTCAAACACATGGTAAAAAGTACACTACCCGCAGGTCATTCATAATATTCACTACATCACTTTCCCTCATGGTAAGGGTGTGCCAGAGCAACATCATTTTTCCATGCAACCATGGTCCGTCCATCTGCCCATCACACTATCTCCTCCTAAACCACTGGGTGGAATTCAACCAAACTTGCTACATCACTTTCCCTCATGGTAAGGGTCTGCAAGAGCAACATTATTTTCTTCTCCGTTCATCCGTCTGGTGTCCGTCCATCTGCCCATCATGCTATCTCCTCCTAAACCACTGGGTGGAATTCAACCAAACTTGCTACATCACTTTCCCTCATGGTAAGGGTGTTCGAGAGCAACATTATTTTTCCACCTGTCCATCCGGCATCCTTCCATCTGTCCTCCATCACCCTATTTCCTCCTAAACCACTTGGTGGAATTTAACCAAACTTGCTACATGACCTCCCCTCATGTAAGGGTATGGGAGAGCAAATCCATCTGTCATGCTATTAGCAACATTAGCAACAAACGTGGGGATATGCAATGGCAGGCCATTAACTGTTCATTCTAGTTATCGCATTTGTCTGCTTTACTATGCATGAACTCAGTTCCAGTCTGTACTATTAGATGAGTTCTGGTTGTGTCTAAATGGCTATTCTTAGGGTTTATTCACAACGAATAGACTGAAACACACATACCAAGAAAAAGTTTGTGTAAGGACCCTTCAGATGTACACTTCCTTCAGCTGTACGCTTCGTTGAGCTTATAATTATAGTACTCTTCCACATATGGACAAGATTTTAGTGTAAGTGGGTTCATATATTTACATTTGAATGTGTGATTGACAAAACTGAACTTAGTTTGTGCTCAAAAATTGATAATTCAGGATGTCTTCATTTAATCAAACCAAAAACTGCAGAACTATGATAATCCATTCTGTAATAAAATAAATGTCAAAAAGATTGCCTTTGGGAAAAAGAACACACCATAGATTAGAGAATGGGAGTCTCTGGTTTACTCAGACTCTTCATAAACAGTAATGAAGTTTGCAACACTGCTTACGCCCTCCAGGGTATACATGAGCAGAACTCCATTTTCAAATATACCACAACGGGCCTAATGATCCCAAAGGGAAGTCTGTGGTCATTTTCTTGGATAACTTTCATCAGGGATATATGTTTCATAATTCATATTAAAATCTATATCAAGAAAAAATCAATTTCAAAAAGACTTTATAAGCAACTTGTCATCTCATAGCTCCAGGTAAGGTACCTTATTTCTTCAGGAAAATGTATGAAGTGGTTCTCATAAGAAGCACCTCAGCAAGGCACTTAAAGTGAGTACCCACAACATGCATTTTTGTGGAGAAATAAGAGGAATTTTTTATGGGTACTTGTTTTAACCCTTAAAATGCAAAGAAAAACTACATCTGAAAATATCGTCTGTTTATGTCGTCTGCTGAATATTCTTGCAAACTTTTCAAACCTATTTTTGCATACAGGCAAACAGTGTGGACCCTGATCAGACTGCTCCTAGAGGAGCAGTCTGATCTGGGTCCACACTGTTTACCTCTAGGAGCAGTCTGATCAGGGTCCAAACTGTTTGCAAAAATGACTTTTAAAGTAACCAACAGAAGATAAAGCAGATGACAATTGTTGTATTTGGCACCTTAAAGGTTAAGTGAAGCCCTGTATCTGCCGAATTTGACCTGAGAGTGCACAAGGTCAACTCTGAAAATTTTAGTTTTGATAATGGAACTTCAGACCAATATTCTTACCTGATCAGTCTGTGGTTTTCAAGCTATTTAACTCATCACGAAAGCATACCTATAATATTTTGACCCCCTCAAACCCCACTTTTATATAGTAAAACTGGGGTTTACAGGGGTATACATTATTTTTCCTATTTCTGCTCGAAATCATAGATTGTGAATACTCGTTAGAACTGCCTCCTTGAGGTGGTTCTAATGAGTACCCACAATATGTTTTGAGTAGAAATATGAAAAATATCAGAATTTTTTATCTGAAAATTTTCATTTTTGGTGCTAAAATTTTCAGTATATTTGAATAGGCATGTTTTCGTAATGTGCCATTTAATCAAATGAGATGTAATCACTTGTAATCAAATTACTTCCATGTGACAGTAGCCTGTTGACAAATGCCAGAAGAATAATGTTAAGGAGGAGTATTTGGTGATAGTTCTGGGATATCTATTATTATTTCTGCATAAAAACATATGTTATGGGTATATCATACTCATTAGAAGTGTCTTGGTGAGGCGCTTCGAATGACAACCCACAACATACGTTTTTATGGACAACTGGAGAAAATTATCCCAGAATTATCACCAAATATTCCTCCTTAACAATTCCTCTGAGACACTTTGAATTTAGTCAGACTAAGCTTTACAGTACTGGAGATATATACCCCAGACAATGGATATTTTATTTTCTAAAATGTAGGTCATAGGTTCATATATATGTCATACTTACAAGTCAGGGTCTACAATGTTTGCTCCTGATACAGCAGTTTTTAGACCAATCAACAGGTAGTATAGACTTGTCCATATGGACTTGTCAAAGTTTTTGAATAAATACAGCATTTATTTCTACCCAGCAGCTTTCATCTTATAACTCTTTAAGTGCTACACCACTACAGAACATGACATTTTGAAATTCATTTTTTTTTTTTTTTTTTTTTTTCATAGAAAATAAGGCTTCACATTTCATGTGAATCACAGCATGAAAAAAAAATGTCAAGTCTTAGTTTCTATGAAAATTAACAAAAACAATATCAGAATGCTGTCTGCTATCATCTTATAACCCTAAAAATCACAACTACAGCAGAGGACACTTTGAAATTCTATTTTTCAGAGAAAATAAGGCTTGACATTTCATGTGAATCATAATAATTCACATGAAATGTCAAGTCCTATTTTCTCTGTAATATAACAATAATCAATTTCAGAATGTCTGCTGCAAACTTGCTTAGCACTTTAAGGGATAACATATAAGTGATCTGATAATTAGATAGCAGGCAAAAAAAAAAAAAACATCGATTGAACTGATAGCTTCTATTTCTATTAATCACCACAGGGGACCAGACATTTTCATTTCGGTACATGCATTTTGATTCATATTAATGACCATTTCCACTTTTCTTGTCAAGTAATTTCATCTAGTGTAGTCTTACAGACTGAAACCACTTTTAGATTTTTATACACTGAATTTAATACTTAGCATGGTCGGTAAAAATTTCTGAACCACTTTCAGACTTTTATACACTGACTTTAATGTTTAGCGTACTAGGTAAAAAAATCCCAAAATCACTTTTAGACTTTTATACACAGCATTTACCCAGTCAGCATTCTACGTAAATCTACATCGGGCCATCATCGGCCCGCCAGGGTAGCTGACGGGCCGATGACGGCCCGATGTAGATTTACGTAGAATGCTAGATGGGTAATGCTTAGCATACTGGGTAAAAATGTCTAAAGCACTTTTAGATTTTTATACACTGAATTTAAGTCTTAGCAGGGTGGGTAAAAATTTCTAAAGCACTTTTAGATTTTTATACACTGAATTTAATGCTTAGCATGCTGGGTAAAATTTTCTGAAACCACTTTTAGACTTTTAAACACTGAATTTAAGGCTTAGCATGATGGGTAAAAATTTCTGGAACCACTTTTACTTTTAAACACAAAAGTTAATGCTTAGCATCTGGTTAAAAATTTCTGAAACCACTTTTAGATTTTGATACACTGAATTTAACACTTCAGCAGACAACATTTCAAAGATTTTTTTTTTTAATTTTGAAACATTCTTTTTTTTTTATTATTCCCAGAAAATTGGCTTAGACATTTTAAGCAAAGTGTCTTTGTAGGTAACAAGAGGACCATGATGGTCCTAAATCGCTCACCTGAGCAAACAGATTTGCATACTTACTGTTGAAGTTTCAGCCATAAATTTTATATATATATATATTTTATAGCCCTGCCACCTTTCCCACCGACCACCCCCTTCCCCCCCCCCCCCCCCCCCCCACCCCCAGCAGCCATTATTTTTTTTCTTTTTAATGCATCATGACAACTCGACTTAATCTTGAAAGAGGGTCACCAAAGGAACATTTCTGCCAAGTTATATTGAAATTGGTCCAGTGGTTTCTGACAAATAGATTTTTAAAGTGTTTTATATCGCTATAAAGCCCTACCCTCTAACTGCCATTTTTTTTTTTTTTTTTGACGAATCATGACAGCTTGAACAAACTTGATAGAGGGTAACCAAAGGAACATTCCTGCCAATTTAATTGAAATCGGTTTAGTGGTTTCTGATAAGAAGATTTTTAAAGTTATCTATTTAGATCTATAAGGAAAATAAGCCCCACCCCCTAGCAGCCATGTTTTTTGACAAATCAGGACAGCTGGAACATTCTTGGTAGAGGATCACCAAAGCATTATTGAAATCAGTCAGGAAGTATTTGACAAGAAGAATTTTAAAGTTTTCTACACAGACATATACGGAAAATAAGCCCCAACCCCTGGGGGCCATGTTTTTTGACATATCATGAAGGCTTGAACAATCTTGGTAGAGGGTCATCAAAGCAACATTCCTGCCAAGTTACATTGAACTCAGTCCAACGATTTCTTACGAGAAGATTTTTAAAGTTTTTTATATAGATATATAGGGAAAATAAGCCCCGCCCCCTAGAGGCCATGTTTTCTGACATATTTAGGGAAAATAAGTGACGCCCCCCTAGCAGCCACGTTTTTTGACAAATCATGACAGCTTGAACAATCTTGTTAGAGGATCACCAAAGGAAACATTTCTGCCAAGTTATATTGAAATCGGTCCAGTGGTTTCTGACAAGAAGATTTTTTCAAGTTCTCTATATAGATATATAGGGAAAATAAGCCCCGCCCTCTAGCAGCCATATTTTTTGTCAAATCATGACGGCTTGAACAATCTTGGTAAAGGGTCACCAAGGAAACATTTCTGCCAAGTTATATTGAAATCGATCCAGTGATTTCTGACAAGAAGATTTTTTCAAGTTTTCTATATAGATATATAGGGAAAATAAGCCCCACTCCCTAGCAGCCATTTTTTTTTTTTTGACAAATCATGACGGCTTGAACAATCTTGGTTAAGGGTCACCAAGGAAACATTTCTGCCAAGTGATATTGAAATCAGTACAGTGGTTTCTGACAAGAAGATTTTTTTCAAGTTTTCTATACAGATATATACAGAAAATAAGCGCCATCCCCTAGAGGCCATGTTTTTTGATGAATCATGATTACTTGAACAATCTTGGTAGAGGGTCACCAAGGAAACATTTTTGCCAAGTTATAATGAAATCGGTCCTGTGGTTTCTGACAAGAAGATTTTTCAAGTTTTCTATAAAGATATATAGGGAAAATAAGCCCCGCCCCCTGGTGGCCATGTTTTTAGACAAATCCAAATAGCTTGAACAATCTTGGTAGAGGATCACCAAAGGAACATTTCTGCAAAATTATATGGAAATCGGTCCAGTGTTTCTGACAAGAAGATTTTTTAAGTTTTCTAAATGCGGTTTCTGACAAGAAGATTTTTTAAGTTTTTAGTTAAAAATCTATTTTTAGCTCCTGTGACCTAGATATGCAATGAACCGGAACCATCTGAACAACTTTGAAAGAGGACCAACCAAGGATCATTCATGTGAAGTTTGGTCAAATTCCAATCTGTAGTTTAGGAGGAGAGTTTGTTTAAAGACTGTGGATCGACAGACGGACGACAACGACTACGGACAAAGAGTGATCACAACAGCTCACCTTGAGCCTTCGGCTCAGGAGAGCTAAAAATTTCAGCAGACAAAATATTTTTCTTATTTTTTCCCAGAAAATAGGTTTCAGACAGTTCAGACAATTTGAACAAAATGTCAAATGTTATTTTCTGGGAAAAATAAGACACAAGAAAAATGCCTAACGTTATTATGGACAGATTTTTCCACATGTTACCTTTATTCTTCTGTGGAAAAATCTGTCCATAATTACCAGTTAAGTGTGAATGAGAATTCAAAATCAGACTTCCTCAACTCAGCATTTGGTATGTTTTAAATGATGTCTTCAAGCAGTTTCCAGAAACTGCACAAGCTTTCGGCTTCAAGGGACATAAGTATGTAAACAAGAGGCCCACGGGCCACGGGTCGCTCACCTGAGTGACACAGTCACTGCAGATATGCAGATCTTATGCAACATTTTTCCAATCCTGTCATCGCAACTAATGAAAAGATCATCATTTAAGCAGTTCTTTATTTTGAAGAAGATATATGGCATGCCAGTCAATTGAGGGTGATCATTTGAACAAACTCTAAATGGCAGCCAGCTTGGAATTACAATCGGCACGATTTTAGCTATTTTTGATCTACGAGTCACCCCAATGCTTCCTACCAAGTTTCGAGTCAACTGGCCTTTCAGTTCAGGAGAAGAGGCGAAAAATAGATTTTCAAGATGGCTGCCATGGCGGCCATCTTGGATATCCGATTGGCACAATTTTAGCTATTTTTGATCTACAAGTCACCCCAATGTCTCCTACGATGTTTGGAGTCAATTGGCCTTTCGGTGCAGGAGAAGAAGCTAAATATAGATTTTCAAGATGGCTGCCATGGTGGCCATCTGGGATTTCTGATCAGAACGATTTTAGCTACATTTGACCTACAAGTCAACCTGATGCTTTCTACTAAGTTTCGAGTCAAGTGACTTTTGGGTTTAGGAGAAGAAATGAAAAATAGATTTTCAAGATAGACGCCATGGCGGCCATCTTGGATTTACGATCGGCATGATTTTAGCTATTTTTGATCTACAAGTCACCCAAATGCTTCCTACCGTGTGGAGTCAACTGGCCTTTCGGTTCAGGAGAATCAACGAAAAATAGATTTTCAAGATGGCTGCCATGGCGCCCATCCTGGTTTTACGATCGGCATGATTTTAGCTATTTTTGATCTACAAGTCACCCCGATGCTTCCTACGAAGTTTGGAGTCAACTGGCCTTTCGGTTCAGGAGAAGAAGCGAAAAATAGATTTTCAAGATGGCTGCCATGGCAGCCATCTTGGATTTCCGATAGGCACGATTTTTGCTATTTTTGATCTATAAGTCACCCCAATGCCTCCTACCAAGTTTGGGGTCAATTGGCTTTTGGGTTTAGGAGTTTAAGTGAAAAATAGATTTTCAAGATGGCGGCCATGGCGGCCATCTTGGATTTCCGATCTGCACGATTTTAGCTATTTTTTATCTACAAGTAATCCTGATGCTTCCTAGCAAGTTTGGAGTCAATTGGCCTTTCGGTTCAGGAGAAGAAGCAAAAAATAGATTTTCAAGATGGCCGCCATGGCGGCCATCTTGGATTTCCGATCGGCACGATTTTTGCTACTTTTGATCTACAAGTCACCCTGATGCTTCCTAGCAAGTTTAGAGTCAATTGGCCTTTCGGTTCAGGAGAAGAAGCGAAAAATAGATTTTCAAGATGGCGGCCATGGCGGCCATCTTGGATTTCCGATCGGCACGATTTTAGCTATTTTTGATCTACAAGTCACCCTGATGCTTCCTAGCAAGTTTGGAGTCAACTGGCCTTTCGGTTCAGGAGAAGAAGCGAAAAATAGATTTTCAAGATGGCGGCCATGGCGGCCATCTTGGATTTCCGATCGGCACGATTTTAGCTACTTTTGATCTACAAGTCACCCTGATGCTTCCTAGCAAGTTTGGAGTCAATTGGCCTTTCGGTTCAGGAGAAGAAGCGAAAAATAGATTTTCAAGATGGCGACCATGGCGGCCATCTTGGATTTCCGATCGGAACGATTTTAGCTATTTTTGATCTACAAGTCACCCTGATGCTTCCTACCAAGTATCAAGTCAATTGGCCCAGGGGTGTAGGAGGAGTAGGCTTTTAAAGCAATTGTTGACGCCGCACGACGGACGACGCACGACGCACGACGGACGACGGACGACGGACATTGACTGACCACAATAGCTCACCATGAGCACTTTGTGCTCAGGTGAGCTAATAAGAAAGTCAGAGTGGTCTCTGAGACTTACACGCGACATGCCAACAGTCCTTATCTATGCCTCTACCAAATATTATAAAAATATTTAAAACGTTTAAAATGCTATGAAGTGCACAAGAATTTGGCTTAGAAATTCGTTCAGGGGAGATAAGTAGAAAAAAAGAACAAAGCAATTGCCCTCCTTGCATGTGACACTCCTACTTGACCTGGGCCCAGTTGTTCAAAGCTAACAATGTTGTTAGTTAACGATTCGTTAAAATTTAAATCAAGTGATACGCAAATATGCTGAAATTTTTTGCTGAAAAAATGTGAGTAGCTTTTGCAGTGCAAAAGCTACTCACATTTTTTCAGCAAAAAATATCAGAATATTGTGTATTGAAGCCACTAAATTAGTTAACGAAATGACCCTTAATGAGCTCGTTAAGCTAACGACGCTTTGAACAACGGGGCCCTGATCTATGTCCCTACCAAATATTTTCAAATGATCTCAAACAGTATGGGTGTTATGGCCTGGACAAGATTTTTGTTTCAGGGCTGATAAGTACATATCAGAGAAAGTGAGAGTTGTCTCTCTTGCATTCATCACCTCTTCTGGTCCTCTACCAAAAATAAAAAGATATAAAAATATTTCAAACTATTAAGAAGTTAAAGAGTGCACAAGAATTTGGCTTAGAAATTCTTTCAGGGGAGATAACTAGAAAAAAGAAAGCAAGAGTTGTTCTTCTTGAATGGAACACTCCTATTTGACATGATATAATTATGTCCTTACCAAATATTATCAAATTATCTCAAACAGTATGGCGAGTTACGGCCTGCACAAGATTTTGGCTTCAGGGGAAATTAGTACATAATGAAGAAAGCAAGAGTTGTCTCTCTTGCATGTGACACCTCTCCTGCTCCTTATCAATGCCTCTACCAAATATTATCAAAATATTTCAAACCATTAAGAAGTTATGGAGAGCATAAGAATTTGGCTTAGAAATTGTTTAGGGGAGATAACTAGAAAAATACCAGATTAAGAGTTGTCCTAGTATACACATTCCTACTTGATCTGATATATGCCCCTACCAGATATTATCAAATAATCTCAAACAGTAAGGGAGTTATGGCCTGCACAAGATTTCGGCTTCAGGGGAGACAAGTACATAACAAAGAACGTAAGCATTGTCTCTCTTGTATGTGAAATGCCTACTGGTCCTCCTCTTCATCCCTACCAAATATGAAAGCAATCCACAGAAGGATAAAGGAAACATATCACTTTGAAAAAAGGTTAACCAAAAGGTAAACCTTGGCCAACATCCAACGCCTGATGTCCAACACCTGATGCCCAGCTCCTGCCTGGACATCACTTTTCTAAAAGGCGGATTTTTAAAAAAAAACGTCCAAAATGTTTCAAAATGTGGTCTGCTGAAATTTGTACCCAGCATACACAGTGTTAATTATTCTAAGCTGACATATTGTAATATTTTCCTCTGAAAGAGGCCTGGGTATTTTTTATGCAGAACTTCTCCTTGGGGAAGCAATTCACTTCAAATGCCCTATTTTCTGGAAAAACAACATCATTAACTTGTTCTCCATTAATTTCAACATCAGCATGCTAAGGATTTGACTGGCAAGGGAAATGAACCATGCAAATGAAGAAAAAGTGTTCCTGGATTGCTCTAGGTCAGGCAATTATTTATATCAATTACTGTATTTACCCCAAGTAGTCAGATACTTTGAACACTTTGCATGCTGGGTAAAAATTTCAGCAGGTGACATTTTGTAATTTTTTTTTTTTATTTTTCCTAGAAAATGGATTCGACACTTCATGCAAACTGTCTCCTTAGGAGACAATTGGCATGAAGTGTCAGATCTTATTTTCTAGGAAAAATAAGTACAAGAGGGCCATGATGGCCCTGTATCGTTCACCTGAATATCATAGCACTTACAGTAGCTGACCTAGAAATGATCAAGGGAAACTTTCTGACTGCGATTCATGATGATCATATTAACAAGTAAGACAATGTAGCATGCCTAAAGGACTATGAAATATAGCTATGATGTATGCATGTGATAAAGGCAGTAAAACACAGAAAACTATTTCTTCTACATGATTTAATGATAGTATTTAAACAGACAAACATGAAGTCAGTATATAATGTCATCACTATGACAACATGGCACTGGTGGTCACCCAAAGAACATTTCTGTGAAATCATTTCAAAATCCATCAACTGGCTAAGGAGTAGAAGTCATTTAAAGGTTTTTCTTTCTTTTAGCTCTCGCGGCCATCTTGTTCATGCAAGCAGAAGGGTTTGAGCAACTTTGATGCTCACTCAAGAAACATTCCTGTGAAATTATTTCAAAATCCATCCATTGGTTAAGGTGGAGAAGTCAGTTAAAGGTTTTTCTAATTTTACCTCTGGCGGCTATCTTTTTCATCCGAGCAGAACAGTTTGAGCAATTTTGTCAGAGGGTTATCCAAGGAACATTCCTGTGAAATAATTTCAAACTCCATCCACTGGTTAAGGAGGAGAAGTCATTTGAAGGTATTTCTATTTTTAGCTCTGGCTGCCATCTTGTTCATCCAAGCTGAACGGTTTGAGCAACTTTGGTTCATCTGTCATTACTGACAATGACCAATCTTAATCACATGCGAGAAATGCTACTGTTTGTGTGTTCTAAGATGGCTGATCAGACCAATTCTAGCTCTAAACTGTCTGTTGCAGATGGAACAACAGAAGTCAGAGCAAGATAGCTCTGTTGGTGATGCCTTAACTCTGGCTTTGTGCTGTGCACGTTTCTGCTCTGCTTTGCTGATTCTTTTTGCCTCATATTCACTAGCACCTCTTCTGATGATGCCCTTTTCAGGACTTCTGTGTCTAGAATCCTGTCTTGCCACTTAATCTTTAAAAGTTTTCTAAGGCAGCTGGTATGGAAGTGGTTCAGTGTTTTGGCATGCCGTTGGTAAACTGTCCACGTTTCAAATGCATACAATAGTGTTGGCAGTGCCACAGCTTTGTAGATTTTCAGCTTTGTGTCAAGCCTGATTCCACTTCGATCCCAGACATTACCAAGAAGTCGGCCAAATGCTGCACTAGCTTTGGCAATCCTGGTATTGACTTCATCATCAATGTGCACGACTCTTGACAATGTGCTTCCAAAGTAGAGGGTCACCGAAGGAACATTCGTGTGAAATTATTTCAAAATCCATCAACTGGTTAAAGAGGAGATGTCATTTAAAGGTTTTTCTATTTTTAACTCTGGTGGCCATCTTGTTCATCCAGCGGAATGGTTTGAGCAATTTTGATAGAGGATTACCCAAGGAACATTCATGTGAAATTATTTCAAAATCCGTCCACTGGTGAAGGAGAAGTTGTTTAAAGGTTTTTCTGTTTTTAGCTCTGGGGGCCATCTTGTTCATCCAAGCAGAAAGGTTTGAGCAATTTTTGTAGAGAGTCACTGAAGGAATATTCCTGTGAAATTATTTTGAAATTGGGCCAGTGGCCTAGGAGGAGATGTCGTTTTAAGCTTTTTTTTGTTTTTAGCTCTGGTGGCCATTTTGTTTAGCGGAGCAGAACCATTTAGGCAATTTTGGTAGAGGGTCACCGAAGGAACCTTCCTGTAAAATTATTTCAAAATCCATTCACTGGTTAAGGAGGAGATATCTTTTAAGTAAATTGTTGACAGACGCACGACGCCCGATGGACACTGAGCGGTCACAAAAGCTCACCTTGAGCCTTTGGCTCAGGTGGTTGCAAAAAAGTGTCTAATCTTGAGCTAGGAGCATGGTAAGGAGTTAAGATGTCCTAATATTTAGGGTTAAGAGGGCAAATATTGTATGCATTTGAAGCTGCTCCAGGTAGAAGAATATATGAATACCATATTCAACCTAATTACCGCACATACTCCTATAAGTGCACAGTCAAGCAATTTGGTAGTCTTCAATTCAGATTACAGCCAGTGTACTTTTTGTCTACTTCTTTATAAAGGTATATGTTGTGGGTACCCATTTGAATTGCATCGACTTGTTGATGCAATTCAAATGAGTGCCCACAACTTATGCTTTTATACAAAAAACCAGAAAACAAATCACATAAACATCATAAAATAAGTCTTTTGCTGATCTTTTTTTAAAGTGTATCCTTAGTAGGTAGATTTTGTACATATTTTACCAGAAGTTTTCCCAGTAATTTTACAAATTTTACCACAAAGTTTCCCAGTAATTTTGAAAAACCTAAGAGCAAAGTGCTGTAATTAGGTAGAATATGATATAGTTTTTCTTATTTGTCAGAAAAAAACATATTGTGGGTACTTAGAATCATTATGGCTTTTTTAGTTAAAAATAAAAAGCATTTGTCTGGAACCACTGTATTACCCTAAATACAGTCAACTCTCATTATCTCGAATTCCATGGGACTCTCTGAAATACTTCGAGATATCCATACCTCTACATATCAGATTTGCAGAGTCCAGGAAAAAATAATTCGATTAACCACATTTAACAAATATATATGAATTGGACTCTTGAAGTTAGAGATATATTGAAAATATTGTGGAAAAGAGGATAAATTACTCTTTAGGAGCAATTTCTCCTCTTTTCCACACATTTTTTACCTGTTATTAGTTTTTCTTGTTCAGGCAGGGATCAGATTTTCACTTCGAGATAAGAGGTTATTCGAGATAAGCGAGTTAGAGATGGCGAGAGTCAAATGTATTGGGATACATTAATCTTTACCTCTCTCTTGGCTAAACCACCAGACGACAAATTGATGATATATATCTTTTTTTTATTTTTTCCAGAAAACAGGATTTGACATTTCATGTAAATTTTATCCATTTGAGACAATTTGCATGAAATGTTAAAACCGGTTTCCTGGGAAAAATTAAAAACATGTGTCATCTGCTGAAAATTTTACCAAGACTGCTACTTAAAATCCTTATCATTCTTGTCTTAAATTTGAACAAATCCATTTTACTACCTGCTAATGTGTCCAAAAGCTTGATTGAGTGGCAAACAGTGTAGATCCTGATCTGATCTGGGTCTAAACCGATTGTTGCCTGTCTGTCCCAATACTTAGGGTTATTACGGTATGTTATTTTTCCGGAAATCAAACATTACTCACTTGTCTAGTAAATTCATGCACCATTTATTACATCTCTTCTTGTTGGAAAAATTGATTTGATGCCAGGATATTGAAAAACTTGAAAAATATCATTGTATTTACGAGATAGCTTGAAAGACTGTGTCACTGGCTCCAATAAAGGACCAGTAAATCAATTATCAACAAAGAATATTAATCTTTTGTGCATTATACAAGTCTGCAAATTATGCCAAATATGCAGCAGAGGCTGAATAAATGCTTAGCACTCTGGGTAAAAATTTTAGCAGCTGACATTTATTTTGAAATATTTTTCTTATTTTTTCCGAGAAAAAAAAGGCTTTGACATTTTATGCAAATAATGTCTCCAGCATGAAGGTTAAAGCCTATTTTCTGGGAAAAATTAGAAAATTATTATCGTTTTGTTGTCTGCTGAATATGCCCAGAGAGGGTAAAGGTTAAAACTCATATTTTACGAAGCTTTCAGACCATAACAGACAACTATTAGTGTGATAATAATTCCTGAAAATTAAAGCAGAATCTATTTCATTAAATCAAACCACGTTCCCATAAATAACTGCTTCAAAGTTGTACCAAAGTTTATCAATCCAGTAAACTATGATATTCCAAGGAAAACAAAATTTATTTAAACAAGTACATAGGGAAGAATCCAAGGGAAAAACCTCTACGCTCTGGTTCAAGGCTGTTATCCCCCTTATACCGCATGAACAAACAATACCAATTTTGCCATACTGGCCTCAAATATTCAGACATACATGCCAGACTGAACACTGTACACCCAGATCAAACTGCTCCCTAAAGCAGTTTGATCAGGGTCAACACTCTTTGTCATTCTGTCACAAGATTTTTGACATCTAGTCAGGTTGGGTAAGTATGGTAAAGAATTAATTGTAAGACACCTCACAAGACTAAGTCCAATGGACTTTAGAACATTAATGTGACTATTTAGGATAATTACAGACAGTATTTCTGCCAATAACTAGAAAACTGACAAGTCCGCAAAGATGTTGCTGCTGTCCCACCTTCTGCCCCGCAAACACACAATAAGATAGTGTACATTCTAATTTGTTCAGCCTAAGCATAAAACACACTACAGGTGATATAGCCAGATTAGTGATTTTTTTTCTATAGCGTAAGCCATAAGTCCACCTTCCCCCCGTACCCCAGACCTCTGCACAGCTTTTGTTTACATTCAGGTAATATATTTTGCCTGTTTGATATTCCAACGAGAAAAATGCCTAACAACATTATGGACAGGTTTTTCAAAAGGGTAAATGAAAAGGTAAACTTCAGGAGACCCAATGGCCGCCGGCCATGACATCGCTATTTTAAAGGACAGTTTTTTGAAAAATCTGTCCAAAACTCAATTTTGGCTGCACAAGCTTTCGGCTTCAGGGGTGATAAGTACCTAACAAAGAAAGTCAGAGTTGTGTCTCTTATACAGGGCATGCCTACTGGTCCTTATCTATGCCTCTACCAAATATTATCAAAATATTTCAAACCATTTAGAAGTTATGAAGTGCACAAGAAATTGGCTTAGAAATGTATTCAGGGGAGTTAACTTGAAATAAAAGCACCGCAAGCATAATACCCCGCCATAGCAAATATTTGTTTATGTATTAAAGTTATCGTTGCGAAAATGTCTGGAAAGAAAATGATGGAGGGACAGATAACAATCCTAAACCAGATCTTGATAATATCAATGGACAGATAACAATCCTAAACCAGATCTTGATAATATCAATACATATAGCAAGTTTGGTTAAAAGGCCTTGTTATTAACTCAAGTTATCATCTAGAAATGAAAATATGGACATGTCTCGGGCAATAACTCCGTAAAAATTTGACGAAATTTGCCCATTAGCAATTCCAAACCTGATCTCCTTCCTGTCAATACATATAGCAAGTTTGGTTAAAATCCCTTGTTATTTACTAAAGTTATCACCCGGAAATGAAAATATGGACGTGTCTCGGGCAGATAAATCCGTAAAAATTTGACGAAATTTGCCCATTAGTAATCCCAAACTAGATCTCCTTAATGTCAATGCATATAGCAAGTTTGATGAAAATGCCTTGTTATTTACTAAGTTATCATCCGGAAATGAAAATATGGGCGTGTCTCGGGCAGATAACTCCATCAAAAATTGATGAAATTTGCCCATTAGCAATCCCAAACCAGATCTCCACAATTTCAATGCACAAACCAAGTTTGGTGAAAATCCCTTGTTATTTACTCAAGTTATAGTCCGGAAACGAAAATATTGGCATGTCTCGGGCAGATAACTCGTCAAAAATTGACAAAATTTGCCCATTAGCAATCCCAAACCAGATCTCCATAATATCAATGCACATACCAAGTTTGGTGAAAATCCATTGATGTTTACTCAAGTTATCATCTGGAAACTAAAGACATACGGACGGACGTACGACGGACGGACGGACAGACAGACGGACTCATGAACGACCAACGTGAAACCATAATACCCCGCCACTATTGTGTGGCGGGGTATAAAAAGAATGAAGATAATTATTGTCCTTCTTGCAAGTGAAACACTTACTTGACCTGATATATGTCCCCACCAAATATTATCAAATTATCTCAAACAGTATGGGAGTTATGGCCTGCACAAGATTTTGGTTTCAGGGGAGATAAGTACATAAAGCAAGAGTTGTCCTTCCTGCATGCAACACTTCTACTTGACCTGATATATGTACCTACCAAATATTATCAAATTATCTCAAACAGTATGGGAGTTATGGCCTGCACAAGATTTTGACTTCAGGGAAGATATAAAAAAGAAAGTGAGAGTTGTCTCTCTTGCACCCTACATGCCTACTGGTCCTCCTCTTTATCCCTATGAAATATGAAAGCAATCCACTGAAGAGTAAAGGTAACATACAACTTTGAAAAAAGGTTAACCAAAAGGCAAACTCGGATGTCAAGGGAGATAAATACATAACAGAGAAAGTAAGAGTTGTCTCTCTTATACACCACACACGCCTAATGGACCTCATCTTCATCTCTACCAAATATGAAAGCAATCCAATTAAGAATAAAGGTGATATATAACTTTGTAAAAAGGTTAACCAAAAGGTAAACCTCAGACGTCAGGGGAGATAAGTACATATCGAACAAAGTGAGAGTTGTCTCTCTTGCACGTGACACACTTACTGGTCCTCCTCTTCAAACCTACCAAATATGAAAGCAATGCCCTGAAGAATAAAGGTAACATACAACTTTGAAAAAAGGTTAACCAAAAGGATGACACCTGACGCCAGACGCCCGCCCGCCCGGACATCGCTATTTTAAAGGACGGATTTAAAAAAAAAAAAAAAAAAAAAAACGTCCAAAAATGTATTTGAAGATACTCAGCAAATGCCACAATCACAAAGCACAGCCCTCCCAGGGCACTGAAAAAAGGAGAGATGAGGAACAAATAAGGACAAAACAAACACTGCATGTGAAACCACAGATGCACAAAGAAAGAACTACAACAGAGGAACCACCTTGGAAAGGTCGGTGGGAAAACTACAGGATCATTGATTTGCCTTTAGCTCATTGAGACATCACAAAATGAAAAATACATTTCAATGGAATAATAATCTACTACAGATTCTTAAGTCTGTGACAACTTTTATCTGTAACAGCCAGAAGTCTGCAAATGGCAAGCAAATAGTGCATACAAATCAATTTCCAACTTACCATCATGTTAATAATGGTTATCACAGCACCAGGTTAGGCAATAACAGCGACAATAATTTAGCATCATTTTTACTATTTCTGCACTAAAACATATATTGTGGGTACACATTGGAATTGCCCCTCTGGGGCAATTCCAATGAGTACCCACAAGATATGTTTAGGTGCAAAATGTTCTTCTGAATAATCAACTGATCAGGAGCCAGGGAAATGATCTGGAATTACATTTCATTGCCTTACATTTTAAAAGTACATCACTGAAAATTCACTCAGGCTGTTGAGACCTTGGGAAAAAACAAACAAAACAAAACAAAACAAGACAAAACAATTTTCCAAAGCAAGACATGTTGAAAAAAAATGAACAAACATTTATATGTCAGAAAATTACTGAAAGACATACTGTATGTATGTTAAGTTTTCAGACAGACAGGCCAATAGTGTAGCAAACAAAACAGTGTCGGTCCAGATCAGATGTTACAGAACACCACATCTGATGACGGTCTACACTGTTTGACACTTAACCAGCAATTTCTTACACATATCCATTGGTACTGCAATGATGAATGCATTGGTACTATAATGACATATCCATTGGTACTACAATGACATATCCATTGGTACTACAATGACATATCTATTGGTACTACAATGACATATCCATTGGTACTACAATGATATATCCACTGGTACTACAATGACAAATGCATTGGTACTACAATGATACATCCATTGGTACTACAATGACGAATGCACTGGTACTACAATGACATATCCATTGGTACTACAATGGATTTGTTGAAATTTTAGAACAAGTACAGTAAGGAAATAAGGTGCTGGAAAACAGGGTAACTATAGTAAAATAGCAAAGATTTGCTGTCTTCATAACAGATTTACTATGCCATTACATTCAGTAGAACTAGAAATGCTGTCTCAAATACAAGGATGCTCTCCCTCCCGACCCTAAGGAGACAAGTTGCATGAAATGTCAAAAAATATCTTTGGAGAAAAATAAGACAAATATCAATTTGTCATCCACTGATTTTGCCTAGAGAAAGCTAACAGTTAAATTCAGCAGCAGGCTAATTTCAGCTCACAAATTTGCAAATCAAATCAAATAAAATCATCAAGGAACACATACTTATTGGGATAACCAGGACCCCATACAATGAGCTCACCCACACAAACTTAAACATGAACAAATAAAATTCATTTTAAAATATTTAACAAATTTCATCAGCTAACAATAAGATGCAAGGTTTCTGGGGAATAAATAATTTCTAACAAAAGCATCCTAAGAACTGAGGATTGAACAAAATATTAAATTTTCTAGCAAGCGCGAAGAGAATAAATCAAATCCAGAAAGAATGACAAAGCAAATCACTCTTGAAAATACTGATCAGCTCGAAAAACTTGAAGCATCTATCTATTCTTCTATTTAGCTCAGAGTTTTTGTTTAACCCTTGTCCTGCTAAACCTGGATATTCCCTGCCTTTGCAAACAGTGTAGATCCAGATCAGTTGGCTTTTGAAGAAGCCAACTGATCTGGATCTGCACTGTTTGTCATCAGTATGTGAATTCATATCAACACTCTGGATCAAGGAATCTGATTGGCTGACAATTAGAAGAGGGTGTGGCATCTTAATTTATTCAGCATGACAAGGGTTAATGACACATCAACCATTGTGGGCCATTTTGGGTTACAATCCAGAGAAAGGAGATGAGAGAAAGAGAGAACTAGAGGAGAATGATAAGAAAAATGAGAATGGCAGTGCAGAAACAGAAAAAATACTACCATATTTACCGTATATATTCAAACAGACAGGCCTTAGCAAACAGTGTAGACCCAGATGAGACACCACTGCAGATTGTGGCGTCTTATCAGGGCCTTCACTGTTTGCCACTCGTCCAGCAATTTTCAGACACAACATCGGGTAGTAAATTATACTTGTTCAAATTTTAGAAAAACATGGTAAGGTGTCTGAATACTTATGGTAAATAGGATAACAGGTTCTCTTTCCCAATCTGTTGTAGGTACAGCAGGCCCGTACCACCACCTTACCAACTACTCTACAGTAGCACTCCGGATCAAGATACTGTATTTACCCTAAGTATTCTGGCATCTCAACTCCATACCACATTGTTCTAAAATTTGAACAAGTACAGTTTACCACACGATATTGTGTCTAAAAATTGCTGGATGAGTGGCAAACAATGTAGACCCTGATGAGATGCCACATTCTGCGGCATCTCATCAGGGTCTACACTGTTTGCTCAGGCCTGTTTGTCTGGATACTTGTTTGTTTGTGTTGAGGTTTTACGGCCCAGTCAACCCAATGGGGTCATGTCGAGCGCGGTCAGTTTACCTAACCACACGTTTACTGGGCAGGCTTAGTCCTCTAAGCGGTTAACCAGTATTGTGCACATTCTTTCGCCAGAAACTGACAACTGCCCTTCTTGAATCAGCGGAAGGGAGAGAATGACCGTAGAAAATATTTCATGATCAATCTCCACGAAAGAATGTTACCGACCTCGGCGGGGGTTGAACCCGTGACCTCCTGGTCTCCAGTCGGACGGCGCATCCAACTGAGCCACCGAGGCCGGCTTTGTCTGGATACATACGGTAAATATGGTAAACAGGCTTTTAAGTACAGGCATGCTAAAAATGTCCTTGAAATCTCATGTTGTTCCTTTGGCAGTCTTCCAGGGAGATCAAATGATTAGTTAAATGTGCACTTAACCTGTAAGGGTGATATTAACTGGATCATATATGCCCATCTTACACAAGACATTGTCTCCCAATGCTGTAATACTTTTGAGGTTTCCATTTGTCTCTCTGAAGTGTGATTAGTTGTGTGATCATAACATCATCTCGTGATCCCTTTGGCAGGTTCCAGGTCAATAAAATTTCAGTTAAATATCATCCTTACCGGAAAGTGCTCATTTAACTATATTCATCAACTAAGAGGATCCCCTTACAGGAAGGGTTATAATTTTTAACCCTTCTCCTGCTAAACCCGGATATGTCCTAACTTTGAAAACAGTGTAGATCCAGATCAGCTGGCTTCTGAAGAAGCCAACTGATCTGGATCTTCACTGTTTGCCATTAGGTATGTGAATTTATATCAACAAACTGGATCAAGTAATCTGATGGTCTGAAAATTAGAAGTGGGTGTGGCATCTTAATTTATTCAGCAGAACAAAGGTTAATGGATTATAACTTCCCTTTATTTGGTATAGTTGGCTTCTCTCAGCGAGGGTTTGCTATGTTCTCATACTACTACCTGACATCTGCAATTGTCTTGCTTCTCTTGTCAAGGTAGATATTCAGAAGATTTGGTGAGGAGGAGTTTTTGTTTGTGTTGAGGTTTTACAGCCCAGTCAACCCAATGGGGTCATGTCTAGCGCGGTCAGTTTACCTAACCACACGTTTACTGGGCAGGCTTAGTCCTCTTAAGCGGTTAACCGGTATTGTGCACATTCTTTCGCCGCAAACTGACAACTGCCCATCTTGAATCAGCGGAAGGGAGAGAATGACCGTAGAAAATATTTCATGATCAATCTCCACGAAAGAATGTTGCCGACCTCGGCGGGGTTGAACACACGACCCTCCTGGTCTCCAGTCGGACGGCGCATCCAACTGAGCCACCGAGGCTGGCTGGTGAGGAGGAATACTTGATAATAATTCTGGGATAATTGAATCTCCATAAAAACATATGTTGTGGTACTCATTAGAAGTGCCTCAGTGACTGTGAGGCACTTCTAATGAGTACCTTCAACATATGCTTTTATGGAAGAATCTTAGCCCTTCTCTTGCTGAACATGACATGCCCTGTCTTAGCAAACAATGCAGATCCAGATCAGTTGGCTTCTGAAGAAGCCAACTGATCTGGATCTGCACTGTTTGTCATTAAATATGTGAATTTCTATTAAAAACCTGGATCTAGTAATTGGATTGGCTGGAAATTAGAAGTGGGCGTGGCATCTTAATTTATTCAGCATGACAAGGGTTAGAATTACTACCAAATCCTCCTCCTTAACAAATCCTCTGAGCTGATGTGACTTGGTGGGGCCTACCTCCTTTCCCATCTGTTGTGTAAACATTTCCAGCCTGATGTCTGTGGTTGCTGTGTTTTTACCGATCATGATGGCGATGTGAACTTGATGTGGGATATACATTTGCTTGCCAACATCTACATTTCAACAGTTTACAGTCAACTTGTGGGGTTTTGTGGCACTTATGAGGGCAAATTCAGATATGTGCACAGATGACATACTAAATTTGTTATGGTTATGTTTACTTCACAAGTAGGTTCTTTGTTTGGGTTAGAGAGTTACAGCCCAGTCAACACTCTTAAAGTCATGTTGAGCCAGTCAGTGAACTGACTCACACTTTTCCTGGATAGGCTAAGTTCTTTACACTGTTAACCAGTACTTATGCACAAACTTTCACTGACAACTGCCCTTCTTTAATCAGCTGAACGGGAGAATGACCACAGAAAATGATTTCAAGATCAATCTCCACCAAAGTTATATTGCCATGCTAGGATTCGAACTTGCGAACACTGGATTTGCAGTCAGACCAACAAATAGGTTCAATGGTATAATTAACTCCAATAAAAAAGCCCTGATCAGACTGTGCAGAAGCTCTATGTATAAAAAGAGCATTCAGATAAATATTTTTTTCTTATTTCTCCATGAAAATAATTTTTGTAATTATTAAAATATTGGCCTGGGCCCAGTTGTTCAAAGCATCTTTAGCTTAATGAGTTTGTTAGTGGTCAAAATGTTAACTGTTCTAGTAAGAACAATATCTGAGTCACAGGTATTTTTGCTGAAAAAAATGTGAGTAGCTTTTGCAAATGTAAAAGCTACTCACATTTTTTTCAGCAAAAATATTAGGGTATATGCCATATTTAATCAAAGTTTTAATGATATGTTAACTAACATCTTTAGTTTTGAACAACTGGGCCCAGAATGCTAGGGTTCAGTAACGCAAATGATGATCAACAGGGAAAACTCGACACCATATCACACCTGCTTGCTTAAGCAGGTAGGATAATACTATCAATACCTTTTGGTAAAAAAAAAAAGAGCATCTTACCTAGAGCTATGGATACCGATGTCACATAGAAAACAAGCAAATTCCATGGGGAATTTATGTCCCCCCGCCTTATTTTCATTTGAGGTGTTAAAAATGGGTAAGTTAACCAGAGGACCGTTGGTCCTGTATCACCGACCTAAGTATTGAAGCAGGAAACCAGTGATAAAAAATAATTTCAGGATTCTGAAAAAAAAACACATGCATATCCTCAGACCATCCTTAAAGGACCTGTAAAGTTTCAAAAGGATCGGCTTAAAACTGTGGTAGGAGTTACGGGGACAAGATACCTACTCTATATACGCTTCTGTAGTATTAGAACTCAAAAAATGTCTAAGTTAAAAATGCGGAAAAAGTGATAAAAAATTATTTCATGATTCTGAAAAATACACATGCATATCTTCAGGCCATCCTAAAAGCCCATGTAAAGTTTCAAAAGGATCGGTCAAAAACTGTGGGAGGAGTTAAGGGGACAAGGTACCTGCTCCCTATAGACTTCTGTAATATTAGAACTCAAAAAATGTCTAAGTTCAAAATGTGTAAAAAGTGATAAAAAATAATTTCAGGATTCTGAAAAAAAACACATGCATATCTTCAGACCATCCTTAAAGCACCTGTAAAGTTTCAAAAGGATCGGCTTAAAACTGTGGTAGGAGTTAAGGGGACAAGGTACCTACCCCCTATACGCTTCTGTAGTATTAGAACTAAAAAAATGTCTATGTTAAAAATGCAGAAAAAGTGATAAAAAAATTATTTTAGGATTCCAAAAAAAACACATGCATATCTTCAGGCCATCCTAAAAGCCCACGTAAAGTTTTAAAAGGATCGGCCAAAAACTGTGGGAGGAGTTAAGGGGACAAGGTACCTGCTCCATATACACTTCTGTAATATTAGAACTCAAACAATGTCTACTCCCTATGCACTTCTGTAATATTAGAACTCAAACAATGTCTAAGTTAAAAACCACACACCACGGAAAGCCAAAAACGGTGTCCCTCCGCTTTTCTTCGAAAAGGCGGCGGACAAAAAAAGAACATTTCTTTATACTATGTCATAAACTCTAGCTAAGATGCATTTTTTTTCAACCAAGAAGTATTTGTATTTTTCTTATTCCTCTTCAAAAACATATGTTGTGGGTACTTAGAAGCATGTGCAGTGCCTCAGCAAGGCGCTTCCAATGAGTACAACACTATATGTTTTCCTGGAGAATTAAGAAAAACATTTACCTGATATCCTCCCGCCCTCCCTTGTCTAGAGCTATGCAATATGAAATTCCCCTCAGGATACAATTATCATTCTGTGAACATCATTGATTTCCAGGAAAAGCAATATCTAACAGTGTCAACCTTGATTCTAATTATCAACAACAGGCTAATCACACAGTGGGAAGAGCACTTCACTTAGAAAATGGGGTCCACACCAGATTTGTGCAGAATTCTGGATGAGACACCTGAGCATAAATTAATCCTTTCACCCCTAATTTCTGAAATGGACTCTTCCATCCCTGAATTTGGACACATCCATCGTTGCAAATACGGATTTCAGTCAAAACTCTATAACAGAATGGCAAACAGTGTAGATCCTGATGAGACGGCTTGTAATCTCATCTGGATCTGCATGGTTTACAAAGGTATGTGTACTGGTGTGCAGGGATGAAAGGGTTAAGTGAATAAATCTGTATGCAGCAAACTGCAGATAACCTGCTTAACCCTTGTCCTGCTGAATGAATTAAACTGACACGCCCACTTCTAATTTTCAGCCAATCAGATTACTTGATCCAGATTGTTGCTATAAAGTCACATACTTAATGGCAAACAGTGCAGATCCAGATCAGTTGGCTTCTTCAGAAGCCAACTGATCTGGATCTACACTGTTTGCAAAGGCAGGGTATATCCGGGTTCAGCAGGACAAGGTTAAAATTGACAAAGTTGGTAATATTAGCCTCAACAAATATACCATTTTAACAGTTAGCTCTAGCAAAATTTGAACAATGAAATAGGGCTCGCACGGAAACAGTTGGTTGATATGATAGGGTACACGGGAAACAGTTGCAAGTGGTAATTATCAAAATTGTGCTATTGCCATAAAATAGGTTCAAATGATTCCTTGATTTTGAATTGGATATACATTGAAATGTTAACCCCTTTCTTGCTGAACACCACATACCCTATGTTAGCAAACAGTGTAGATCCAGATCAGTCAGAAGCCAAATGATCTGGACCTGCACTGTTTGTCATTAAATATGTGAATTTCTATCAAAAATCAAGATCAAGTAATCTGATTAGCCGGAAATTAGAAGTGGGTGTGGAATCTTAATTTATTCAGCAAGGCAAGGGTTAAGGATATGTGATAATTCTGGGATAACATTTCTTATTTCTCCATGGAAACAGGCTGCAAGTACTCATTAGAACCACTGCTGAGGTATGTATGATATCAAAGCATATCAACTTAAAGTTAAGATGTTCACAAATACAAGCAAAGCATACAAAATAAAAAAAAAAACAGACAGAAATTCAGACTGACAGAGGGAAAAATGGAGGAATGGACAGAATGAAGAAAGCTATATGCCAGGGGTATAACAATAAGACAAGCCATAACTAGTAACAATGTTTACAGAGAAAGCAAACATCCCCCCACTGTGAATTTTCAGCTTTTCTACTGCTGTGACCTTGAAAATTAGGTCAAGGTCACCTAAATTTAATCAGTTCTTTGTTATGTCCCAATTATATATCATGAAAATTTGGTAAGACTCCAACCACTGGTTCACGAGATCTTGTGCAGACAAGAATGTGTGACACCAACGCTGCCAACGCCAATGAGGATACCTATGCCAATAGGATCCACACCAAAATCACCTTAGGTGGAGGGACATATAAAGTGCCATGTTTACCCTAAATATTTGGACAGATATACCTGAGCAAAGAAGGCAGATCAAATCAAATAGCAGTTTGATCAGTCTGCACGGTTTCCGATTCAGCCATCACTTTTTGGGATACACCACTGTGCTAAATTTCATTGCTCTTCATAAAAGCTTTTTGCAACCAAATGGTATAAGATATTTTTTTTTATTTCTCCATGCAAATAAATGTTGTGGTACTCATCAGTAGTGCCTCTGAGAGGCATTTCTGATAAGTACCACAACATATATTTTCATGGAGAAATAAGAAAAATATTTATCTGAATACCTAGTTTATGTTGAGTTATTGTTAATTGTTAAACATACATCTTCAAATTTCAGAAAACAGACAATACAGTAAGAGGTTATAGTGCCCAAATATATTTGATCATGGTAAAAGTGGCAAAGAAAAGATATTACCACCATTTCTGGGTTTTCAACCACAGTTTGTGATGTATCCTGCCCAGGCAGCTGTTCCCCTGGCCCCTGGGGTAAGGGGCCCCTCGCAACCACAAGTTCCACAAGGCCCCCAGCACTCTGTAATATTTTTATCGCCTCTTGATAAGAAATATCTAAGGGTTGTCCATCGATAGCAAGAATCTGATCGCGCTCTCTTAGTCCTCCTTGCCTGTAAAGAAAAAAAAAAAAAAAAAAAGATATCAAAACATTTTAATTTCAACAAAGTTCGAGAAGCAACAAAGTTTGAGACATGAGGGCTGTTCAAATGACATTATATGCCATTTGCAACAAATATGCCTGTATAGTACATGTATTTACCCTAAGTATTTGGACACTTTAATTCCATAGCATACATATCCTAAACTTTAAACAAATCTTCTTTGCTACCTTTTATTGTGGCAAACAGTGCAGACCCTTATCAGACACCATATTCTGCAGCATCTAATCTCATCTACAGTTTGCTCGGAGACCTCTCTGTCCAAATACTTGGGATAAACATGGTACCTTATAATAAATGTGACCACCAAAAACACAGATCTGCCTACGCATCCAGATATCTTACCAGTCATCG
The DNA here is from genome assembly GCA_964016985.1 of Anodontia alba. Lineage (NCBI taxonomy): Eukaryota > Metazoa > Mollusca > Bivalvia > Lucinida > Lucinidae > Anodontia > Anodontia alba. The sequence continues at coordinate 11,566,762 of OZ024825.1, read as the reverse complement.
CTGGGAGCTATATGGACAGCAAAGATCAGGGCATCCACAAGTGGAGTGAAAATTCTGGTAAGAATATATGGATGTCAGGCTGATCTGAATCTTTGTGAGGTACATGTACTTGACTGGCTCCAGTCTCCAGAGACTAAATATTTATTCTTATAATCAGGTTTGATAATCCGCTAAAATAAAACTCAAATGATATCATGACTATAAAGGCTGGTCAATCTAGTAGTATTTAGTTACTGGAGGCTGGAGCCAGTCTATGTGGCGCCTATGTCAAATGGTACAGATTCTTGCACTGTGGCTCATATGTTGTGTATACTCAGTAGGATCCACTCAAAAAAGCTATTTTACAAGATGACAAAAAGTTTTGCATTTAACCCACTACTGACAAACATTACAAATTTACTTCTTCAAAGTAAAGTGCCAGGCCAAAATGACTTTCTGACAGATGTCCAAAGTAGGGTTGGTCAAATGTGATATGGAAAGGCTGATCTAAGCCTTCCATGTTCCCCAATGGCACAAGTCAAACTCTCCTTTCATGGAAAATATATTTACAGCTTGCTCAATTAAAACAACAATCGTCTGGTACAGAAAGCTGCAGACATGTCTGAATCAATACAACTAGTTCGGACACTGGGGATTTACCCTTAAAGCGCCAATCACGACTGCAGCAGATGACACTTTAAGATATACTTTATTTTATTATTTATCACTGAAAAAATTATTGACATTTCATGTGAAACATCTGTTTGACAGACAATTCACATGAAATGTCAAGATTTATTTTCTATGAAAAATAAAAGAAATTGAATGTCACATGCTACAAATTTTGCTTGGCACTTTGAATGTTAAATCCTAGCACAATACAACAGATTTCCAATGTATCTCACGCTCCTGTTGACAAGGATAATCAGGCAAACTGTATTTACCCAAAACAGTCAGACAACTATCTTCTTACCATCACCTATCCCAAATTTTGAACAAGTCCATTTAACTGCTTGGTAAGATGTCTATAATGTGATGGATTGGCAAACAGTGTAGACCCTGATCAAACTACTCTGTCAGAAGTTTTTCTGCTCATGTCTAGTTGTGTGAATATTTAGGGAGTATATGGTAGTCCAAACAGAACAAACCGATATTGAAATGGAACACAGCAATAGGTACAAGTAAAGCATGACCATGTGTCTTTTTTTACCGTATTTTCGGTATGTGTCCTAAAATTTCGAACACAAAAACTTGACAAAATGCATATGCAAACAATGCAGACCCAGATCAGACTGAGGAGCAGTCTGGTCAGGGTCCACACTGTTTGCCATTCCAAAGTATTTTATGAAACAATAGCATAAATAAAAACCTTAAACTAATACCCCGCCATTATGGTGTCACAGGCAGATAACTCTGTCAAACATTGACGAAATTTGCCCATTAGCAATCCTAAATCAGATCTTCTTAATATCAATGCATGTACCAAGTTTGGTTAAAATCCCTTGACACTTACACAAGTTATCATTCGGAAATGAAAATATGGGACTGTCTCTGGTAGGTAACTCCGTCAAAATTTTATGAAATTTGCCCATTAGCAATCCCAAACCAGATCTCCAGAATATCAATGCACACAATTTGGTGAAAATCCACTGATGATTACTCAAGTTATCATCCGGAAAGGAAATACGGACGGACACATGGATGTCCAACGTCAAACCATAATACCCCGCCACTATCATGTGGCAAGGTATAAAAAGGCACAAGTGAGGCTTAAAAGTATGGAATAATGTGTTTGAAATTTTAGGATGTTTACAGTAGCCTAAGTATTAACGCTTAGCACTCTTGGTAAAATTTTCAGCAGACCACATTTTTAAATATTTTTCTTATTTTTCCCAGATAATAAGACATATGCAAATTGTCTCCTAAGGAGAATTTGCATGAAATGTCAAATCCTATTTTCTTGGAAAAATAAGAAAACAAATCATCAATTTGTCATCTGCTGAAAATGCCAAGAGAGTGGTAAAGGTTAAAACAGACAACCTAAATAACTGAACACTAACTCATTACTATGCATGTCCAAAAATTTGAACAAGTCCATTCTTCTACCTGTTAATATATCTGAAAACTCCTGGTTGAGTGCAACAAGTGTAGACCCTAATCAGCTGTCACATCCTGCAGCATCTGACAGACAGACAGACAGGCCTAAACAAACTAGACCAAGGTCAGATGCTGCAGAATGTGACAGCTGATCAGGGTCTACACTGTCTTGTTTCAGATATATTAATTAACCCTTGTCCTGCTGAGCCCGGATATACCTTGCCTTTGCAAACAGTGTAGATCCAGATCAGTTGGCTTCTTCAGAAGCCAACTGATCTGGATCTGCACTGTTTGCCATTCAGTATGTGAATTTATATCAACAATCTGGATCAAGTAATCCGATTGGCTGAAAATTAGTAGGTGTGGCATCTTAATTTATTCAGCAGGACAAGGGTAAGGTTGAAGAATGGACCTGTTCGAGTTTTGGAATGCATAGTAACGAGTTAGTGTTCAAGTATTTAGGCTGAATATAGTATTTCCGGATGAAAACAAACTGCGGCATCATGACAGAATTGTCTCAATGGATTGCCCATACACAGGTTTTCAATAAGAAATTGTAGAAAACGTTTTGCCAGAAATCCCTTTTACATTGGAGTGTTGATGCAAAATGGATTATCATATTTATCCCAAATATTGGGACATTTACCATAACAGTCCTTAAATTTAAACAAGTACATTTTACTACCTGCATGCCTCTAAAAACTGCTGATTGAGTGGCAAAAAGTGCAACTGATCAGAAACTGCAAAACATGGCATCTTATCTGGGTCTACACTGTTTCCTTGGTTGTCTGTCCCTATACAAAGAGTAACTATGGTATGCAATATTGTTGCAGCTGTAATTTTAGCTTCAGTGCAAGCTTTGACCAAAGATTTTTTTCATAAATAACATCTCTTGATCAGTGTATGATTGTTTACGGTACTTTTAAGCTTAAGCACTCCAGGAAAATTTTCAGCAGACATATGGGTGAAATTCCCAGAAATCCTCAATACTGAAAATCCACTTTTCCAAATGCTGAAAATTACCTTTTTTCCTACACTTTATATAGGATACTGAATTCAGTAATTATACTTTGAACTTTCACCCATGCAGACAATTTGAAATGTTTTTCTTATTTTTCCCAGAAAAAAAGATTTGACGTTTTATGTCCCTAACAATATTTCAGTAATGCTACGACTCTGAATTTGTGGGATTTTCAGCCAACCTGTTTGAAATGATGATCTCAGGTCCTGCCTTAACCCTTGTCCTGCTGAACCCGGATATATCCTGCCATTGCAAACAGTGTAGATGCAGATCAGTTGGCTTCTGAAGAAGCCAACTGATCTGGATCTGCATTGTTTGTCATTCAGGAGAACAACCTGGATCAAGTAATCTGATTGGCTGAAAATTAGAAGTGGGCGTGGCATCTTAATTTATTCAGCATGACAAGGGTTAAAGTACTAGCTGCTCTGCCTCAGAGGCACCATGCAGACAATCTATTTCACAAGCCCTGGTTGAGAACTAATGTATGAATATCTTTTCATAAACCCTTAAAGCGCTACACATATTGTAGCAAACAACATTCTAAAACTGATTTTGTTATTTTTCAGAGAAAAGAAGAGGGCCAAGATGGCCCTGTAGCGCTCACCTGATTACCAGACAAGTTTTGGTCAATATTGGCCTTTCGTTTTAAGAGAAGTTCAATATAGATTTTCAAGATGGTGGCCATCTTGGATTTCTAATCAGAATAATTTTAGCTACTTTTGATCTACAAGTCACCTCAACACTGCCAATGAAGTTTCAAGTCAATTGGCCTTTTGGTTCAGGATAAAAAAGTTCAAAATAGAGTTTCAACACGGCTGCTAGGGCGACCATCTTGGATTTCTGATCAGAATGACTTTAGCTATACATTTTTGACCTACAAGTCACCCTGATACTTCTTATCAATTTTCCAGTCAATTGGCCTTTCTGTTCAAAAGAAGTTCAAAACTGATTTTCAAGATGGTGGCCATATTGGATTTCTGATCAGTGCAAATTTAGCTATTTTTGATTTACAAGTCACCCAGGTACTTCCTATCAAGTTTCAAGTAATTGGCCTTTCTGTTCAGGAGAAGAAGTGCAAAATAGATTTCTAAGATAGCCATAGCGGCCATCTTGGATTTCTAATCGGAATGATTTTAGCTCTCTTTTATCTACAAGTCACCCTGATGCTTCCTATCAAGTTTTTGGAGTCAACTGGCCTTTCGGTTCAGGAGAAGAAGCGAAAAATAGATTTTCAAGATGGCTGTCTTTGATTTCTGATTGAATCAATTTTAGCTATTTTTGATCTACAGGTCACCCAGATGCTTCCTACTAAGTTTCCAAGTCAAATGGCCTTTTGGTTCAGCAGAAGAAGTGAAAAATAGATTTTCAAGATGGCTGCCATGGATTTCTGATTTGATCGAATTTAACCAATTTTGATCTACAAGTCACCCTGATGCTTCCTACCGAGTTTCAAGTCAATTGGCCCTTCAGTTCAGAAGCAAAAAATATATTTTCAAGATGGCCTCCCGGCGGCCATCTCAGATTTCCAATCAGAATGATTTTAGCTATTGTTTATCTGCAAGTCACCCTAATGCTTCCTACCAAATTTTGAGTCAATTGGCCTAGGGGTGTAGGAGGAGTAGGCTTTTAAAGCAAATTTTTGGCAACGTACAACGGACAATGACTGATCACAATAGCTCACTGAGCACAAGCACTGAGCACTTTGTGCTCAGGTGAACTAACAAGACTGGACATTTTATGTGAACTGTCTGTGAGGCAGAGTTTGAGTTAAGGTCTTACAGCTCAGTAAACCCATTAAGGCCATGTCATGTGCAAATTATAGGTTAATCTACTCACATTGTTCCTGAGCAGGCTTTGTCCTTTACTTTCTTCAGTAACTGACAACTGCCAAATTCTTGAATCAGCAGAAGAGGAAGAATGATGCAGAATTATTTCATGATCAATCTCCATGAAAGTTATGTGGCTGAGCTGGGGTTCAAATTCACAATCTCTGGATCTGCAGTCAGACGTTCTACCGTGCACTATGAAACCCTGCTCCTTAGCAGACAATTCTCATGAAATGTCAAGTCTTTATTATCCCCGCGCTTTTCAAAGAAAAAGCAGGTGTGATACCCCCACCCGTGCGTCCGTCTGTAATGTCACACCATTGCTCCCACTCAACTCCTCCTAGGCTTTTTGAGCTAGAACCTTGAAACTGTCACAGGTAATAGCCCTATGGATGAGGACTGGACAAATGCATTTGGAATTTGGATGTGCGTGGAGATATGCGATTGCGATGGCCATGGCGCGGGGATATGCGATGGCGTGCAATCGACTTGCTCTAGTTTGCTTTGAAAAAAATTTCAAAGTGTTGTCTTGTGTATTTGTGATTAGCACTTTAAGGGTTAAAGATGTCCAAAGGAGACAATTTGCATGAAATATTGCTAAGCCTTTTTTCTGGGAAAAAAATAAGAGAAATTTCATCTGGTAGAATTTTTACCTAGCATGCTTCGAAGCATAGAAGTGATCATGTGACTTTATCTCCATCAGCTTAACCAATTGTATACTGAATAAACTCTCCCACACTATATATTGGAAGAGTCCAATTTCATTTTAGGTATGTTTGGCTATGAGATTTATATATTCCTAGAGAAAAATGGCTAAACTATTTGCAAACAGTGGCGACCCTGATCAGACGCCGCATTCTGTGGCGTCTGATCTGTGTCTGCACTTTTTGCCAATTACCCTTTTACGGCTCTCCCGGCTACAATGGGTTAAAGCTCTGAATGCTAGGTAAGAATTTCAGCAGACAACATTTTCAAATATTTTTTTTCTTATTTTTCCCAGAAAATAGGCTTTGACATTTCATGCAAGGAGACAATTTGCATTAGGAGACAATTTGCATGAAAGGTCAAAGCCTTTTTCTGGAAAAAATGTAAGTAAAATATTGTTGATTTTTAGTCTGATGAAATTGTCCAGAGAGTGGTAAAGGTTAATCTTTTAAGCCTCTTCTTTATGTCAATATACTAAGTTTATACAAATTCTTTTTTCGTAAAAATCATTAACAATGATGCCCAAATGTTCCATAATTTTTTCCTTATATGGTACACTTAGATCCCAGGAGACAAATGCTTTATACTGTAATGGAATTATAATCAAATCAACGAGTACCACATTGATTCCAAAAGCTTAACCCTTTAAGCACCAATCAGACTGCAGCAGAAGACGTTTTTAAATATATATATTTTTTAAGTCTTGACATTTCATGTATATCATCTCCTAAGCATACAATTCACATGAAATGTCAAGACTTATTTTCTTGGAAAAAGAAATAAGAATGTCATCTGCTACAAATTTTGCTTCCCGATTTAACCCTTGTCCTGCTGAACCCGGATATGCCCTGCTTTTGCAAACAGTGTAGATCCAGATCAGTTGGCTTCTAAAGGATCTGCACTGTTTGCCATTTAGTATGTGAATTTGTATCAACAATCTGGCTCAAGGAATCTGATTGGCTGACAATTAGAAGTGGGTGTGGCATCTTAAATTATTCAGCATGACAAGGGTTAAGAATTAAGATAAGAGTATCCAGATAAATATTTTTTTCCCCATTTTTCTCCAAGAAAACATACATAATGGGTATTCATTAGCAGTGCCTGTATGAGTGCTATCACTGGAATCATCTCACTGAGGCCACTTCAGTGAACACCACAAGATTATGTTTTGGTGATGATAAAACAACAAAAAAAAACAACAACAAAAAACAAACAAACAAAAAAAAAACACTATCCTAAAATTGTCACCTCAGTAGTCACTGTATCTGAGTCTACAATAATCCTAGCAGGTCGGCATAAGAATTGAACCACTCATCCACCAAGGTCCTTATCCGACATGTACCTCCATTGGTAAAAGACATGTACCTCCATTGGTAAAACTAGTTTCAAGATACATGTCAACAAATGTTTTGGGCATTAATATGCAAGCTCCACCTCTTTGCATGGCCAGCTTTTAGTAGAATGTGAATATTCAGTGGCCACCGACTGAAACTGAAGTTAAATCCTCAAAATGAGGACGATGATGGTTTGGTGTTTTACGTCCCTTTCAACTAAGTCATATCAAATCAATGGAAAGGTGATAATGAAAAGCTTTGTGCAACGGAGTGCCGTACAGTCATGCGCTGAATTCTACCTCCAGTGAGATTTAAAAAACTCAGGACCTCATCATCTAAAGTCAGGAGTGGTATAACAGTTACAACTCGGCCACCAGGGCTCAGTTGTTCAAAGCATTGTTAGCTTAATGAGCTCGTTTGGGGTCAAAATGTTAACTGTTCTAGTAAGTACAATATCTAATTCACAGGTATTTTTGCTGAAAAAAATGTGAGTAGTGTTTGCAAATGTCAAAGCTACTCACAAAATGCAAACACTGGGCCCAGGACCTTTCTGAACCCTTCAAGTGCCAAGCAAAACTGTAGCAAATGACAATCTATTTTTTAAATATTATTTATTCAGAGAAAATAAGGCTTGGCATTTTATATGAATCATCTGCCCCAGCAGATAATTCACATGAATGTCAAAAAAATGCCTTAAACAAAATATTTCAAAATGTTTTTGGCCCTAGACTAGTTATAGTTAATACAAGTTGTTGGGGTTCTTTACATTTCTTTTATTTTTTATTTATTTATTTATTTACTTATCTTATTTTTTTTTTTTTTTTTTTTTTTTTGCTCTTTTATATTCTGAATGCAGGTATTCTATTAATTTAAGAACAGAAGGAAGGATGGGAATGATGTTTTATTGTTATGCCATTCTGCAAAGTGAACTCATGTGTTCCATCATTTTACTGCCCAAATAAATCTTTAGGATATCAGGATATTTTCAATACAGTCAGAAAAATATTACAATTTTGCTAAAAGTATCCAATATAATCAGATGTACCATTTTGACCATTAGGACATTTTGTTAATGATATAATGTATTTTGTCTGCCAGAAGGGTGATCTGGACCTCATTTCACATTTTATACAAAAAAGCCGAAATAATTTATATGACAGCCAATTTCAGCCAGCACTCAGACAACTATAAAATTTCGTAAAACAGACAACAGACTTGCAGACATCTTTGTCTCTAAAGCCACAGTAATTTCCCTAAGTATTCGGACAGAAAGACCTGAGCAAATAGTGTAAACCCAGATTAGATGCCACATTCTGTATACACTGTTTGCCAATTAATCCAGGAAATTTTCATGCATAACAACTGATAGTAAAACAGAGCCATTCAAATTTTAGGCCTGGTAGGGTAAAGATTAAGGTGTCTGAATACTTAGGTTAAATACAATACTTCCTGCCTGATAGATTATGTTATGGCAAGTATCTTTCCATCTATATTAGTAGCTTGTCAAGAGATGGGATGACCTCTCTTGTTATAGACACATGAGCTGATTACCAGGAATAGAAGGTGATTTGGTGCCATTAAAGATTTCATCAATACAGCCTCTAGACATGGCATTATTCCAAATAAAAAGACAATTAACCCACTTATATGCCAAGTGGACTCTTCTTACAATACATATGGACAAACCTATGTCATGGTTATGGTTTATTTTATTTTTCAATTTTCTTGTGCAAGAAATTATGTATATCATACAGACACTGCAGAATGCAGCAGTTTATCCCAGTCTACACTATTTCCCAATGTACATTTCAAGGGCTAATAGCCCCTGTGAAAAACTCATGAATTGTTCATGAACAATTCATGAACTTTCATAAAAAAAAATTTCAGGATAGTATATGAAAAACAAATGGCAGTTCAAGAATCATCTAATTCAAGAATGGTTTTTGAATCACCATTAATTACTGTTCATGAACTAAATAATTCACGAATGACAGATGCATGATAGATTCCGTAGTTAATCAATGGTTCATGGACTATTCATATTTTTTTTTCATGAACAGTCATTAACAGCAGATGACCGTTCTTGAAATATCAGGTTCATGACCAAAAAGTTCATGAATAGTTCATGAATTCCCATGCATGAACAGGTCAATAAATTCCCTTTCATAAACAGTTCATGAACCTCTTGATTCATAATGATTTATAGCTCATGAATCATTCATGAGCAAATATTGTAACCTTGACCTTTTAGTTGGGCAGTCAGTAATCTCTTACAGTATACTTATAAGATTCTTTAAGTCTGAAGATATCTTATATATTAATACAAGTAAAGTTTAATATCACATAAAACTAGAGGCCCAAGTGGGCCAGAAATCACTCACCTGTATTAGGCTGATCATGATATGTTACATGTGCCATGGTGGCCATCTTTGCTGTCAGATCAGATTGCCTTTAGCAATCCAGAATCTGATGTTGTTTGAAGAGTTTCAAGATTGTCACCATGGTGGCCATCTGGATATTGGAGCTGAACGATTTAGCAATTCTGAATCTTCATGTCACCCCAATGCCTCCCATCAAGTTTCAGCTCAATCTGACTTACTGTTTGGGAGATCTGGTTTGAAGAATTTCAAGATGGTGGCCATCTTGGATATTGGAACTGAATGAATTTAGCAATTCTGAATTTCCATAACACCCCAATGCCACCCATCAAGTTTAAGCTCAATCAGACTTACCATATGGGAGCAGATGTGATTTGAAGATTTTCAAGATGACTGCCATGGTGGCCATCTTAGATATCAGAACGGAACCATTTGAGCAGTTCTAAATCTCCATGCTGCCTCGATGCCTTCCACCAAGTTTCCGCTCCATCCGACACTGTTCGGGAGCAGATAACAATTGAAGGCTTTCAAGATGGCGGCCATGGCGATTCTGATGGAGATGTCAAAAATGTGAAAAGTTACCAACGGACATAGATGACGGACAGACCATGGTCAACAGCCCACGGCATAAGCTTACCTGGAGCAAACCTCAAGGTGAGCTAACAATAGAAGATCTTCAAGATGGCACTGTGGCAGCCATCGTGGATATCGTAACAAAATGTTTTTAGCAATTCTGAATCTCCATGTCGCCCCAATGCCTCCCACCAAGTTTTGGCACTCTGACTTACCTTCTGGAGCAGATAAGGTTTGAAGATTTTCAAGAGCCACTTTGGGGGCCATCTCAGATAATATCCGACCAAAACGATTTTAGCAATTCTGAATGGATTTTTTAACAAGAGGCCCACGGGCCACGGTTCGCTCACCTGAGTGACATAGCCACTGCAGACATGCAGATGTTATGCAACATTTTTCCAATCCTATCATCGCAACTAATGAAAATATCATCATTTGAGCAGTTCTTAGTTTTGAAGAAGAATATATGGGCCTGACAGTCAATGGAGCATGATCATTTGAATAAACTATCAATCACATTTCAACAGAAGGATCAATGGGAAATTTGGTGGAAATTGGCTAAGTGGTTTCTGAAGAATCATGATTTTATACATGTAAACAGCACAGTGGCAGGGAAATATTATAAATATAAACCAGATGATGGCCATCTTAGATTTCCAATCAGAACAATTTTAACTACTGTTGATCTACAAGTCACTTCGATACTTTCAATAAAAATGTATATGGCCCATACAAATGGGGAAGCAAATTTGACCTTGGAGGTAAAAAGGTCAAATGTCAACAAAGAACCATCATTTTAGCAATTTGGGTAGATCTCCTGTCCACCATAATTTGTGCAAAGATTAGGACCCAGGGCTTATTTGGTTATGGAGAAGAAGATTTTTAAAGGTTTTACCATATATGGGCATGGCTGCCATTTTGATCAATGGACCATACCCATTTCAGCAATCTCTCATTCTCCTGCCCATGGAGGCTCCGCATGAAATTTGAGCAACACTGGCCCGGAGGCTTCAGAGGAAAAGCCATTTGAAATTATCAACATTTTTTCCATACAAATGTATGGGGCCCATACAAATGCATACAGAAGCAAACTTGACTTCACCGTAACTAGAGCTGGTGTTTGTAAAACACTATGCCCCCAACTGCCTGACTCTAACACTGTTTGACTCCAACACTGCTTAGCCATGATGGTAACAACAGTACAAATATATGATTTCAATGTTACTTTATCAAAGGGAAATAACTCTAAAATAGGAGATGATTGGAATAAGAAAAAAATACGGGTCACCGATTTTTGAGTCTGCTAGCGACAGCTAGCAGGCTCTATGCAATCGCATGGGGTTTTTTACTACGTCACAAGCGGATTTTCATCACCGCTATATTCATACGCGCACTACTTCTTAATCAGACGCAATGCGGCACTATTACGGCGAACTGAATGTGAAGCAGGGGAATTTTTTATAGCTTTTCTATTTCGCTAACATAACTGTAACTGAAATCGATTTAGATAGTGCAATTTGAAACATAGACTTCAAAATTCGGTGTAGTAATACACGCGCTACTTTTGTCAATCACCCCACGCCATCTTTGATGTTGTGCTTAGCAACGGAAGCTGAACGAAAAGAAAGTATCAGAATCTACTTATTCGATATTGAATATAGCAAGACATCAGGCATTTAATTCATTCCTCCTACATGAAATTACTTTATTCACACCTCAGTGACACGGAGTTGTCTGACGACTGCTGGCCCATTTATACGTTATGACCCTTCTTTTGTGGACATCGGAAAATCTCTTGAAAACAGAAAAGGGTAGGCATAGCTGGTCGGGCTAATCTGTTGATGCTTAGGTGAAGCACTATCAAATGACAATCAGTTATTAAAGCTAAGCTGGATTGAACATAGCCATTTCAAATTTATTTAATCTGCTCGTCTTCATAATAAGTTGATAAAGATAAATTTATAAAATTGCACCAGAATAAAGGGGGTGGTCGGGTGGTGCGAAGGTGCTGTGTATCTTACATCACTGGGGCGTCCAACTGATATTGGCTTGCAGTTGGGCAAGGCCTGCTATCCTTGTAGTGGGTAAGGGTAGAGGGGAATGTTTTTATTTCTTCTGTTTCTTCACTTTCATTCCTGTTCCTCTTTCTTCCCTGTCCCTCTCTTTCATCTCCTCTACTCTCTCTTCTATCTCTTTTCTCCCTTTCTCTGGGAGACGACACAAAATGACCCTCAAGGGTTGACGTGTCGTTAAACCCCAACACAATCAAAAAGCACCAGAATAATCGTGGAGCTACATCAGGTGTTGAATATGTATGAACTGGAGCATATCTAGACTTGAACTTTGATAATTCTAGAAATTGGAAATTGCTGCTGGAGATACACTCATTTGGAATAATCAGGTGGTAAACTTCATTGGAAAATAAAGAGGTTCATTACTCCAATCACTGCATTGGCTTATATATGCAGATAATAAAATGGATTTTTTTTGTGAAGAAAGAAACAAAACAGAAGAGAAATAATTGTATTTAGTTTTTCAGTACATGGTTAGATTATTTATGTATATCTGTTTTACACAGATGCCTCAGTAAAGACCCATTCTTATTTATACATTAAAAGAAGTAGAATGCATTTCCATCTGACTGATTTTGAGAAATTAAATTGATAGTGAAAGCATGTAGTACAAAGTGTTCATGTTGGTTGTTTTTCAAGGAATAGTAAATTTTCTCACAAAGCCTTGTCTCTGAATGTAAATTTAATATTGGATGAAGCCACTGGTTGTAAGAAAGTGTGAAAATATGGATATAGAGCAAAATCCAGGTCCATCAAATCATATAAATCTAATTATGTAATTAAGTTAATGCCTTTTTTCGCGACACCGCCTTCTGAACAATTCAGAGTACTTAACTACAGTTGTTATACTGGATGTACATTACTCTGTGGTTGTTCTGAATCTCTTTTAACTACCCTTTTATTTAACTTTAACATGCGTAAAGTAACGTTATTATTTACCTGTATTATCAGTTAGATAACACACTTTTTGAATAAAAATTACTGGCATGTTTCTTATTTTTCTTAAGGAATATATGTTGTGGATATTCATTAAAAGAGCCCTACCAATGAATGACCTTCTAATAAGTTCCAACATGTTTTTGTGTTGAAATTATAATGAACTAGAACATGTGTTTGAACAACACTATGACCCCAACTATATGGTTTCCCTTAAACATGCATTGTCCATAATACTGAAACACTAAAAATGGCTAACTTCAAAAGTAAGAATAGGATGGCCGAAACATTCCCATACAGAACTAGTATTTTTACCGCTGGGCGGCGAATAAATTCCAACCACAGTTTCGTCTGCCATCATAATGAGAGTAAAGCAAAATGCAATTGGCTATCAGTCAAGCGTCATCCAATCAAAATCGCGCTCTGAAAATGTCACTTTGTAGACCAGATTAAAGAATGTAACGAACACAAATAAGCGAATCTGAATAGAAGCGTTCATCATATCGATACTCCATCATGTGTATCGATACATGAAGCGTATCGGGATGCACCAATGCATCGATGAATCGTCCCACCACTAGGCGTAACTCAGCTAATATTTGGTGGACTGTAACCTCAAAACAATACGCCCTTCTCTACATCTTGGTCTAACTATAGCATAAATGAAGTTTCAGCTTGATCGGATATAAATTGTAGGAGGAGTTAACCAGAAACTAGAAGTTTAAAGAAATTTTCAATGGGGCTTAACTCTGCTAATATTTAGTGGACTGTAACCTTGAAACAATATGTGCTGCTCCACATCATGGTCTAGCTATAAATGAAGTTTCAGCTTGATCGAATGTAAATTGTAGGAGGAGTTAGCCGGAAACGAAAAGTTTAATGAAATTTTAAAAGGGACATAACTCTGCTAATATTTGGTGGACTTGACCTAGAAACAATATGCACTGCCCCCACATCTTGGTCTAACTATAAATGAAGTTTCTGCTTGATCAGATGTAAATTGTAGGAGCAGTTATCCGGAAACGTAAAGTTTAAAGGAATTTTCAAAGGGCTATAACTCTGCTGATATTAAGTGGACTGTAACCTCAAAACAATATGCACTGTTCCACATCATGGTCTAACTATAAATGAAGTTTCAGCTTGATCAGATGTAAAGTGTAGGAGTTAACCAGAAACGAAATGTTTTCTGAAATTTTCGAAGGGGCATAGCTCTGCTAATAATTGGTGGTCTGTAGCCCAAAAACAATATGTGCTGCTTCACATCATGGTCTAGCTATATACCAAGTTTCATTTTAATCGGATGTAAACTGTAGGAGGCGTTAGCCGGAAACGAAAAAGTTTTCTGACGGACGTCATACCCCGTAAAATAATATGTCCCGTTTTTCAAACAGGTGTATAATAATTCAAAAAAGTATAAATGCAAGAGTTATGGTTCTTGCGCGCTGCATGTTGTCTAATGCTGATTGATATTTACATGACCTTTCTTGAAGATATCTTGAACAGGTTTCAAGTTACAGAGCGGACACGATTTTGTGACGCATAAAGTTCCAAGTGAAATAACTCAAAAAGTATAAATGCAAGACGTATGGTTCTTGTGCTCTGCATGTAAGATAATGTTGATTGATATTTATATGAAGTTATGTGGAGACAGCTTGAACCATTTTCAAGTTACAGAGTGGACAAGATTTTGTGACAGACGCCCGAGGGAAAAAACAATACACATCTCCCTACCCTAAAGGGAGGAGACATAAATATCAGAATCCTAGCTCAAGCGGGAGGGGGTATATTGCTTTTGGTGCAGATCTTATCAGCACTGGCGTCCCCATCCAAGGGTGTGTGTGTGGGGAGGGGGGGGGGGGGAATATTTAGAACAGAATAGATTCAAAAACAGGCATAACTGGCATGCTAGGTCCAATGGGGGAAAAAAAAAAAAGCAAGAGGACCATGATGGTCCTATATCGCTCACCTGAGCAAACAGCTTTGCATACTTACTGTTGAAGTTTCAGCCAAGTTTACTGCTCTAAAATTTTTGTATAAATTTTATAACCCTGCACCCCAGTGGCCATGTTTTTTTCATCCATCATGATGGCTTGAACTGAATAGTGAAAGCGGATCACCAAAGGAACAATTCTGCTGTTATATTGAAATTGGTCCAGTGGTTTCTGACAAATAGATTTTTAAAATGTCTTATATAGATATATAGGGAAATTAAGCCCCACCCCCTAACGGCCATGTTTTTTGACAAATCATGACAGCTTGAACAAACTTGGTAGAGGGTCACCAAAGGAAAAATCCTGCCAAGTTATATTGAAATCGGTTCAGTGGTTTCTGACAAGAAGATTTTTAAAGTTTTCTATTTAGATATATAGGGAAAATAAGCCCCACCCCTAGCAACCATGTTTTTTGACGAATCATGATTGCTTGAACAATCTTGATAGGGGGTCACCAAAGCCACATTCCTGGCAAGTAATATTAAAATCAGTCAGGTGGTTTCTGACAAGATGAATTTTAAAGTTTTCTATACAGATATATACGGAAAATAAGCCCCGCCCCATGAAGGCCATGTTTTTTGACGTATCATGAGGGCACAATCTTAGTAGAAGGTCACCAAAGCACATTCCTGTCAAGTTACATTGAACTCAATCCAACGGTTTCTTACGAGAAGATTTTTAAAGTTTTCTATATAGGGAAAATATGCTCCGCCCCCTAGCCGCCATGTTTTTTGATGAATCATAACGGCTTGAACAATCTTGGTAGAGGGTCACCAAAGAAACATTCCTGCCAAGTTATATTGAAATCGGTCCATTGGTTTCTGAGAAGAAGATTTTTAAACTTTTCTATATAGATATATTTGGAAAATAAGCCCCTCCCAGTGGCGGCCATTGTTTTTTGACGAATCATGATAACTTGAACAATCTTGGTAGAGGGTCAACAAGGAAAGATTTCTACCAAGTTATAATGAAATCGGTCCAGTGGTTTCTGACAAGAAGATTTTTAAAGTTTTCTATAGAGATATATAGGGAAAATAAGCCCCACCCCCTGGCAGAATTTTTTTTAGACGAATCATGACTGCTTGAACAATCTTGGTAGCAGGTCACCAAAGCAACATTCCTGCCAAGCTATATTGAAATTGGTCCATTGGTTTCTGACAAGAAGATTTTTAAACTTTTCTATATAGATATATAGGGAAATTAAGCCTCCCTCCCCACCCACCACCCGGCGGCAATGTTTTTTTTGACAAATCATGATAACTTGAACAATCTTGGTTAAGGGTCAAAAGGAAAGATTTCTGCCAAGTATTAATGAAATCGGTCGAGTGGTTTCTGACAAGAAGATTTTTAAAGTTTTCTATATATATAGGGAAAATAAGCCCCGCCCCCTAGCTGCTATGTTTTTTGACAAATCATGACGGCTTGGACAATCTTGGTAGAGGATCACCAAGGAAACATTTTTGCCTAGTTATATAGAAATCGGTCCAGTGCTTTCTAACATGAAGATTTTTAAAGTTTTCTATATAGATATATAGGGAAACAAGAGGCCCACGGGCCACGGCTCGCTCACCTGAGTCACTGCAGACATGCAGATGTTATGCAACATTTTTCCAATCCTATCATCACAACTAATGAAAAGATCATCATTTGAGCAGTTCTTAGTTTTGAAGAAGAATATATGGGCCTGACAGTCAATGGAGCATGATCATTTGAATAAACCATCAATCACATTTCAACAGTAGGATCAATGTGAAATTTGGTGGAAATTGGCGAAGTGGATTCTGAAGAATCATGATTTTATACATGTAAACAGCACAGTGGCAGAGAAATATAATAAATATAAACAAGATGATGGCCATCTAAGATTTCCAATCAGAACAATTTTAACTACTGTTGATCTACAATTCACTTGAATACTTTCAATATAAATGTATATGGCCCATACAAATGCATGGGGAAGCAAATTTGACCTTGGAGGTAAAAAGGTCAAACGTCAACATAGAACCATCATTTTAGCAATTTTGGTAGCTCTCCTGTCCCTCATAATTTGTGCAAAGATAAGGGCCCAGGGCTTATTTGGTTATGGAGAAGAAGATTTGTAAATTTTTTTTTACCATTATATGGGCATGGCAGCCATTTTGATCAATGGACCATGCCCATTTTAGCAATCTTTCATTCTCCTGCCCAAGGAGGCTCTGCATGAAATTTGAGCAACACTGGCCCGGAGGCTTCAGAGGAAAAGTCATTTGAAATTATCAACATTATTTCCATACAAATGTATGGGGCCCATACAAATTGATACAGAAGCAAACTTGACCTCGCCATAAAAAGGTTAAATGTCAATGTATGACAATTATTTTAGCAACCTTGGTAGACCGCCCGTTCCCGATGATATATGCAAACATTCAGCCACATGCCATCCTCGATTTTGGAGAATAACATTTTTAAATGTTTTTTTCCCATATAAATGCATAGGGAAGCAAACGACCTTACCGTAAAAAGGTCAAATTTTAGCAACTTTGGTAGACCCTCCATCCCCGATGAATTATGCAAAGATTCAGCCCCAAAGCATCCTCGGTTCTGGAGAAGAAGATTTTTAAATGTTTTTACCATATATGGGCATGGCGGCCATCTTGGTTAATGAATTGCGACCATTTTAGCAATCTTTTGTTCCCCACAACCTAAGGAGGCTCAATATGAAATTTGAGCAAATTTGGCCCGAAGGCTCCAGAGGAGATGTTATTTGAAATTCTGAACATTTTTCCCATATAAATGCATAAGGAAGCAATATTGACCTTACCGCAAAAAGGTCAAATGTCAATGTACAACCATTATTTTAGCAACTTTGGTAGCCCTCCCATTCCCGATGATATGTGCAAAGATTCAGCCACAAGGCATGCTCGGTTTTGGAGAAGAAGATTTTTAAAGGTTTTTCCCATACAAAAGCATAGGGAAGCAAACTTGACCTTGCCGTAAAAAGGTCAAATGCCAACGTACGACAAATCTTATAACAACTTTGGTAGACCTCTTGTCCCTGATGATTCTTGCAAAGATTCAGCCCCAAGGCATCCTCGGTTATGGAGAAGATTTTTAAAGGTTTTTACCATATATGTGCATGGAGGCCATCTTGGGTCAACGGACCATGACCATTTTAGCAATCTTTCGTTCCCCCACCCTAAGGAGGCTCCACATGAAATCTGAGCAAAATTGGCTCAGCGGCTTCAGAGGAGAAGTCATTTGAAAATGTTAATGGACGGAGGAAAAGTGATCACTATAGCTCATCCTGAGCAGAGGTCAGGTGGGTTAAAAAAAAAAAGTCCTACCCCCCTGGCGGCCATGGTTTTTGACGTATCATGACGGCTTGAACAATCTTGGTAGAAAGTTACAAAAGAAACATTCCTGCCGTGTTATATTGAAATCGGTCCAGTGGTTTCTGACAAGAAGATTTTTAAACTTTTCTGTATAGATATATAGGGAAAATAAGCCCCGCCCTCTGGTGGCCATGTTTTTTGAGGAATCCAAATGGCTTGAACAATCTTGGTAGAGGATTACTAAAGGAACCTTTCTGTAAAATTATATTGAAATTGGCCCAGTGTTTCTGACAAGAAGCTTTTTTAAGTTTTCCATATAGATATATACATGTAGGAAAAATAAGCTCCGCCCCCTGGCAGCCATGTTTTTTGACGAATCCAGATGGCTTGAACAATCTTGGTACAGGATCACCAAACAAACATTCCTGCAAAATTATATTGAAATCGGTCCAGTGGTTTCTGACAAGAAGATTTTTAAAGTTTTCTATATATATATAAAGGGAAAATAAGCCCCGCCCCCTGGCGGCCACGTTTTTTGACGAATCCAAATGGCTTGAACAATCTTGGTAGAGGATCATCAAAGTAACACTCCTGCAAATTTATATTGAAATTGGTCATACTTTACTGGATGTATTTGGCCAGACAGTCCCGAGCAAACATTGTAAACCCCCATGAGATGCTACAAAATGCGGTGTCACATCAGGAGCTTAACTGTTTGCCACCCATTGAGCTATTTTTAGACAAAACATTCGGTAGTAAATTGTACTTGTTAGCTCACCTGAGCGCAAAGTGCTCATGGTGAACTATTGTGGTCAGTCAATGTCCGTCGTCCGTCATGCGACGTCAACAATTGATTTAAAAGCCTACTCCTACACCCCTGGGCAAATTGACTCGATACTTGGTAGGAAGCATCGGGGTGACTTGTACATCAAAAATAGCTAAAATCATGCCGATCGGAAATCCAAGATGGCCGCCATGGCCGCCATCTTGAAAATCTATTTTTCGCTTCTTCTCCTGAACCGAAAGGCCAATTGACTCCAAACTTTCTAGGAAGCACTGGGGTGACTTGTAGATCAAAAATAGTTAAAATCTTGCCAATCGAAAATCCAAGATGGCCGCCATGGCAGCCATCTTAAATCTATTTTTAGCTTCTTCTCCTGAACCGAAAGGCCAATTGACTCCAAACTTGCTAGGAAGCATCGGGGTGACTTGTAGATCAAAACCAGCTAAAATCGTGTTGATCAGAAATCCAAGATGGCCACCATCTTGAAAATCTATTTTTCGCTTCTTCTCCTGAACAGAAAGGCCAATTGACTCCAAACTTGCTAAGAAGCATCGGGGTGACTTGTAGATCAAAAATAGCTAAAATCATGCTGATCGGAAATCCAAGATGGCCGCCATGGCAGCCATCTTGAAAATCTATTTTTCGCTTCTTCTACTGAACCGAAAGGCCAATTGACTCCAAACTTGCTAGGAAGCATAGGGGTGACTTATAGATCAAAAGACGCTAAAATCATTCCAAACGGAAATCCAAGATGGCCACCATGGCGGCCATTTTGAAAATCTATTTTTCGCTTCTTCTCCTGAGCCGAAAGGCCAACTGACTCCAAACTTGGTAGGAAGCATCAGGGTGACTTGTAGATCAAAAATAGCTAAAACCATGCTGATCGGAAGTCCAAGAGGGCCACCCTGGTGGCCATCTTGAAAATCTTTTTTTCGCTTCTTCTCCTAAACCCAAAAGCTAGTTGACTTGAAACTTGGTAGGAAGCATCGGGGTGACTTATAGATTAAAAATGGCTAAAATCTTTCTGATTGGAAATCCAAGATGGCTGCCATGGTGGCCATTTTGAAAATGTAGATTTTTCACTTCTTCTCCTGAATCAAAAGGCTTATTGGCTTTAAACTAGGTAGGAAGCATCAGGGTGACCTGTAGATCAAAAATAGATAAAATCATCCCTATCAGAAATCCAAGATGGCCGCTATGACAGCCATCTTTAAAATCTATTTTTCGCTTCTTCTCCTGAATTGAAAGGCCATTTGACTCAAAACTTGGTAGGAAGCATTTAGGTGACCTAATGTAGATCTAAAATAGCTTAAATTGTTTGGATAGGAAATCCAAGATGGCTGTCATGGCGGCCATCTTGAAACTCTTTTCCTTTCACTTATTTTCCTGAACCAAAGGGCCAGTTAATTTGAAAATTGGTAGGAAGCATCAGGATGACATGTTGATATAAAAATAGCTAAAATCCTTCCGATTGGAAATCCAAGATGGCGGCCATCTTGAAAATCTATTTTTCTTTACTTCTTCTGAACTGAAAGACCATTTATTGACTCGAAACTTGGTAGGAAGCATCAGGGTGACTTGTAGGTCAAAAAACGCTCAAATGGTTGCGATAAGAAATCTCAAATTGCGGCTATGGTGGCCATCTTGAAAATCTGTTTTGAACTTTTTCCCCTGAACCGAAAGGGCAATTGACTTAAAGTTCATTGGAAGTATCGAAGTGACTTGTAGATCAACAGTAGCTAAAAGTCATTCTGATTGGAAATACAAGATGGCTACCATCTTGTTTATGTTTATTATATTTCCCTGCCACTGTGCTGTTTACATGTATAAAATCATGATTCTTCAGAAACCACTTAGGCAATAGCAACCAAATTTCACATTGATCCTACTGTTGAAATGTGATTGAGAGTTTGTTCAAATGATCACGCTCCATTGACTGTCTTGCCATATATAATATTCATCTTAAAAATTAAGAACTGCTTAAAGGATGATCTTTTCATTAGTTGCGATGACAGGATTGGAAAAATGTTACATAACATCTGCATATCTGCACTCACAATGCTACTCAGGTGAGTGGCCCGTGGGCCTCTTGTTCAATTTTAAATAAAGTATGGTAAGGAGTTGAGGTGAGTAACCGACCCAGAAATCAAATTTCGGGTAAGGTGTTCACATGCTGTGTTTAAAGGAGTGTAGATACTGATGTAGTGTATGTACAAGAATCTCAGACATGTGACAGACTATTGAAGCGATATAATTATGAGCCTCTTCATGGGATAAAAATCTTATGCCATATGCGAACAACAAAGACACGTGGTTTTTGCTATGTGCAGTCTGATCAGCACCGTTGTTGTTCGCTGTCTAGACAGTAAACAACCTATCAAAACTTTCAAGACTAGCTAATCTGGCACAATGGCCGAGTTAGCCAGTCTACGGCTGAGTAAGCAGGTCTGAGTCTTATTTGGTCGAAAACCTCGAAGACAGGTTTTTCATGTCGTTGCTTATATATTATCTGTACTTTGACAAAGTGCAGGGAGACTTTGTAGCGGCATCACACAGTGCTAAACACAAGCTACAATTGGATTAATTAACGCATAATTTTACTGCAAGCATATTTTATTTTCGGGCTTCAGAAGGGGGAAAATAGGACCTTATGCACATACTCCTTTCAACTTCTTAAACCTCATTGAAATATATTTATATCGGAAAGATTATTAAATCCAGAAAATAGGAGCTAAATTTTGCAGTATGGAGGGTGTACATGCCGAAAAATTGTTATGCCATGAATTATACGATTTTTGCTTAAAGGATCTGTTTTAAGGTCTTTGTGAACATGTCGCTTTGCGACAAATGTCTTATATTGAATTAATTTTCTCCGTAACACATTATCCAAGTTGATAAAATAATATATAGAGGCTGTTGCATTATGTGAGGGATTTTTACAGATCCCTCATTTATTATTCGGAACTAGCGAAACTATTTGGAACTAGCCAAATCAGTGGAGAACTTCACATTCATCACAAGGGCAGATAACCTAAGGCGAAGGACAAAGTCTTTGGTGTGATATTTCAAGGAAGGCTAGTACTCTGTATCAGCCAATAAAGTCCAAATTTTGATCAGCCACTTATTTGGAAATTGTTATGAAGCATAACTTTACCTGGTTCTAGCCAAATGACTGTATCTGATCAATTGTGCCAGCTTTAGTGTTCAGACAACAAAATTCACTTGCCTACACCTATATGCTTATGTGTGTGCAGAGTTGGAGCATGGGCATGTCTCTATGACTGAGGATTCAAAATGTTCTTGGTATTTTTGCAGCTAATAAAAATTGTCCAGATAATTGAGGAGTGTGGGTAAAAAATATTTCAGTCATTATAAATAAAGATAAAGAGCCTTAAATAAAAGGTTGCATATAAGAATTTAAGAAATAGACAACATAAGCTGTGTAGACCTTTTAATGCTTATAAGTTCTTTCAACAGCTAGCCCTACTGGGATGTCCAACAGAACCATGATCAAAATCAAGATTTGTGATCTAGTTTGCTAAGTTTTTACTAAACATATGTGTACAGTATAATAATTACTGTATTTTTTAAGTCTAGTCCCATATAATTCACATCTTAGAATTTTTTGCTGTTATTATTTAGCCCGGTTTCATGTATTTTCACGTTACTAATGGTAAAACGTTTCATCATAACTACTTACAGAGACAAATGCTGAAAATAATTCTGAAGTCATCTAAATTATTATCTGAGCATTTATTTTATGTACAAATAATGCAGTTCTTTGGATTTGATTTGTGAAAGCATTTGTGTAAACAAGCCAACCATGTTGCCGCCATTTTGAACCAAAAGCCATGTAACTTCGCGTTAATTAAATTTTTGGCAGAAAATCATCATGTAATTGTAATGTGATTTTTGCAAATTTTGGCCATTTTCAAAATAAAGTACGGATACCGTATTAATCCGCCTATAAGACGATTTGTTTATAAGACGGGGGCTGTTTTTGGGCTCTTCCCAGGCAGGATTTTGCTTTTAATTAATTATAAGATGGGTTAAAAAAGTCGCCTGACGGAGACATTCCCTGCCACTCAGAAATTCCTAAAGTACATGAAGACATCGGCGATGATTGGTCAGATTTGTAAGTGAATTTATCACAAAGCAGGAATTAAAAAAAACTCCCAATACCACTTACAAGCATGCATACCGTATTTAACTGTGTATAACACGCACCTTATTTACCCAGAAAACGTTTATAAAAATCCGATGTGTATTATTTATAGGAACACCAAAATCGGGACAGAAATCACCAAGATAATCGGTCGCGAAAACTCATGACATTCACGATCGCCCGTTAAAAATGCGAAATAGAATGATTGCTATAAGATATTCATGATTTTTTATACCTATCTCGCCCATACCAGGGTTCTGGCAGCTCAAAACAAGCAACTCGATCTGATTTGTAGTAATTTGATATCCTTTTCATGTCCATGCTTTTTTTGTTTACGCTTTTTTATTTTGCTGATCATGTGATCTCTTCAAAGGGAAACTACTCAAACAGGCATATGCATATGAATCTGTATTGATTACCGGACTTTGACAAGACTCAACCGTAACTTGAATAAATCAGCCTGCACAACTGATTTATTGTAGTTCAAAATAGGAAATAAATTTGGTAGAACATAAATATTGGCACGAACGATCATACATTGAAAAAATAAAAAAGTATTTAAGTTTATGCAATTATTAAAATTATTGATAATAAACAAAACCAACTGGGCTTTTGAGGTAGGTAGATCGGTCATTTGCATTTTATCTTTTATTTTCTTACCACCCAGCTAGCATTCTACGTAAATCTACATCGGGCCGTCATCGGCCCGTCAGCTACCCTGACGGGCCGATGACGGCCCGATATAGATTTACGTAGAATGCTGACTAGGCATATGTTTATCTTTTTTTTTTTTTTTTTTTTTATTAAAACTTTTCTTCCAACTTACCAAAAAATTGTTTGAAATAAACAATGTTTATGATAAAGAAAATCAAACTACCAGCATACATCTGTGCACTTAATTGGTTAATTGGCAGTCTGAATGACAACTAGTCGACTTTAGCTGTTGTTTGCATTGCCCTGAGGCACTGAGTTGATAATTTCACGTCTCAGTTAAGAAAGTGACACAAAGAAGGTGTTAATTATGAGAACACAAAAGAAATAACTACATTTTTATTATCATAGCGTCTGCAGTGGGGAAGCAAAGAACTGCCTACACTACATCAAGTTGCCTGCCCATGGTAACAGAGCTGCACAACGAAAATTCAGTTAGCATTATCGTAAATTCGGCCTGTTTCTACTCTAAACCTTCCGAGTTCGGCCATTTTCATCTCAATCCTAGTGAAATTTCACAATTAGTATCTGGTGACTTAGTAAATAACGCACAGATAAATTCTTCGTGTTTTACATAGAACATCTCTTTTTTTTTTATTTCAAAACTATTTAGCAAATATTCAGTGCGTGTTATACACGGGTGCGAGTAATACACAGATAAATTCGGTACTTCACCTACAAAATTACCTTGCTGCTATTTCTGTCAAGGGACGAAGGTAAACATTATATCCTTCTACCGGTTTCGAAGGTTGGCATTTTCCGTGACCACATGGCACCACCGGACTTTGCCGAAAATACCGATATGGCCAAAGATCTTGATTATAAGATGGGTCTGGATTTTTGGGGGCTTTTTTTTTTTTTTTTTTTTTTTTTTTTTGAAAAATCCCCGTCTTATAGGCGGATTAATACGGTACCTTAGATTTGATATTTTCATAGAAAAAATAAGTTAGTCTTAGCTGTAAAAATTGATTTAATAGATATAGGTGTAAATGTCATTAAGGACTGTTATCACCACGGTCAATATATTTCTTTTCTAAGCGAAATCACAAAACAACAGTGTATTTCTGAAAACAAACCTTGCCCACTAAAGTGTGACTTTGTATTTAAAACATCCAGCAGGTAGGTGGCGCTGCCGTTTATTTTCATTGAGAAATCAGTTTAACGCAATATTGAATTTAACGCGAAAATACACGGAGTATATTACTTTTATTCACACAGACTATTTAGGCTGACAAAATTAATCAGATAATTGATTAACTGATCTATAAATTCCACAAAAATGATTATCATTACAGATGTCTTATAATCAATGAGACGCCACATTTTGCGGCATCCCATCTGGGTCTACACTGTTTGCTTAGGCCTATTTGACCAAATACATACAGTAAAGTATAACATGGGAAGAGTCCTGCTCAGACAGACAAGTAAATTGACCAAATCTTTTGTGATAAATAATCGATCACAATGACAGGAGTGATAATCGACCAGATTAGCCAGCCTTAGAGTCTATTTATACATTGTATTTGCTGTATGATGATTCTAGCAAATAAAAAGAAAAGAAAAAAAATGCAACAATGTATCCATTTAAAGATACTGCCTCCAGATTTGTGGGACTTTTACCCAACCCGATCACATGATGAACAGGCCCTGCCTAAGGCAACTCTGCCCTGGAGACTATAGGCAGCCCAACTACTTCGCTGGCCCCGGTGGGCGGGGGCCGTGGTCTGTGGGTCGTGATTTCTGAATACCCGATAATCAGTGCACGCCGGTAATAGGTACCAAGTTACGCTACACTACCGGTCACAGGAGCTTGACATTGGATAATTTCTACTTATAGGGCCTGTCCTTCGAACCTTCGATTATTTCATAATCGTAGGGACAGGCCCTATAAGTAGAAATTAGCAAACGTCAAGCTCCTGTGCTACCGGTTGCCTACATGAAATGCACTTTACGGCATCAGGAATTTTGCTGAAGAACTGAACAAGTATCTGTTGTTGTTTTTCGCGTGCGACACACCATGAATTTCAAAAATGCAGGTAAAAGAAGCTTTCATGTCTGTAGCCTCGCGAAAAATAAACTGTTCGACAGCCGGTAGATTCTAGTAAACAAGCTGGTTGTCATACGACAACACACACAGTTGTCGCGACACCCAGAAGGTCGGAAACCAGACACGATACGTATCGCTGAGCACTTTCATTGGCTGACTGACATCACATGTCTCAGTCGAAACACTCGGTGTTATTCGCTTTAATCATTGCGACTTTTCAGGCCACGGCAAGGGTCCGTACACACAATTCTGTTCTATTCCATACGTGTTATCATTTGACGCCACCGTCATGGCTGCTTCTTCGCGGCTGCTTCTTCACAGCCACGAGGCGGTGTCGCTACAAAAAAATGCATCTGTATTATTGCAAGGAAGTATCCATCAAAGAGATGGGATATTTAGTCCTGATTCAAGAGGGCGTCAATGCCTACCATGTTGTTTAGTATTATTGGTGAAAGCTGTACAGAAAAGGATCTGTACCAACAAGTTGAATGTCAACAACATGAATGAAATTCTGTTTGCAGGAGATAAATTATACAAGTATGCAAAAAAGAATGCCAAGACATATCATGACTATTTAGAGCCATGTGATTTGCCATCTTATTTTTCACTTGACAACCAGCATTATCCCTGGAAAGTGAAAAAAAAAAAAAAAAAAAAAAAAAAAAAAACATTTTCAGGAAATTTAAATATCTTATCCTTAGTGGAGTATCCTTTCCTTGATTTAGAGACAGGACTCGCTATGACTTTCTCATTCAACCCATATGCAGTCTTCATTTGCAACGGCTTTTCTATTGCATTATTGGAACAAGGTGACTGTTTCTACCTTTTTGAGTCACATGCAAGAGCTTCAGATGGAATGCCAAATGTTAATGGCAAAAACATTTTGTTAAAGAAAACAAATATAACTGGCATTTTCCTTACATTTGCGTAGATTGTTTAGTTTTGATAATTCCTTTACTACAACAGCGGTGAGTCAGTTTGATTTGCATTCGCTCTGTATATCTCATGTTTGCAGGGAGACCATAAAATGATACCAATGAGCTGGGTTTCAAATTTGTGACATAACTACCTATCCTCCTTTACAAGAATGTATTTCATTTGAGTTGTGTCCATCACAGCCTTATGCTTCCTCCCAGCTTGCTGACAGCTTAAATGAACACGGTTCCGCATTACTTGATTCACCCCTTATATGTGAAGAATTGCAAACCTCCCTGAATAAGAAACTTAAGTGACACATCAAAAGATGGTTTGAGCAGTAAGAAATTTAAAAACAAAGAAAGTGCTATAGTCACACAGTTTCACAAGTTGGTGTCTTGTGGTCCCCAGTACATATGTACAAGTTGTTGTCAAACATTTTTCAGACATTCTGATGTTAAATTTGATATTCAGGGTCTAAAGCCCGAGATGAAAGACTCTGTACATTAGGACATAAAAGTGTGGAGGATAAGGAATGGATCTGTCAACAATGTGCTAATAGTTTGAAGAAAAATAACTTGAACAAATATCTTCCTTTTTGTCAAGCACGCTTGCGCTGAGCAAGACATAGTCACCATAGCTGCATTTAAGTGTATATTAGTGAGTCCATCCGTATTTGTCCGTCCTAGCTAGAAATTTTGCATGCAGAATCATCTTTCAGTGTAGTTTGAAATTTCTCCAAGACTTGGCCTTGAGGTCAGATTTGTCAAGGACATGCACTTACCAGCAGAATTTAAGAGTTTTTAAAGAAAGTCTTCTATTCAGGAAGTGCAATGCCCAGATGCTTGATATATTCCATAGAGCTCCATCTTATCGTATAGTATTGGTAGCATTGGAATGTCGTGTATCTTCTTTGCATGTATTGTGTAAAATTGCATAGAAGATACACAGCACTCCATTAGTACTTTACAAGCTAGCAGACTCTTAGGACTATCAGTCCTTTGATTTCATGAGGAATCAAAACATGAAATTTCAAAACATTAGCATACATGGTTCTAAACTTATGCTATACACAATAAAGCAACGACATTAAATGGCCCGAAATTGCGAAGGGCCATAACTCCAACATTTCATTTAATTGGTTCAAAATTTATTCAGGTGATCTCCTCCTCAATCCCAATCAGTATACCAAATATCATGGCTCTAGCTTAAATACTTTTTGAGATATCTTGCTGAAAAAGTCAAAATGCCTAGAACTACAAAGGGCCATAACTACATCAATTTTTCATGGAATTCCCTAAAAAACAAACCAGGTAATCTCCACATCATCCCCAATCAGCATATAATATTTCAAGACCCTAGCTTAAGTGCTTTTCGAGAAATCTTGCTGACAAGGTCAAAATGAGCAGAACTGCAAAGGGCCGTAACTTTATCAATATTTTCATGGAATTCTCTCAAAATATAATCAGGTAATGTACACACCATTCCCACTCACTGTATTGAATTTCAAGAACCCAGCTTAAATACTTTTCAAGATATCTTGCTCATAAGATTTAATTCTGATTTTTTTCAAAGGGGCATAACTTTAAATAAACATGCTAGACAAGAAACAAAATACAGGTCGGCTATTTTTTCATTGGGAACCCAAATATAAAATTTCAAAACCCTAGCGTGCAGGGTTCTTAAGATATGGCATGCACAAAAAAAGCTTGATGAACGGACAAACAGTCGGATGGACAAATGAAGGCAAAATAATATGCCCCATCAATTTCATTCGAAACTGGGGGCATAATCAGGTCATCTACTCATCGCTACCAATCTATTCATCAAGTTTCAAGGCTCCAGCTTCAATAGTTTTTGAGATATTTTGTTCACAAGGGAAACATGCCCAAATTTACAAAGGGCCATTACTTATGAAATATTTTTCAGAATTTACAAAAAAATTAATCAGGTCATCTACTCATCATTACCAATCAATTCACCAAGTTTCAAGTCTCTAGCTCTAATAGTTTTTGAGATATTTTGCTGACAAGATAAAAATGCCCAAAATAACAAAGGGGCATAACTCAAGAAGTATATTTCAAAATTTCTTCAAAAGTTAATCAGGTTGTCTACTCATCACTACCAGTCTATTCATCAAGTGTCAAGGCTCTAGTTCCAACAGTTTTTGAGATATTTTGCTGACAAGGTAAAATTGCCCAAAATTACAAAGGGCCATAACTCATGAAGTATTTTTCAGAATTTCTTCAAAAATTAATCAGGTCATCTACTAATCACTACAAATCCATTTACTAAGTTTCAAGGCTCTAGCTCTAACAGTTTTTGAGATATTTTGCTGACAAGATAAAAATGCCTAAAATTACAAAGGGGCATAACTCAAGAAGTATATTTCAAAATTTCTTCAAAAGTTTATCAGGTTGTCTACTCATCACTACCAGTCTATTCATCAAGTTTCAAGGCTCTAGCTTCAATAGTTTTTGAGATATTTTGCTGACAAGTTAAAAATGCCCTAAATTACAAAGGGCCATAACTCATGAAGTGTTTTTCAGAATTTCTTCAAAAGTTAATCAGGTCATCTACACATCACTACAAATCCATTTACTAAGTTTCAAGGCTCAAGCTTTAACAGTTTTTGAGATATTTTGCTGACAAGGTAAAAATGCCCAAAATTACAAAGGGCCATAACTCAAAAGGCATTTTTCAAAATTTCTTCAAAAGTTAATCAGGTTGTCTACTCATCACTACCAGTCTATTCATTAAGTTTCAAGGCTCTAGCTCCAACGGTTTTTGAGATATTTTGCTGACAAGATAAAAATGCCCAAAATTACAAAGGGCCATAACTCATGAAGTATTTTTCAGAATTTCTTCAAAAGTTAATCAGGTCATCTACTCATCGCTACAAATCCATTTACTAAGTTTCAAGGCTCTAGCTTTAACAGTTTTTGAGATATTTTGCTGACAAGGTAAAATTGCCCAAAATTACAAAGGGCCATAACTCAAGAAGTATTTTTCAAAATTTCTTCAAAAGTTAATCAGGTTGTCTACTCATCACTACCAGTCTATTCATCAAGTTTCAAGGCTCTAGCTTTAATAGTTATTGAGATATTTTGCTGCCAAGATTGCATCCATATTTTTTCAAAGGGCCATAACTCAGAAAAGGGGCATAATCCTGTCAAGAAAAAAAATACGTGTCAGCTATTTTTTCATGAGGAATCCATATATGAAATTTCAAAACAGTAGCATTCACGGTTTTAAAGTTATGCTATGCATCAAAAAGCGTGACGGACGGACGGACGAACAACCCAGAAGCAATATGCCCCTCCAACTTCTTTGAAGTTGGGGGCATAAAAAGGTTAAATGTCAATGTATGACAATTATTTTAGCAACTTTGGTAGACCACCTGTTCCAGATGATATATGCAAAGATTCAGCCACAAGCCATCCTCGGTTTTGGAGAATAAGATTTTTAAATGTTTTTTCCCATACAAATGCATAAGGAAGCAAACTTGACCTTTCCGTAAAAAGGTCAAATGTCAATGTATGACCATTATTTTAGCAACTTTGGTAGACCCCCTGTCCCCGATGATTTATGCAAACATTCAGCTCCAAAGCATCCTCGGTTCTAGAGAAGAAGATTTTTAAAGGTTTTTACCATATATGGGCATGGCAGCCATCTTGGTCAACGAACCGTGACCATTTTAGCAATCTTTTGTTCCCCCTACCTAAAGAGGCTCCATATGAAATTTGAGCAAAATTGGCCCAGAGGCTCCAGAGGAGAAGTTGTTTGAAATTCTGAACATTTTTCCCATACAAATGCATAAGGAAGCAAAATTGACCTTACCATAAAAAGGTCAAATGTCAATGTACGACCATTATTTTAGCAATTTTGGTAGCCCTCCTGTTCCCAATGATATATGCAAAGATTCAGCAATAAGGCATGCTCGGTTTTGGAGAAGAAGATTTTTAAAGGTTTTTCCCATACAAATGCATAGGGAAGCAAACTTGGCCTTACCGTAAAAAGGTCAAACATCAACGTACGACAATTCTTTTAGCAATTTTGGTAGACCTCCCGTCCCCGATGATTCCTGCAAAGGTTCAGCCCCAAGGCATTCTCGGTTCTGGAGGAGAAGATTTTTAAATGTTTTTACCATATATGGGCGTGGCGGCCATCTTGGTCAACGGACCACAACCATTTTTGCAATTTTTCTTTCCCCCACCCTAAGGAGGCTCCATATGAAATTTGAGCAAAATTGGCTCAGCGGCTTCAGAGGAGAAGTCGTTTGAAAATGTTAACGGATGGATGCACGGACGGACGGACGACGGACGAAAAGTGGTCACAATAGCTCATCCTGAGCAGAGCTCAGGTGAGCTAAAAACCCGTCCAAAACCTGACGCTAAGTTCTTTATGGGAGATTGCATCAAGATACACTCAGTCCCACTGGTTGAAGAAGAAGGAAGCAACATTTACGATTGGTCAGCATCTGCTAGCTCCTTTATTTTTCTTCATTTTTTTATTTATGATTTTTTTTTTTTTTTTTTTTTTAATAATCTCCCCATCCCATATTTCATCAATGAGTTAAAATGCAGTTTGGGTCAAATACTGTAGATGTAAGGCATAACAGTTAGACAAATCTTGCTCCTTTATATTTTGAATTATCCCCCCTTCCAACATTTGACCATGAAACCTGATGTACTTATGTGCCTTCCAAAGATAGTCACAATCATCTGGCACACTCTTAGTGAAGCAATCAAATTAGTGTGACAATAAATCTGGTTTTAAGTTTGTTTCTTTTCTGAAGCCTAATTTTGGCTGATTAGATAAGTACCAATCTAGGAATGTGCTTCATTGGCTTAGGGACACAAATCAAACTGAAATCCTGTAATAACCCTAAGTACTGGAACAGACAGGCCTGAGCAAACAGTGTAGACCCAGATCAGACACCACAGAATGTGGCATCCAATCAATTTTAGGACAAGATTGGTAAGGAGTTAAAGCATCCCAATACTTAGGGTAAATACTGCAGTACTCAATCAGTTGATAGCGTATTTACCCTAAATACTGGGCTACCTTACCTCCTTACCATACTTCTCAAAAAAATTCAGCCAGTCAATTATACTGGCTATAGATGTATCAGAAAAACTGTTGGATGAGTTGAAAACATTGTACACCCTGATCAGATATCACATTCTGCAGCAACTGATCTCACTCTATTCTGTTAGCTCAGGCCTAGGACTGTCTGTCTCAATACTTAGGGTTATTAGAGTACTTCTTAGCTTCAGATAAGTGGGGTAATGAGATAAATAATTTTGTTATCAGTTCATGAACACAAATCTAAGAGCACTTAAAGTTTCATAGAGAGATCCCCCACCTTTCCACCACTGCCCCCCCCCCCCCCCCCCCCCCACCAACTATTTTCAATTCTGGCACAAAAGGACACATGACTTTCTCAAACTCTGGTTACATTTCTACTAAATACCATCACATCAGTCTTTCCCCCATGACCCTGATACAGTCAGTATCAGTCTATCCCCCATGACCCTGATCTTCCATTTTGGGGCCCCCTTATAGCTCTATACCCTAATAAATCTTTTGACAATAAGTTGGTGTCACATGGAACCAATATCCTAAGTATGATGTTCTTCAATCTAACAGTTTTCAAGATATAAATCACTGGAACACAAGATATAAGTCAGAAGATAAGCCTACATACATCATCATTTTTGATTAACATGCAGGTATATGGGCAACATCCAGATCAGTGGGCCCCCTTTCAGGTAGCTTTAAGATACAAGGATAAACCTCTGGGCCCAGTTGTTCAAAGCTAACGACATCGTTAGTTAACGATTCGTTAAAATTTACATCGAGTGATACATAAATATGCTGAAATTTTTTGCTGAAAAAATGTGAGTAGCTTTTGCAATGCAAAAGCTACTCACATTTTTTCAGCAAAAAATATCAAAATAATGTATATTGAATCCGCTAAAACAGTTAACGAAATGACCCTTAACGAGCTCGTTAAGCTAACGATGCTTTGAACAACTGGGCCCTGGAGCACATAATAGAGATCATATGGAACTACATATATTATATGGCCATCAGTCTTGGCAAAACCTTTTTTTCTCAATCAACCAATCAATCAGTCAGTCACAGTCTTCTTAACAATGATCACTTCCAAAGATAATGTTTACATACTTCAGCACTCATGTACACTTTTCAAAACTTAAACATAAAATGACCAAGTATGACCTGACCTTGACCTAGGCAAAACGGAGGTGTGGGTAATATATTAAAGTGGTACCTTGCATACTTCAGCAGTTATATACACTTTTAAAAACTTAAACATAGAGCTTGAACATGTTTAAATGACAAAGTGTGACCTGACCTTGACCTAGGCAGAAGGTCAAACTGAGGAAAGGGTATGTACTATTGAAAAGTCTTACCCTAAGCTAGTGTGGGCTAAATATTAAAGCGGTATCTTGAATACTTCAGCAGTTACATACACTTTTCAAAACTTAAATGCAGAACTTACACATGGCTGTAAATGACAAAGTGTGAACTGACCTTTACCTATATAAAGGGTCTAATATGGGGCTGAAGGTGTTTGCTATTGGGTCTTACCCTAAGGTAGCTGTAGCCCAAATATGAAAGCAGTACCTTAAACAATTTAGAAAATATGCACACCTTTGAAAACTTAAACATTGTGTTAACCCTTGTCCTGCTGAGCCCGGATATACCCTATTTTGCAAACAGTGTAGATCCAGATCAGTTGGCTTCTGAAGAAGCCATCTGATCTGGATCTGCACTGTTTGCCATCAAGTATGCAAATTTATAAGAACAGTTTGGATCAAGTAACCTGATTGGCTCAAAATTAGAAGTGGGCTTGGCATCTTAATTTATTCAGCAGGACAAGAGTTAACGCTGACGCGACGCAGATGAGGACGCCGCCACCAATGACTGGGTAACAACATAAGCTCTCCAGGGACATAGTCTCAGCGAGCTAAACATGAAATCCATCCACAGGTTTTGATAATATACAGCTTAAAAACTTTGATGCAGATGTCCACTAATGCTAGAGAAGGACAAATGAATGTATGCAAAGCAAAGGAGTGAATCATGCATAGCTACAGATAAGAGGGGGTATCCACATAATATTTTTCTTCTTTCTCCATGAAAACATATGTTGTGGGTACTCATTAAAAGCGCCTCAGCGAGGCGCTTCTAATGAGTACTCACAACATATGTTTTCGTGGAGAAATAAGAAAAGATATCAGCATTTTTCGGGTGAAAAAAGCACCCTATCTGTTGCTATGGAATGGAAAAGTATATACCCTTTGTCATACAAAGGGAGGGTATAAACAATGCCTTATCTGGGGCTATGAATGTAGACCCAGATCAATCAGCTCAGGGTCTTTCAGTCAGTACATTTAACCCATTGTAGACGGAATAGACTCGCCCACACTGTATACTGGAAGAGTTCAATTTCAATTTGAGATACATCAGGCTATGAGATTTACATATTCCTAGAGAAAAATGGATAAACTATTTGCAAACAGTGGAGACCTTGATCAGACACTGCTTTCTGCGGCATCTGATCTGGGTCTGCACTGTTGGCCAAGTACCCTTTTACGGGTCTCCCGACTACAATGGGTTAAAACACCTCAATATGATATTATTGTAGTGCTCAAATTTTAGGCTGTTTACCGTAACATGTTAGGATGTCCATTTCTAGTATTTATAGTACTCTTCCTATCTGGAGTCTTAGTATTTATGGAACACTTCCTTATATGGAGCCCTGGCTCCCATTTGCATTTACAGGTCACTACACTGCATAGCTCCAGACAAAATGACAACTATAGAGATAAAAAATGAAATGTTATTTTTGCATCAAAACATAACTTGCGGGTACTCATTGGAATTGCCTCAGTGAGGCAATTCCACCGAGTACCCGCATGATATTTTCTGATGCCATATAAGAGAAATTATCTTCCAAATACTACGATTATCTGGAGTTCTGATTTGATTCAGTGAATCTTCACAAATGATTTCTTTTTCTGCTACCAGAGCTATTTCAGGCAAATTCTTTTGCATAGACAATTTGATTAACCTTCAACCTGCTGCATTTACATATTATCATACAATCTTTTTTTCTCTGAAAACGGAGCATTACATGTCATTTAAAGGGTCTCCTCAGGAAATAATCTGAACAATGTCAAGATCTATTTTTGCTGGAAAAATAAGATAAAATATTTTTCATAAAATTTTGATGTCTCCTGATTTAGACAAGAGCATGCTAAAAGCTGTCTCTATACAAAAAGAGGTCAGACATGATGGCTTGAATATTCTTCCATATACTGGAATTCTCATGGAAATCTACATTTCTAATTTCCCAGAATGTGACATTGTCTTTAGATGAATGGTTTTCATTTTTTTTTTTTCTTATTTCAACACAAAACCAAAACTGTTGAGGACACTTATTAGAAGCAACTTGCTGAGTACCCACAAAATAAAGTTTTGAAAATAAATAAGAAAAAAAATCAACATTTTTTGGTTA
Source organism: Anodontia alba (assembly GCA_964016985.1). Taxonomy (NCBI): domain Eukaryota; kingdom Metazoa; phylum Mollusca; class Bivalvia; order Lucinida; family Lucinidae; genus Anodontia; species Anodontia alba. The sequence continues at coordinate 11,531,366 of OZ024825.1, read as the reverse complement.
ACAAAAGTGCCTTTAATTTAACCCTGGTCCTGCTGAACCCGGATATACCCTGCCTTTGCAAACAGTGTAGATCCAGATCAGTTGGCTTCTAAAGACCTGATCTGGATCTGCACTGTTTGTCATTCAGTATGTGCATTTATATCAACAACCTGGATCAAGTAACCTGATTGGAAGACACTTGGAAGTGGGTGTGGCATCTTAATTAATTCAGCATGACAAGGGTTAAGCTAAGTATGAATTTCTTGGATCCAATTCCACAAAGAAAATTCACATGAAATGTCCTGTCATATGAACTTCCCATATTTTTCTTTTCCAGCATTCATACTACAGTTCCACAAACAGATCATCATGTACAAACATTGTGATTAAGACATAATACAATCATATCTGCAACAAAACTTGTATGATGGTATCTGGTACACTAAAAATAGACTCTATTTATGACATTTGACCTCTAAGTGTTACCTTGACCTTGGAGCTATAGACAAGGGTCTTGCATACCACACATCATCTCAAGAAGTTTTTTTTTAAATTTCATCAAGGAATAAATAAGTTTCACCACAATATCATCAATAAAAGATCAGGGCCCAGTTGTTCAAAGCGTCGTTAGCTTAACAAGCTCGTTAAGGGTCATTTCGTTAACTGTTTTAGCGGATTCAATATACAATATTCTGATATTTTTTGCTGAAAAAATGTGAGTAGCTTTTGCACTGCAAAAGCTACTCACATTTTTTCAGCAAAAAATTTCAGCATATTTATGTATCACTCGATGTAAATTTTAACGAATCCTTAACTAACGATGTTGTTAGCTTTGAACAACTGGGCCCAGATTCTACTTGGTACAAATACCTTAACCTTGTAAATTAAGCTAAATATAGGTCATGCTGGAAACTCGTGTGTTGCTACTGTACTCACACATGTAAATTTTCATTGCTACCTTAATAAAAATTCAATTTCTACCTGGTACAAATGTCTTAACCTGAGTCCAGCAGGATCATATACGTATGTACCTATGTACACACATACGTATGGAAGGACATACATATGTACGCAAGTACCCATATATGCATGTTCTGAAAACCGAAAAACTATAGGCCCCCGGCATCATACTGATGACAGGGGCATAATAAAAACATGAAATGAAAATACCCTGCCATTACTGTGTGGTGGGCAGTTAACTCTGTCAAAACATGATAAATTTGCCCAATAGCAGTCCTAAACCAGATCTCCATAATGTCAATGCTCATACCAAGTTTGGTGAGAAGTCATTGATTTTTACTCAACTTATCATTCAGAAGCAAAAATATGGACGTAGATAACTCTGTCAAAAAAATGATAAAATTTGCCCAATAGCAATCCCAAACAAGATCTCCACAATATCCATTGCACATACAGGTTTGGTGAAAATCCATTAACCCTTGTCCTGCTGAATAAATTAAGATGCCACACACATTCTTAATTTTTAGCCAATCAGATTACTTGATCCAGGTTGTCGATACAAATTAATTCCCATATTTAATGACAAACAGTGCAGATCCAGATCAGTTGGATTCTTCAAAAGCCAAGTGATCTGGATCTACACTGTTTGCAAAGGAAGGGAATATCCAGTTCAGCAGGACCAGGGTCAACATTTACTCAATTATCATCCAGAATCGAAAATATAGATGGATGGACAGACGGATAAATAACAGACAGATGGATGGGGTGGACAGATGGATGGACACACAGTCATCCAATGTGAAACCATAATACGTGCCACTATTGTGTGGCAGGGTATAAAAAAATGTATTGTTACAGCACAACAATTGTGGTGTATCACAGTTTTTAAACAGAGCTAGATATCTGTTGTCAAATAACTTCCAAACATGAGAAATACTTTTTATTTGTAAATAATTAATGGGAGGTATCTTTTTTTTTAAATAATTTTTCACTGTCTTCTGAGATCATTGTCAGCAGTGTCTAATTTGGTAATAATGAGTTTAATCCTTAAAGCGCTAAACAAATTTGTAGCAGCCGACATTCTAAAATTGTTTCTGTTATTTTTCAATGTCAAGCTTTAATTTCCCTGAAAAAAAAAATACATGAAAAATTCAAAGTTTAAGGATTGAGCCATTTATGCCTTAGTGGCTCTTAAAAGGAACATTGGCAAACAGTGTAGACCCAGAGCAGATACAGCGGAATGAGGAATGTTATTTGGGTCTACAATGTTTGCATTAAATACAGGGATTTCGATAAAAAGCTTTAATAATAACTATTAACCAGAAAACCCTTCAACTGGAAATAGACCTGTTCAAAAGAGTTAACCATTGTCCTGCTGAACCCAGATATACCCTGCCTTTGCAAACAGTGTAGATCTAGATCAGTTGGCTTCTGAAGAAGCCAACTGATCTGGATCTGCACTGTTTGCCATTAAGTATGTGAATTTAAAGCAACAATCTGGATCAAGTAATCTGATGGCTGAAAATTAGAAGTACGTGTGGCATTTTAATTTATTCAGCAGGACAAGGGTTAAAACAGTAGCATCTGTCGGGCATAAATAGGTTATTACAATGAACCATCATCCATGGCTCTAGAAAAATCAAAGCACTGACAGAACTGGTGGGGTTTTAGATGGGAAAGTGGTCCTGAACATGGACTTGGGACAGTTTCATTTAACCCTTATCTTCCTGTAAATTATCAGCAAACAGTGCAAACCCTGATCAGACACCGCTTTCTGCACTGTTTGCCAATGTCCTAATAGTCCCAGTCCAGGTTTTACAGATAACCCTCTATCAACAGCACTGTGACATCACAGTGACAAGAACAGCGCTGCTATAAATAACTGTTACCTTCATTTTGTCTAAGGTGTGGATTGATTACATTGGTCTATGATTATCACATGGACAACGACCTTAACCCATGGTAATCCGGAGGCCCCTAAAAGGATAATTGGCAAACAGTGCAGACCCAGATCGGATGCCGCAGGACATGGCATTTGATCAGGGTCCTCACTGTTTGCAAATAGTTAGCCAATTTTCTCTAAGTCTCATAGCCGGACGTACCTAAAATTGAAATTGGACTCTTCCAATATATAGTGTGGGGGAGATCATTCACTCTACAATGGGTTACCTCAACACCTCAACTAATTACCATATTTAAGCTAAAATTTGAACAAGCCCATTTTACTGGCTAATGATGTACGTGTCTTTAAACTGATTGGTGAATGGCAAACAGTAGAGACCCTGATCAGACTCTAAATTATCTCTCTACAATAACATTACATTGAAGGTACTCAGCAGCATTATTGTAAATGTCCGAAAATTTTGAACACGTTGTATGATACATTTTTTCCCTAACTTTTGCTTTTTATGTAGTTGTTTCTTGACCCTTGCCCTGCTGAACCCAGTAATACCCTTCCTTTGCAAACAGTGTAGATCCAGATCAGTTGGCTTCTGAAGAAGCCAACTGATCTGGATCTGCACTGTTTGCGATTAAGTATGTGAATTTACAGCAACAATCTGGATCAAGTAACCTGATTGGCTGAAAATTAGAAATGGGTGTGGCATCTTAATTTATTCAGCAGGACAAGGGTTAAGATTCTAAGTGGAATGGCAAACAATGTATACCCTAATCCTTCAAGAGCAGTCTGATCTGGGTCTGCACTGCTTTCATATGCTATTTTGTCAGCAATGTGGGTGTACAAAATTCAAGAACATTTACCATACCTTAACCCTTGTCATGCTGAATAGATTAAGATGCCCCACCCACTTCTACTTTTCAGCCAATCAGATGACTTGATCAAAGTTTGTTATAAAAATTCTCATGCTTAATGACAAACAGTGCAGATCCAGATCAGTTGGCTTCTTCAGAAGCCAACTGATCTGGGTCTACACTGTTTGCATAGACTGGGTAAATCCAGGTTCAGCAGGACTAGGGTTAAGAAAATGATTCTAATGAGTACATCTAACATTATGGAAGGCAGAAATAAAAAAAATATCGCTACTTTTTTGTATAAAAAACTGCAACTTGTCTAGTGCTATTAATATATTCATCAAATATTTACAATGTTAACAAAGTACCAATATTAAATACTCTGACTGGATCCTGCCAATAATGTAACATATGCAAGGCTGGTAAAATCAATGATCAGCTGAAAGTAGCTGTAAATAGGTACATTTAGTTTTACAGTACATGTCTAAGAGAGGCACGGTAGCCGATTGGTTAGAGCATCTGTGATGCTGAAGGCTGTAGGTTCACGCCCTGCTCAGACCATCAACAAAACAAGAGGCCCATGGGCCATTACGCTCCCCAGAGCTTAAAAGTTGACAAGACACCAACATAGATGGACAATAGCCTACTGACGCTCCTATAAGCTCCTCGGGAGCATTTCAGCTCTGGTGAGCTAAAGAGCCACTGTTTTACCTTTTTGCCATACAAAAGTCTAAGATACCAAAATTGACCATGCTGTAAACTAGACCAAAGTCAACCAAAGGTCATCATTTGAATAAACTAAGTAGAGCCAGAGTCCCCAATGCTGTATACCAAGTTATAAGGTCATCTACCTTTGAATTCCTGAGATGAAGAACTTGAAATCCTTTTTACAATATATGGGCATGAAAGCCATCTTGGTCATGTAAAAACTTTGTTTTCCCAATCCCTCTGAAGTTCTATATGCAATTTCGTTTCAATCAGCCCAGCGGTTTTAGAGAAAATTTTAAAACTACTGAATCTGATGGACCTAAGACCAAGGTCAGTAAATGACCATGACCGTCAGGATTTATAAAAGGTCATTGCATAAATCAACTTTCATGTCATAAGCTACAATAGCTTCAGCAAAATCCACAGTTTTGCCTTTTTTCCATTTAAATGTCTGTGACCTGATTTGACTTTGACTTAAAATATGTCAAGGTCAACCAAGGGTCATCATTTGGACAAGTTTGGTAGGACCTGAGTCCCAAATGCTGCATACCAAGTTTCAAGGTCATCTGCCTTTCAGCCTTGAGGAGAAGAGTTTCAAAGGATTTTCACTAAATATGGGCATAGTAGCCATCTTGGTCATGTGACCCAGATCGCACACAAATTTTCATTTCCCCCTTCCATAGAGGCTCCATATGTAATTTGGTTTGAAAAAGCCCAGCAGTTTTAGAGAAGAAGTTAAACATACTGAATCTGAGGCATCTAGGCCAAAGGTCAGTAAATGATCTTGACTTACTTTTGGTAGTTATAAAAGTTCATTTTGCTGACTGCATAAATGAACTTTGATGTCACAGGCTACAACAGAATCCAAAAAATTCACTGTTTAGCATATATTTCCCTAAGTGACCAACTTTCATTTTGCCACAAAATTAGGTCATGGTCAATCAAGGGTTATCATTTTACAACTGTTTGACCCAATGTGCCAAAGGGTGCAGAAAAGCTTTATCTTTGGAGACACAAACTGACCTAGCAGAGAAATACAACAAGAATCAAGCCTCTCTGAATAGAAAATGACCTTATGACATACGACTAGCATAGGTCAACTTGCACATCCATGCAGTCTGATCAGTATTCACTGGTCACCTTCATAATAAATGTATATGAACATAGCAACAGATAGGGTGCGTTTTTCACCCAAAAAATGCTGATATCTTTCTTATTTCTCCACGAAAACATATGTTGTGGGTACTCATTAGAAGCGCCTTGCTGAGGTGCTTCTAATGAGTACCATAACATATGTTTTCATGGCGAAAGAAGAAAAATATTATGTGGATACCCCCTCTATGTATGAAACAACACATGCTATAAGCAAATGTAGATGCCCAGGTAGGTCTGGGTCTATGCAGGTCGCATTTGTAAGTTCTTGTTCAAAGCTAACGTTATAGTTATTTAACAATTTGTTAAAATTTACATCGAGTGATACGCATACATGCTGAATTTTTTTGCTTAAAATATGTGAGTAGCTTTTGCAGTGCAAAAGCTACTCACATTTTTTCAGCAAAAAAATATCAGAATACTGTATATTGAATCCGCTAAAACAGTTAACGAAATGATCCTTAACGAGCTAGTTGAGCTAACGATGCTATGAATAACTGGGCCCTGATTTTTTTGGAGGGATAGCTGGTTCTACTATGTATGAGGAAAAAAGCAGATATACATGGCTCCATATACGGCACTTTTTTTTTTCAACTGAAAATTACTGATATTTGTCTTACTGATTCACTAAAACATATGTTGTGGGTACTCATTGGAGGTATTCACCGAGGCACTTCTAATGAGTACCCACAAGTTATATTTTTTGTGCAGAAATAAGAAAAATATTACCCCATACTCCCTCTTATCTGGAACTAAGTGTTATGGCTTATAAAAGATTGCACTTCTCTTTGAAATAGACTGCAGCAATATTCTACACAGATGATAAAACAATGCAACACCTTGCAATATAAAATAAAAGAGCTAATGCTTCGTACAAGCAAAAACTGCGAACAAATTGTCTATTAAAAGCTTCCCTGTGCTGATCTGTATCCGTCAATTTGCTAGCAGTACAGCTGACGGTTTTCTTTCACAGAATAGGTTTTGTAAATTTGTTATATCCCTGATGCTGTAAAATCCATTGAACAAATAAGCCACAAATAGTGGAACACTGGCTTACCACTTTGTATCCTACATGTAAAATTTCAGCAGCCGATATTCAAAATATTGTTCAAATTTTTGGACAATTATGGTAAGGAATTAAGGTGTCTACTTTAAACAGTGATTCACATGACAAATTGTAGCATTTTATTTTTTTTTATTTTTCCAAGAAATAAGACTTTACATTTCATGTGAATTTCATGCAAATTCACATGAAAATTATCAAGCCTTATTTTCTCTGAAATAATCCAAAAAAAAATAAAAAAAATAAAAATAAATAAATAAATAAATAAATAAAATCGTCTGGTACAGTTGTGATTACCACTGCAAGGCATTTTTGATTGACTGTGACCATTTGACCAATCCCCTGGACAGAAGACTATAAATGAAGTTTGGTAAACATTGGCCCAGCAGTTACAGGGAAGTTACTTAACCCTTATCCTGCTGAATAAATTAAGATATCACGCCCACTTCTAATTTTTATCCAATCAGATTACTTGATCCGGATTTTTGCTATAAATTCACATACTCAAAGGCAAGCAGTGCAGATCCAGATCAGTTGGCTTCTGAAGAAGCCAACTGATCTGGATCTACACTGTTTGCAAAGGCAGGGTATATCCGGGTTCCACAGGACAAGGGTTAAAAGGTATGAATGCAGGTGAGCTAAGAAATGTCACAAAATTGTCATCTGCTAATTTTTGCAATGTTCTAAATGTTCATTGTAGTGTTGCCCAAAAAGAACCCAAAATGCCAGAAACTAACTGCTACTTGCTCGGTCCAGCTTTAACCCTGCCATCCCACCCACTGACATTCATCAAAAAAAAATAATAACCAAAATTATTGGTTGAAAGACCAGGTTAATGCTAACCATGCTATGGGCAAATTCAGCAGACAACAAACTGATACTTTTCACCTTATTTTTTCTAGAAAACAGGATCTGACACTTCATGCAAATTGTCTCCTTAGGAGACAATTTGCATGAAGCGGCAAATCCTATTTTCTAGGTAAAATAAGATAAAATATTTTAAAATGTCATCTGCTGAAATTTTTACCCAGCATGCAAAGTATTAAAATACAATAACTATTAAGAGATCAATGAAAATGCCATCAGTGAAATGAACCACCACAGACATGACACAGATATTAATACAATATTTTCTCTTCAAATCAAACCAAATCCAAAGGACCATGCCAAGCGAAAAAGTACCTTCAAAAAATTGCAAAATGCACAGATTCAGATCATCCTGTGCATCCGCAAAGTATCATCCGCACCTTTGTTCTCCATTCATTAATTCTGAAGTATCTAATGATTCTGTCAGAAGACAGTGAAGGTGCTGTCCACATATGCCCAAAATAACATTTTCTTATCGCGTGGCCCAAATCGGAATGAAGTCAATATTCACTGCACCACAGAGAAACCTACCATATGACATCTTTACAACTATCTGGGCTACTTCAGCAGGTGACAAATTAATGATAATTTTCTTCTACTTTGCAGAAAAATGGATATGACAGTTCATGCAAACTGCCGTTTGCATGAACTCTCAAACCCTATTTTCTGGCCTGCCCCACGCCCGCCTGCCCAGACATCACTATTCTAAAGGACCGATTTTTGAAAAATCCGTTCAAAAAATACATGTTTTTGAAAATGTGGTCTGCTGAAATGTTTACATGCCTAGTTAAAGGCTTAGTTTTGTAGTTCATCGCAATGACCTTTGCCATTCACCAGTGCCATTCTAATATAATTAATAAATAAGGCAGTGACGGCCCTGATCAGACTACATGACTGAAGCCAAATCTAGGGTTTTAATGTTTGCCTACATTATAGGGTACCATCACAGCTAGGGTACCATCTCGACCGAGGCAGCTCATGTACAGCTGTCATCTTGCCACATTTTATTGGATTAAAATTGGATTTAAGATCAATATTTAGGAAATTTCATTCATTTAACTGTACAGATCTGCTATGTCTCAGTGCTACGGCTGTGATAAAACATTTATACAACAGCCATTTTTATAGTAGGTTTTTCACCACCGTTTCAGGAGAGAAAGAAGATCAAAACTCTAAGAAATGTGACTGCCCTACACTCCAATGAAACCAGAAAATTTTGGTACATCACTGGTTTTCTGTATCCTGAAAGTATTACCAAGTATGGCAAGTAGTTAAAACATTTTAGACTGAATAAACTCCATCCACACAGTATATTGGAAGAGTCAAATTTCAGCTTTAGGTATGTCAGGCTATGTGATTTGAATATTCCTAGAGAAAATTGGCTGAAGTATTTAACAACAGTGGAGACCCTGATCAGATGCCACAGAATGCAGCATCTGATCTGGGTCTGCACTGTTCGCAAGTTCCTTTTGGAGGTCTCCAAAACTAAAATGGGTTAATATTCAAGTTACCTGGGCCCAGTTGTTCAAAGCTAACGACATCGTTAGTTAACGATTCGTTAAAATTAACATCGAGTGATACGCAAATATGCTGAAATTTTTTGCTGAAAAAATGTAAGTAAGTAACGACTTTATTTATCGAGGGTTATAACAATTAGCACATACATAAATACATGTAATAGCTAATCTTCCATGAGGCCCTCACTATTTACAAATATACACACAAGTACATTTATTCAAATAAACAATGATATTATACAAGAATTCCGCGGAAGGCGTAATCGCACCTGCTGGCGCAAAAGTCACAGGAGCCACAATCAGAATGTGGTTATTAAATAAGTTTATTTCATTCTTAGCAGTGCTTACTTGGAAAACTGGGTTGAAAAAAATGTAGACAAAGTGCCTAGTGGGGCACATATATTCCAGGCCAGTCCCATTCCCTCTAATGGCTATATCTTCAGCACTGACTTTTCGTATCATACAGCCCAATGACAATAGAACGTTGACGTAAAATGTGTAAAAGTCACTGGAGCATGAAATATAGGTCAAGGTCACGGGTCAAGGTACCTGCTAATTCAGTACATCAAGGAGAAGCACAATGCAAGGTATGGTGGTTGTAGGTCTTCTATTTGAGGAGATATCGAACATCAATATAAAATGTGTCAAAGTCACTGGAGTGCACAATATAGGTCAAGGTCACCAGGTCAAGGTACCTGTCGAGTCAGTACATCGAGAAGAAGTGCTATATAAGGTTTGGTGGTTGAAGGCCTTACAGCTGAGGACATATGGAAGGGTGAGGTAAAAGGTGTAAAAGTCAATGGAGCGTGAAATATAGGTCAAGGTCAACCAGTCAAGGTACCTGCAGAGTCCGTACATTGAGGAGAAGCACTATGCAAGGTTTGATGGTTGTAGGCCTTATAGTTGAGGAGATATTGAACGTTGACGTAAAATGTGTAAAAGGCACTGGAGTGCAAAATATAGGTCAAGGTCACCGGGTCAAGATACCTGCCAAGTCAGTACATATAGGAGAAGCACTATGCAAGGTTTGGTGGCTAGAGGTCTTACACTTTAGGAGATCTGGAACGTTGACGTAAATTATGTCAAAGTCACGGCAGCCAAAATATAGGTCAAGGTCACCAGGTCAAGGTATCTGCCAAGTCAGTACATTGAGGAGAAGCACTTTGCAAGGTTTGATGGTTGTAGGCCTTACAGTTGAGGAGATATCAAACGTCGACGCAAAATATGTCAAAGTCACTGGGGCGCAAAATATAGGTCAAGGTCACCGGATCAAGGTACCAGCCAAGTCAGTACATCTAGGAGAAGCACTATGCAAGATTTGGTAGTTGTACGCCTTATAGTTGAGAAGATCTGGAACGTCAAGGTAAATTGTGTCAAAGTCAATGGAGCGCAAAATATAGGTCAAGGTCATTGGGTCAACATATCTGCCGTCAGGGAGATGTGTCATGCAAGGTATGATGGTTGTTGTAGAATTGTAGTTGATTAGAATACTAACTTTGACGTAAATGTCGAACTTCGACATAACAGAACTGTTAAGAGACAGACGGACGGACGAACGGACAGACGAATGGAAAAGCGGGCACCTATGTCGCAAAGTCAGGAGGTCAGGGAGATATTTCATACAAGGTTTGATGGTTGTTTAGTCTTGTAGTTGATTAAAATACTAACATTGACATAAATGTCGAACTTCGACATAAATGTCGAACTTCAACATAAATGTTGACAGACGGACGGACGAATGGACAGATATACGGAAAAGCGGACGCCTATGTTGCAAAGTCAGGAGGTCAGGGAGATGTTTCATGCAAGGTTTGATGGTTGTTAAGTCTTGTAGTTGATTAGAATACTAACTTTGACATAAATGTCGAACGTCGACATAAATGTTGACAGACGGACTGACGGACGGACGGACGGACAGACGGACGGACGGACGGAAAATCGGACGCCTATATCGCACCCTGCTACAAGCAGGTGCGATAAAAATGATATTTTTCTGATACTGTGACCAAGTGCAGCTTGAGGGAAGTAAATCAAGAAATGAACCTCATTATTTCCTTCCATTACAGTTTCATCTGTTGGATATCTTGCCGAAACGAAATGCAAGAGACCTGATGAAATATAATACAAGGCTACCAGAATAAGGCTCATAAGAATAGCATAGATTTGCCTGATCCCAAACAAACTCCTGATGATATTCTACTAGACTAGTTTAAAAAAACATATATATCAATATATCAGATAGTTTGAATATTAACTATACACAAAATTCTGAAATTTCATCATGTTTTACAGCTGAAAATGAAACTGAATCATGTTGATGCTAATTAGAGACACCCAAAAATGTTGCTGTAATCATCCTAAAATTGGAATGGAGTTGTTTTACCATAGATCAGTATGGATGGAATGGCAAACTGTGAAGACCGTGATCAGACTGCTCCTCTTAGGAGCTGATCAGACGGCTCCTCTTAGGAGCAGTCTGATCTGGGTCTGCACTGTTTGCATATGCCTGTCTGTCCTAAAACTTGGAAATATAACGGTAGTTCTTTGCATGTGAGATGAGCTATATATAACAATACTGCATTATATTATACATTAAAGTGGCGAATATGCATATCTCATCCGAAATATATAGTAACACCCATTTTATGTACGACTGTGTGCACTATGTGAATGGGAAAAGCAAAACATAGACATTAAAATAAATAATATGAAAGTGAAATTCATAAAAATTTACAAAGTTAAATTTATACATGTATAAAGTTAAATTTATAAATTTACAAACTCTTGCTTTAATTCACTAGCCATGTTAAGCATCTATTGATTGTGTTGGGGTTTAACGACACGTCAACCCTTGAGGGTCATTTTGTGTCGTCTCCCAGAGAAAGGGAGAAAAGAGATAGAAGAGAGAGTAGAGGAGATGAAAGAGAGGGACAGGGAAGAAAGAGGAACAGGAAAGAAAGTGAAGAAACAGAAGAAATAAAAACATTCCCCCTCTACCCTTACCCACTACAAGGATAGCAGGCCTTGCCCAACTGTAAGCCAATATCAGTTGGACGCCCCTGTGATGTAAGATACACAGCACCTTCGCACCACCCGACCACCCCCTAAGCATCTATTGTGAAATGTGTCAATAGTCTGGGCATTTTTAACTTCCTCTGGCAAACTGTTCCATACTTGACATCCAGAGTATCTCATACTATGTTTGAAGCATTCTGTCCTTGGCTTAGGTGGGATGAAACATCCAGCAGAAGATGATCTAAGCTGCATATTGGTATGAGTAGCTTTTGCAATGCACATTTTTTCAGCAAAAAATTTCAGAATATTGTGTATTGAATCTGCTAAAACAGTTAACGAAATGACCCTTAACGAGCTCCTTAAGCTAACGACGCTTTGAACAACTGGGCCCTGATCTCTAAAGATTCTCAAAAACACTTGATAGTATTAAGCCTTATGTAGTTTTGGGACAGATGGGCCTCAGCAAATTATGTGGACCCAGACTGAACACAACAGAATGTGGCATCTGATCAGGGTCTACACTGCTAATCAACCAGCAGTTTTTTTAAACATATCAACAGGAAGTAAAACAGACTTGTTCAAGTTTTAGAAGAATTTAGCAATTTGTTTTGGGTGATCAAATATTTAGCCCATTTTAGTCTGGAGACCCTAAAAAGGCTAATTGGGAAACAATGCAAACCCAGATCATATGCCACAGAATGTGGCATCTGATCTGGGTCTCCACTGTTTGCAAATAGTTAAGCCAATCTGCTCTAGGAGTGTCTGAATCACATAGCCTAACCTAAAATTAAAATTCATCTCTTCCAATATATAGTGTATGGGGAGTTTATTCCGTCTAAAATGAGTTAGAGTAAATAAGTTCCTTTTAACAGTAAACAATATTATCACAACCTCAGATTACCATAATAACCTAAGTTTTGGGACAGCATGAGCAAACAGTGTAGACCAAGACATCAACTGCCACAGAATGCAGCAAATGATCAGTGTCTACACTGTTTGCCATTTATCCAGCAGTGTTTTTGACACCTCAACATGTTATGAAATGGATTTGTTTAAATTCTGACAAGTATGGTGAGGAGTTAAGATATTTCAATATTTAGGGTTAATATAACATTATTATTTAACCCTTGTCCTGCTGAATAAATTAAGATGCCACACCCACTTCTAATTTTCAGCCAATCAGATTACTTGATCCAGGTTGTTGATACAAATTCAAATACTAATGGCAAACAGTGCAGATCCAGATCAGTTGGCTTCTTCAGAAGCCAACTGATCTGGATCTACACTGTTTGCAAAGGTAGGGTATATCCAGGTTCAGCAGGACAAGGGTTAAATTAATAGATGCTGGGCTTTCTACACTTTCTGTGAGTGTGGGTCAGGCTATGTGCTGCTGTAGCCTGGTCACAGCTCCAGAGAGGGGGCACCCGTATATCGAGGGTTGAGCGCAAGACTGGCGTAAGTCAGATGGTTGTTTTTCCCCAAACCTAATCTCCTCACCATGAAGGCGTTATGAAGATTACAACATTTCTTTCTGTAAACAATGAAAATTTAGGTGCCATTGCTCGTATGAGCAATGGCACCTAAATTTTCATTGTTTAAAAAGGGGTTCAAATTGCCCGTAAACAAGGGTTTCAAAAATATGTTTGAGTTACCATAGTCTTGCGCTCAACCTTCGATATTATTTTTCTCATTTCTGCATAAAATTATACATTGTGGGTGCTCATTAGAAGTGCTCAGCAAAGCGCTTCTAATGAATTCCAAAATGTATGTTTTTGTGTAGAAATAAGAAAAATATTGGTACTTTTCGGGTGAAAAAAAGCTCCTTATCTAGAGCTATGGGCTTGCAGTATAATGGTGCATCTTACCATCTTGAATATACAAGAAATTCGCCGAATGGCTATGTCTTGACTACTGGCGGTATTCAAGAAACGGACCTAAACACACAGACTAAACCTTGTTCAGCAAAGCATGAAATGTAAGTCAAAGTCAGTAACAGTTGATAGCAATGGGCAGGGTGCATGACATGACAGATGTGTGTATGAAGTTTTTATTAGCCTTGAAGCCTTGAAGTTTGAGAACAAAACACACAGACTTAACCCTTGTCCTGCTGAATAAATAAGGATGCCACGCCCATTTTTAGTTTTCAGCCAATCAAATTACTTGATCCAGATTGTTGATATAAGTTCACATACTTAATGGAAAACAGTGCAGATCGAGATACTGATCTGGATCTACACTGTTTGCAAAGGAAGGATAAATCAAGGTTCAGCAAGACTAGGGTTGACATTGTTGTTGCCAATGCCAAAGAAATTGCTGGAAGGTGATCCCTGTGTATTTGCTAAAGCAGTTGTGACAAAAAGCAATGCAGACACTGCATGATACCTAGCCACTGCAAGCAACAAGTGTGTGACATTTCACAAGATATTAAGCAAAATCAGAACATTTACTCTCATATAAGCTCTGAAAAACATGCTTTTTTTAACCATAAGGTACTAATATTTTTCATATTTCTCCACAAAGACATGCAGGTACTTAACCCATTGTAGTTGGGAGACCCCAAGGGTAATTGACAAACAGTGCAGACCCTGAGATCAGATGTTGCAGAAGGTGGTGTCTGATCAGGGTCTTCACTGTTTGCAAAAGTTCAGCCATTTTTCTGTAAGAATATCTAAATTTCATAGCCGGACGTACCTAAAATTGAAATTGGACTCTTCCAATATATAGTGTGGGAGAGTCTATTCAGTGTACAATGGGTTAACAGAATCATCTTGCCAATGCACTTCTAATGAGTACCCATATGACTGTGTTTTCATGAAAATATTTATCTAGATACCCTTCTTATCTTGAGCTATACAGTAAGATGCCATGCCCATTTCCAATTTTCAGCCAATCAGATTACTTGATCCAGGTTGTTGATACAAATTCACATATTTAATGGCAAACAGTGCAGATCTAGATCAGTTGGCTTCTTCAGAAGCCAACTGATCTGTTTGCAAAGGCAGGGTATATCCCGGTTCAACAGGAACAGGGTTAAAATACAAACCCCACCCCTCTCAGCTGACAGTATCCATGATAAGAGATGATAAGCCTGAGCCAAATAGCCAATCTTCTAAACTAGCCCATCAATGTGAATCTATCATATTATCAATACTGGAGTTGCAACATCAGAAAACATATCTTAGGGAATGTGTGCCCAGCAAAGATCCAGATCAGCCTGCACATTTGTGCAGTCTGATCAGAATCTTCACTGGGCACATTCTGGATAACCAAGGATGCAAAGTTTCTTCATGGACACAACAAAGACTCTGGTCAGACTATTCAGATGCACAGGCTGATCTGAGACTTTGCTGAAAGCTTATGCAGTTATACCTTCAGTACTCTCTGGGCAAACTCAGCAGCTGTTGTTTTTTGTTGTTTTTTTTGCGTGTGTGTGTTTTTGTTATTTTTTTTGTTTGTTTGTTTTTTAATCATTTACCAGCAATTAGAGTTTGATATTTCATTCTTAGGAAACAATTTGCATGAAATGTCAAACCCTACTTTCTGAGAAAAAAGAAGAAGAAAAAAAAAAAAAAGAAAAAAAAAAGAGAAAACATTCAAAATGAAATCTGTTGAAATTTTTACATCCCTTGCCGCACCCAACCCGCCAATCTGAAGACAGTAATCAGAAATCCTTATAGGTGTATGTGTAGTAATTAGGTAAAAAAATGCTACTGGTATCTTTCTTGTTTCTTAATCCTTGTCCTGCTGAACCCGGATATACCCTGCCTTTGCAAACAGCATAGATCCAGATCAGTTGGTTTAACTGATCTGGATCTGCACTGTTTGTTACCAAGTATGTGAATTGTATCAGCAACCTGGACCAAGTAATATAATTGGCTGAAAAATAGAAATGGGCGTGGCATCTTTTTATTCAGCATGACAAGGGTTAATGAAAACTTTTATTCAGGAATCTTATTAGAACAATGCCATTATGGACCTCAGATCTGGGATCAGATTGGCAAGGCAGTGCCAATATGCTCTTTTGTAAAAATGAGAAATAGTGTAGATCTAGATCAGATGCTCCAGATTGTGGAATCTGATCAGGGTCTACACTGTCTGCCACTAATCCAGAAATGGTTTACACACATATGGACTTGTTCAATTTTAGGTCAACTAGTAACATTATTTTCAGAGAAAACAGATGTTCTCCCCCACAACACAAATTTACAGTTTTTCTACTGATGTGACCTTGAAAATTAGGTCAAGGTCACCAAAATCTGAAAATTTCTTTGTTATGTTCTAACTATATACTCATGAAAATTTGTTAAGAATCCAACCACTGGTTCAAAAGATATTGTGCAGCCAAGAATGTGTCACACAATTTTCAGTTTTTCTACTGCTGTGACCTTGAAAATTAGGTCATGGTCACCAAAATCTAATCATGTCTTTGTTATGTCTATAAAATATATATCCATGCAAATTTGATAAGAATTGAACTACTGGTTCACAAGATATTGTGCAGGCACCAACACTGACACAACGCCAACAGGATCAGCAACAAAATGAATATGTCCCCCTCCCCATAGGTGGGGACATAAATACCATGAAGAGTTAAGGAGTCAAATATTTAGAGTTAATATGGTAAACAAGGAAAAAAATAATTGCTGCAATAGGATGTAGTTTTTCTACTGTTTACACGTTTGTCAGAACCTAATAGAAATGCCTTGACAAGACGATTCTAATGATCCACAGCACAGGTTTTCACCTCTGATCTCTGGAGCTAATTTTGGGCTTAACCCTTATCCTGCTGTTCACGACAACCCCTACCTTTGCAAACAGTGTAGATCCAGATCAGATGGCTTCTGGAGAAGCCATCTGATCAGGATCTACACTGTTATAATTCAGTTTCTAAATCTGAACCAAAACATTATATGATGTAATCTGATTGGCTGATAGTCAGAAACGTGTGTGGCTAATTAAATTATTCAGCAGGATAAGGGTTAAGATATGGAACATTTTCAACCAAACTCTTGATATTAAACAAGAGTCTTATTTCTCAAAAAAAAAAACATATTATATTGTGGGTACTCATTAGAAGTGCCTCACTGAGGTGCTTCTGATGAGTACCCACAACATATGTTTTTGTAGAGAAAAAAAAATCTCTCATCTGTAGCATGGCAATGCTAAAAATATCAAACTTGCAGCCTTTAATATGTAGAACTCTTCAGCTTGCCAAATTTAAATACCAGACAATATTCTAAAACATTTTCTGACCTTTTTAACCCTAAAAAACAAGGTTTGATACCATATTTACCCTGTTTTGGACACTTAAATTGCTTACCATACCTGTTCTAATATTTGAACGTTCATTTTTAATACCTGTTAATGTGTCTAAAATCTGATGGACAAGAGGCAAACAATGTAGATTCTGATCAGATCCACGAACTGCGGCTAATGCCAATACTTTTCAGATGACCCCCATATAGCAATCAGAAAGTATTAATACTCTATCAATACTTTGTCTTTTGTGAAGAAAGAAAAACACAATTTATGTCCAAAACCAAGCACACAAGCCACTAGAGAACATGACTTTCATCCAATTATGAAATGTAAAGAATAAAAACCATTTGGCCAAAAAAAAAAATAGTTGTGTTTCAGGTTCCAGGCTAGAAAAAAATAGGGTCGGTAGGTCGATTTTACTTTTTTTTTTTTTTTTGTAACATCAGGGCCTACTCACCAGTCAGCCTTCTGCATCACAGATTAAATTTCATATTCAACTGAACTGGTCTTGTCAATTGTGAAAATGTTCACGATATGATACAATGTTTTAGTCAATTCCCTTTATTCTCCAACTGTAAGATAGTTTTCCACCTCAAATGTGTCCGTTGAGTTGAGTTCAGTTTTACACTGTGATTTCAGGGTGTACGTTTTCTCAAACTCGTCACCCTCGGCGCCTGGGTGATGATCGTTGAAAACTTCCTCAATTAATTTCGTGTTTCTAACAGAAACCATGAAGTTTTTTGTCTCAAGGTGGTCGCATTTATTCATTTTTATAGCCACCACGCTCGAAGGCCAGTAGACGGGCGCCGCCATGTTGGAAAAGTAAAATAACCGAATCGCCGATAGTGAACCGAATCGGACGTTGAAGGCGCACCTCACATTTTTTTTTTTTTTAATTTTTTTTTTTTTTTTTTTTTTTGCGACTTGAAAAAAAAAAGTTTACAGTCGGCGCCAAAACCACAGGGTCGGTCGGGGAACCGGAAACACAACTATTTTTTTTTTTGGCCTTTGCCTATCACACTATCTGATCATTGCTATATGAAGACACAAAAAGAGAACTATTACTAAACAAAACGGTTATGTTACTATAGCTATAGGTGAGATGACTATCCAGACAAATATTTTTCTTATTTCTCCATGAAAACATATATTGTGGATACTCATTGGAAGCGCCTTGCCAAGGCGCTTCCAATGAGTACTCACAAAATATGTTTCCTTGGAAAAATAAGAAAAATATCAATAATTTTTTTGGTGAGAAGAGAATCTTATCTGGAACTAAGTATTACTAATGCTTTTAGACAATAATATGTGAGGCAACAATGATTAATTCTTTCACAAGCACCAGATACTCATACATCATTCTTGGAAGCTTTCAATCTACTCAATACAACAAATTTATAACAACCTAAAATACCAACAAATATCAGCTTCAGCTATTTCTCAAAACTTGGGAAATATTTAATCTTTAACATGCTAACCTCACCTCAAACATTAGCTCACCTTTTATTTTGAGATGTTTTTTTTTTTTTTATTTTACGGTACTCTATTGGTCAATAAAATCATAGAAGACACTATTACATTGGTCAAAAGGTATGCAATATTTAAATCTATATTTGTAATTTTTATAAAAAGTCATGGTTTTTCTGTCATATGCAAGTGTTTACAACAGTTCATATGAGTATGTTCCTAGTTTACTCAATACAGTCTTAAATGTGACAATAAAGAGATTAGGTCAATGCCGACAGGGTAAAAATCTTTTTTTACAGTGCCCACTGTAACAAATTATGTAAAAATATTCATGATAATTACATGGCTTTACCTTTCCAACTTATCCTATTTTAACATTTCTGAACACATGAACAGTAGTGACTGTGTGTAGAGACACTGGTACAAAGAATAATGATTTAAATATAGCTGTACAGTCATCAGTATGTTCCACAGAGGAGGTTAGTATTATACAATTACTGACTATTGAGGTATTGGATATAATGTGATATCCAGCAAAGAATACCAATATTGACCCAGGCTATAGCAGAGGTCAATATTGGTATTCAATGGTGGTCTAATATCTCAATAGTCAACAATTGTTTTATTATATAGTTTGTCTTTCCTCTCGATCACTATGGCAATTACAGTCAACAGCAGACCCATTAATATAAAAAGCGTGCATAGCTGTCGGCATCATTACTGGCGATGTCTGATCAAAAGCTGATATCTATTTTTAGAAACTAATATACACTGGCAGCACGTGCAAGCCAGTGACTATCATGATCTATGGAGAGGGCAAAAGGCAGCTCTGAATCAATGAAAATCAATCTATTTATAACTTATATAATAAAAAATATGATGCCCAATTTCCTAACTGTCTAATAATACTGTACAAGTTCCATTTGTCCTGATACTTTGCCATACTTATCCTGGGTCCAGTTGTTCAAAGCGTCGTTAGCTTAACAAGCTTGTTAAGGGTCATTTCCTTAACTGTTTTAGCGGATTCAATACACAATATTTGCTGAAAAAATGTGAGTAACTCACATTTTTTCAGCAAAATATTTCAGCATATTTGCATATCACTGGATGTAAATCTTAACGAATCATTAACTAACGACGTCGTTAGCTTTGAACAACTGGGCCCTGATCATTTTATCACATGCTGATGTGTCAAAAACAAAACAAAAAACTGCTGGATAGATGGCAAACAGTGTAGACCCTGACAACTTCAGTTATTTGTGACATGATATTCAATTTAGCAAACTGTCTGTTTCCATCAGGTTAACGCTCTGCATGTTGGGTAAAAATTTCAGCAGACCACACCTTGAAATATATTTTTTTATGTTTCCTAGAAAATAGGATCTGACACTTCATGAAAATTGTCTCCTTAGGAGACAATTTGCTTGAAGTGTCAAATCCTATTTTCTAGGAAAAATATTATCAGTTTGTCGTCTGCAGAATATGTGCATAGCATAGTAATACTGACTAATGATTCGTGCTGAGAAACATTATTCAACATTTAATCCTTAAGTGCTCATCACAACTGCAGCAGACGACACTTTGAAATATTTGTTGTTTTTTAACTTTCCAGAGAAAATAGGACTTGACATTTTTATGTGCTAGGCAGATGATTCGCATGAAATGTCCAGTATTATTTTCTCTGAAAAATAATTTTGAAAAATTTAGAACGGCATATGCTACAATTTTAAATTTGGTATTGATAACCAGTCTTATTCTCTTGCGTTATGATGCAATGCCAGCTGCAAGTTTCTAAAATTCTGAAAAGACTTCAAACCAACATCCCTTTTCTGGTATTTACCTGAATATTATTCTAGTATTATATTTCATCATTCCCTGCTGTCATCTTAATTATAATCTTTACTACTCTTTGGTCTGTGCGCAAATTCAGCAGATGACAAATTCATATTTTTTTCTTATTTTCCCAAAAAACAAACTTCAACATTTCAGCAAATTGTCTCCTGAGGAGACAAGGAGACAATTTGCATAATATATCAGTCTGTTGTCTTCAAAAAAAAATAAGAAAATATTTCTGCATGTTGTCTGCTGAAATTTAACCCTTGTCATGCTGAATAAATTAAGATGCCACATCCACTTCTAATTTTTAGCCAATCGGATTACTTGATCCTGGTTGTTGATACAAATTCAAATATTTAATGGCAAATAATGCAGATCCAGATCAGTTGGCTTCTGAAGAAGCCAACTGATCTGGATCTACACTGTTTGCAAAGGCAGGGTATATCAGGGCTCAGCAGGACAAGGGTTAAATTAAGTGTTAAGGGATTTGGTGCTAGTAAATGAAGTAGAGGAAGGAGTCCATACAAATATTGTACCATATAACCTTTCGACGTCCTCAACGTATTAAAACGGTTGAAAAAAAGGGGTGATAAATAGCACGCATCTTTTACAGCTAAATAGCGGTAACGTGATAATTCGGTTGAAAAAAAAGGGTGATAAATAGCACGATAGTTCTGTCGTGGAACGGCCAGGAATTTTGAAATAAGATGCCAACTTTAGAAAATATTTTCAATCAAATGACGAACAAATATATAATTTTTAAGTAAAATTTTTATTTATTATAGCCGAGACTATTATTATGCATCGTCACACTTGTCATATCATAATTACGTAATTAATGATTAAAAGCTAAAAATAGCGAAATGTCACATTTCAAAAAATATTAAAAAGTGTTACGTCATTAAAAAATATTTATTAAGAGATGGGCAAACAACTAAGAAGTAAGTAGCCTTGGATTTGATAGTAAGAAGACTGAACTTTATATTTTCAAGAAAAAACGGTATATTGAATCATCATTATTTTACAATTACGTAACATTACATCTTGATTAGAATTCCGTTTTGATACGCTTTGGCCGTTGCGTTCACATTAAGTTTCGTTTTGAGTACGTTATGGTGTTGACTGTCCTTAAACTTTTAGCATACTAATACGTATAAAATAGATTTCTGAACCTTTTGAAAACGTTATGGTCGTTCGTATCCATATCGCTGAAATTCACAAAAACAAAAAAAGAACAGTCACAACGTTCTTCTGCGTTTCAGTTTTCCCATTTACAAGATCCCAAAATAAAATTTCAAACGAATGCCAATGCGTTTATATGCGGAGTAAGTTTATGTTTTTTAATTAAACATAAAGGAAAAAACGAGAAATCATTACGCATATTACACAATGGCTATAGAAATGGCACTTCTACCTACCGTTTTAATACACTATGGTCGTTAGACTCCAGAACATACGTGCTATTTGACACCCCATTTTTTCAACCGGATTTTTACGCAACGGATGTTTGGTTCCAGAACATGCCGGACGTCGAAAGGATATAAGAAAAAAAAAAGCCAGTAGGTTCAAGGTAACTCATATGATTAGTGCTACCATCATGAAGCTCATTATGTCTGTGAGTTCTGTCTCCAGTGTCCACCTGATTAAAAGAATCTTTTTCTTATTCATATGTGGACTTCAGTGTTAAAAATTTATTCATTTTGTGCTGGTTTAGAAAAATTTTAGTGACATTTTGGTGCATGGTGCAAGCTATAGTCAATAATGCAGTAGTCTGAGGGTACCATACTTCTTAGATGGGGACTATATTTTCTACAGATGTATGATTAAGCAAAATTTCTTTTTTATATTTACCTATATAGTTGCTATAAATTAAAATTCTAATGGACAGAGACATAAACTGATGCAGTTCTGAGAAATTAACAGATAAAGTTCTAATCACAACTACAGCAGACAACAGTTTGATTTTTTTTTGGTTTTCACTTAAGAGAAAAGAAGACTTGGCATTTCATCTGCTAGACTGATGATTCACAAGAAATGTCAAGTCTTCTTTTCTCTGGAAATAACAAAATCAATTCTAAGATGTCATATGCTATAAATTTGCTAGGCACTTTAAACTATAACCCCTCCCTGGGCTAATTCAGCAAACAACAAATTAGTGATATTTTTCTTATTTTCCCAGAAAACAGGATTTGTCTCCAATTTGCATGAAATGTCAAAACCTGTTTTTCTGGAAAAAATAGGAAAAATATTTCAATATGGTGTCTGCTGAAAAAATTACTCAGAGTGGTAAGTGTTAAGAGTTTAGCAAGTGAAAGTACATACGGCAGTAATCATCATACCTCATGTGTCAAAAAAAGTCGAAAAAAGTTGGTTTTCTCAGGACGGGTTTGATTCAGTTATTGTTGGAGAAGAAGATCAATACCGTGTATACAAAAGGTAACCCAAGATTCAGAAATGATTCTTTGTGCAGTCAAATGTCTTGGGAAATCAAATTAAAACCATGATATGCAGCATTCCACATACCAATACCTGCAAGGTTCCTTGATTGGTGAGAATACCAATTTTTATTATCCCATTGTAAACTGAATAGACTCTCCCACACTATATATTGGAAGAGTCCAATTTCAAATTAGGTACGTCCGGCTATGAGATTTACATAATCCTAGAGAAAAATGGTTAAACTATTTGCAAACAGTGGAGACCCTGATCAGATGCCACATTCTGCAGCGTCTGATCTGGGTCTGCACTGTTTGCCAGGTAACCCTTTTAGGTGTCTCCTGACTACAATGGGGTAAAACGCCTAACTGATTGGGGTTTATTCACAAGACCTGACCACTTGTTAACCAATTTAGTTTGGAGACTGGGGGCCCCATTTTAAGGGTCTTGGCAAACAGTGGAGACCCAGATCAGACACCGCAAAATGCAGCATCTGATAGGGTCTCCACTCTTTGTAAATAGACAGCCATTTTTCTCTAGGATACCTAAATCATCATAGCCTGACATACTTAAAACTGAAATTCGACTCTTCCAATCTAAAGTGTGTGTGTATGTGTGTGTGTGTGTGTGTGTGTGTGTGTGTGTGTGTGTGTGTGGGGGGGGGGGGGAAAGGGGGGGGAGGCAGTTAATTCAGTCAAAAATGGATCAAGGAGGAGTATTTGGTGATAAGTCTGGGATGATTTTCTCCAGTTCTTATTAAAAACAGATGTTGTGGGTACTCATTAGAAAAACATCACTGTGGTGCTTCTGTGTACCAACAACATACGTTTTATGGAGAAATAAGAAAAAATATCTCAGAATTACCACTGAATACTCCTCGTTAACCCAAGTCCTGCTGAGCCCAGATATGCCCTGCTTTTGCAAACAGTGTAGATCCAGATCTGGTGTGACTTGGTGGGGGTATGCATTGTTAGCTTACAGAATCATTTGCTACCATATTAAACCTTGTCATGCTGAATAAATTAAGATGCCACTCCCACTTCAAATTTTCAGCCGATAAGATTACTTGATCCAAGTTGTTCATACAAATTCAAATACTTAATGACAAACAGTGTAGATCCAGATCAGTTGGCTTCTTCAGAAGCCAACTGATCTGGATCTACACTGTTTGCAAAGCAGGGTATATCTCGGTTCAGCAGGACAAGGGTTAACCTTTAATATTCAGACAGGCAGGCAGGCTTGAGCCAACAGTAGATTCAGGTCAAAGCAGTTTATTGAGGGTTTACACTGTTTGCTATTCCATCACAATCTGTTAGACACATCAACTGGTAGTATAAGATATTCACCAAATGGCTATATCAAGAAATGGAGCTTAACATACATTCTAAACATTGTTCACCCAAGCATCAAAAATAGGTCAAGGTCAGTAATGGTTGATGACCTTGGGTAGGGTGCATCATGGTGGATGTGCGTATGAAGTTTCTTTAGGCCTAGAAACCTTAGTGTTTGAGAAACGGAGCTAAACGTACAAACGTAACATTGTTGATACCGACAAGGACAAAGTCAATGCTACTGCCTGAAAAGTGATCCCTAAGTCACTCCTGCTTGCTAACGCAGTCCAGACACAAAAATGAACTGGTTCAAATTTTAGGATAAGTACAGTAGCAGTCAGGGCCCAGCTGTTCAAAGCATTGTTAGCTTAACAAGCTCGTTAGTGGTCAAATTGTTAACTGTTCTAGTAAGTACAATATCTAATTCACAACAGGTATTTTTGCTGAAAAAATGTGAGTAGCTACTCACAAAAGCTACTCACATTTTTTTCTGCAAAAATGTTAGTGAATATGCCTATTTAATGATCAAAGTTTTAACGATAGGTTAACTAACAACATTGTTAGTTTTGAACAACTGGGCCCTGGAGATCAAATAGGAAGGAATTATGGTACAGCAGAATGTTACCCTGACAATACTATGTTGATTCAACAGCTTACCTGGGCCTTTCGGCCTTTCTAGATAAGATATTACTCCAAACACACCTTTTCACTTGATGGGGTTTGTTTTATCAAGAATTGGTGTTCAACAGCCAAGGTTTCAGGTTAAGTTAATTAAGGTTAATATTTTGTAAATATATTGATAATATGATCAACATTTAGCATGATGGGTAAAAATTTCAGCAGACAACTTTCTGAAATATTATTTCTTATTTTCCCTGAAAATAGGGTTGGACATTTCATGCATAGGATACAAAAAGGGTTTGAAATGTTATGTAAATTGACTAGGAAACATTCTGGGCCCAGTTGCTCAAAACATCGTTTGCTTAATGAGCTCTTTGTTAGTGGTCAAAATTTTAACTGTTCTGGTAAGTATTATAGTATCTAATTCACAGGTATTTTTGCTGAAAAATTGTGAGTAGCTTTTGCAAAAAATGAAGTTTAAAAAAGGGCCATAACTCTCATAATAATTGGCAGATTTTACCCTAAATCGAAATTGACCAATTTTATGATTATATACCTGTGTATAAAATATGAATCCAATACACAATTTAATCTTTTTTTAAAAAAATATGGGAAGGAAAACATTTTTTGAAGGTGAAATAGGGCCATAACTCCCATAATAATGGGTTGATTTTACCCTAATTGGAACTTGACCTCTATTTTATGATGATATACCTGTGTGTTCAATCCAATACACCAATCCTTTCAAAAGATATCGCACAGAAACCATTTGTGTTACGTATGGGGCGGACGGACGGGACAGACGTATGTACGAGTACTGACAGCGGTGATACTATATGCCCCCTCCATTGAAGATGGCGGGGGCATAAAAAAAGAAAGTCTCCTATGAGAAAAACATGTTTGTTTGTTGGATTTAGGGACCAGTCAACACTGTTAAGGTCATGTCCAGCCAATCAGTTAACCTTCTCATACTTTTAAGTATGTAAGTAAGGAAAGTCTTACAAGGGTAACAACATTTACATGTATTGCATCAGCTAATCTTCCATGAGGCAGGCTTAATGGCACATATTTTCACCTGTAACTGACAACTGCCCTTCTTGAATCAGCAGAAGGGGGAGTCAATATGACTGCAGAAATGATTTCATGATCAATCTTGCGATCCCTTGATCTGCAGTCCCAACGCTTTGAAAAAACATAAAAGATATAATTTATTTGCTGTCTGCTGAATTTGTCTGAAGTGTGCTAAAGATCAATCTCCATCTAACCCTTTTAGAATGAAACAAAGTTGTAGCAGTGGCTCTTCTAACTTTCTATTACTTTTACTTTTCAGGAAAATAAGGCTTGATATTTCATGTGAATCATATGCAAGGCCTTATTTTCTCTAAAGATGATGACCTAAGGGATAACACCAGGTGATATGAGTTACTAAGGCAATTCTTATGAGTACACATAATGTATGTTAGCAAAATTGTCATATTTACCCTAAATACATGTACATTGTATTTGGGCAGATAGGCTTAAGCAAACAGTGTAGACTCTGATCAGATGTGATCACAAGGCATATTTTAGACACAAGAACACACAGAAAAACTGACTGGTTCAAATTTTAGGGTAAGTATGGCAAGGAGTTGCGTTGTCTGAATACTTAGGCTAAATATGGTATCATAGCTCTAGATAAGGAGAATCTAGTTCATAAGTCTAGATAAGACTGGGTATCAGTTAAATAGTTTTCTTATTTCTCGACAAAAACATATGTTGTGGGTACTCATTAGAAGCGCCTCATTGAGGCGCTTCTAATGAATACCACAACATATGTTTTTGTTGAGATGAGGCACTTCTAATGAGTGATGAGGCGCTTCTAATGAATACCCACAACATATGTTTTTGTTGAGATGAGGCGCTTGTAATGAGTACCCACAACATATGTTTTTGTCGAGAAATAAGAAAAATATAGATACTTTATGGTTGAAAAGTGCCTTATCAAGAGCTATGCTGGTTAATATTTTTATTTCTCCATGAAAAATATGTTGTTGGTACTGATCAGAAGCAGGTCACAGAGATAAACTTCTAATGAGTACCCCCAACATGTTTCATGGAGTGTGGGTACTCATTAGATTATTAGTACCTCACTGAGGCACTTCTCATGAGCTCCCACAATATATGTTTTTGTGGAGAAATCAAAAAGTATCAATATTGTTTGGTTAAAAAAAGTGCCCTATCTGGAACTATGGGCATTTTTACAAACATACATTATGTATTATGGTAAATCTCATAAAA
Organism: Anodontia alba; assembly: GCA_964016985.1. NCBI lineage: Eukaryota > Metazoa > Mollusca > Bivalvia > Lucinida > Lucinidae > Anodontia > Anodontia alba. The sequence goes on along the minus strand of OZ024825.1, from coordinate 11,504,127 downwards.
TTTTGAACACTTTATTCCATACTTTTTTATCTAAATTTTGACTTTTATGCAGTTGTGTCTTAAGTATTTAGTGGAATGGCAAAGAGTGCAGACCCAGATCAGACTGTTCCTTCAGGAGCAGTTTAAACTAGGTCTGCACTCTTTGCATATGCCATTATGTCAACAACTTTGGTGTATGAAATTTTTGGACATTTACCGTATTTAAAATTATCTTAGGAGACCTCAAAACTATCTTAGGAGACCACATCAGTATTGCCTTACCAAGACACCCCTCAAGATACTGTATATACTCTGAGAATTGGGATGCCTTATCCCCGGCGCTGCCTCTATGTGACTTAGTTGCCTGGTAGCGTTAAAAATCTGAATACATTGATAGACTTATCCCTTATATTACTTGACCTAAAATTTAAACAAGCTAGTTTTTGGGGTTTTTTTTGTGTTGAGGTTTTACGGCCCAGTCAACCCAATGGGGTCATGTCGAACGCGGTCAGTTTACCTAAGCACACGTTTACTGGGTAGGCTTAGTCCTCTAAGCGGTTAACCAGTATTGTGCTCATTCTTTCGCCAGAAACTGACAACTGCCCTTCTTGAATCAGCAGAAGGGAGAGAATGACTGTAGAAAATATTTCATGATCGGAATCTCCACGAAAGAATGTTGCCAACCTCGGCGGGGGTTGAACCCGTGACCTCCTGGACTCCAGTCGGATGGCGCATCCAACTGAGCCACCGAGTCCGGCAAAAGACAAGCTAGTTTAAAAACCTCTAACTGTGTTACAATCATGCTGGAAGAGTGGCAAACAGTGCAGACCCTGATCAGATGCCACAGAATACGGCATCTGATCTGGGTCTACACTGTTTGCTCAGGCCTAGCTTTCCCGTAGACATGTGTTTGGGGTAAATATGGTAGGGAACAGTTCTTCATCCAAAAAGTACTGATATTTTTTTGTAATTTTTCCATGAAGATGTACCAGTATGTTGTGGATACCGACCATATCTATAGTTCCTAAGTATTCAGACAGACAGGCCTTAGACCCAGACTACAGTGTTTGCTCAGGGTCTACCCTGTTTGTCACTCAGATTATAATTTTATCAAATAGACTTGTTAAAGTTTTAGGATAAGTATGTTAAGGACTTAAGATGTCCCAATTCTTCAAGAAAATATGGTACTTATTAGAAGCGCTTAAATGTGCACCCATAACACGTTTTCATCAAGTAATAAGAAAAAAAATCATCAGAAAACAGAAAACCCCACTTCTCAAAACCTCTGCTGAGATCCGTGTTGTTTTTAAAAGACCTGCTGATCTGGAGAGCAACTCTAACCTTCAAAGTGCTGACTTGCAGCAAAAACATTTCTATTTGTTTATTAATTTTGTATTTTTCAGAGAAATTAAGATTTGGCATTTCATGTGAGTCATTCACACAAAATGAAAAGTCTTACTTGCTCTGCAAAATAACAAAATCAAATTTAGCATGTTGGCTGCTACATAATTGCTCAGCCATTAAGGGCTAATACAGGATGGATACAAAAACCTACCTTTAATACTAAGTTCATAACCAGATCAAAGATATTCCATATTTTATCACTAATACTCCCGTCAGAAAAAAGCATCACTCTATGAGACTCCTGTCTCTGGCAGAATATAACTGACACAGTTGTCGCGATCCGTTTATTGTTTTAACATCTACATAAAAACACACACACAAATCTATACAATTACAACAAATACAGAAAAGCACCGAGCAGCCACTTGTAAGTATAATCCAGCCACATGTATGCACATCTAATTCCAATATAGTATGCACAAAATGACAACCCTAGTTACGTTAACCTGTATTCTCTTGGTAAATATCAGCAGACGGCAAAAGAACAATATTCTCGTATTTTTTTTCTTAAAAACAGGGATTGACTTTTCTTGCAAATTGTCTCATTAAATGAAAAGTCAAACCCTTTCCTGGAAAAAATAAGAAAAAATAAATATCGTCTGCTGAAATTTTTACCCAGCATGCAAAGCGTGGAGATGTACAAGAGAAGAAACAATGACTGTTACTCTGAATAAACCAGCTTGTCAATTTTTAATACAGTGATTATTGACTTCAGTTAGAGGGTTGTGAATACTGACTGGCACTGTGTTTTTGTTAAGATCTGTCTTATTATTGATCCACTACAGATTTTCCTTCCTAAGCTAGCACCAGCCTGGCCCAACAGTCTATAGCACATGTACTGAAGTAGCACAGAGAGACAGTGAAAGTATAGGAAAACTTTCCAATTGACAGAAACGGCAGTGCTGCTTAATTATTTATCGCTCAGTGTGGCTTTGTTTTAGTTAACTATCAATAGAACAGACTTAACTAAAGCCGAAACCCACTGGGGAAACACAATCCATCCAAACTGTGGCTACTCTTTACAAGCAACAGTAATCAGTGGGTCTGTAAGACATACCGTAAATGTTCTAAAATTTCATAGTTTCTGAGAAAACAGCATATGCAAACAGTGCAGAACCAGATCAGACTGCTCCTTCAAGAGATGTCTGATCAGGGTCTACAATGTTTGCCACTCCAATAAGCATCTACATATAAAAGCAAAATTAAGGTTAAAAAATATGGAATAAAGAGTTCAAAATTTTAGAACAGTTACCATAATTAGTCAAACAGGAACAAAATAAGTCTGCAATAGCTCCATGGTCTGATCAGGCAACGCTCCAGAGAAGAAAATGCAGACATTTTTTCGTATATTTTCAATCTTCAAAAATATTCTTTGGTGAGGTGATTCTCATAAGTAACCACAATCGTTTTTATGTAGAAACAACTTACAAGACTTCACAAAAGACTATGGAGGTGACTTTTGTGTTTTGGGTTCCTGTTATTGATGTGATTCATTTTTGAAATGCATTCAATATGATTAGATATTATATAAGCAAACCATGCATCAAATACTGACTCTAACTCTCATGTAACTGTACTCAAAACATCATGCCATACCTTCATCCTTTAAACTATTACTAAAAACGTCAATGAACCATAAAATAAGGATCAAGGTCAAATGATATGCTTCAGCTGCCCTTCTCTAGCTATAACTGCATTCTCACCATTCTGCTGAGTCCAGAAGGGCAGTTGTCAGTTTCTGGTGAAAGAATGTGTACAAGTACTGGTTAACTGCTCAGAAGACTAAGCCTGCCCAGGAAAAAAAGTGTGGTCAGGTAAACTGACTAGGGCCCAGTTGTTCAAAACTAACGATGTTGTTAGTTAACGATTCGTTAAAATTTACATCTAGTGATTCCCAAATATGCTGAAATTTTTTGCTGAAAAAAAGTGAGTGCAAAGCTACTCACATTTTTTCAGCAAAAAATATCAGAATATTGTATATTGAATCCACTAAAACAGTTAACAAAAAGACCCTTAACAAGCTCGTTAAGCTAACAATGCTTTGACCAACTGGGCCCAGCTCATCATGATCTTAATAGTGTTGACTGGACCATTAAACTCCAAACCAACTAACCAGCTATAACCATGGTCCAAATACCAAGACCATCACCCTTTTAGTCAATGAGAAACTAACCAAAGCCAATGCACTATGAAATAAAGATCAAGGTCAAATAATTACGCAGTTGCTCAATCTTGGTACAAATGATCAAATCAGTAAACCATATTGTTACTGAGAAACTCATCTAAACAACTGGGTGAAGAAAACTGTTTAACAGAGTCAGTGAACCATAAAAAGTAGGTTACACTCATATTGTCATGCTAAGCTTCAGTTGCTCTACCCCAGATGCAAAAGTAGACTAACAAGGCATCAAAGGCAATACAAATCCCCTTGCACAAGAATACTTGGTGTGGGCTAACACTGAACTGGGAAATTTCATGACATATAATAGTTATATGATTGATTGTGTTGGGGTTTAACGACACGTCAACCCTTGAGGGTCATTTTGTGTCGTCTTCCAGAGAAAGGGAGAAAAGAGATAGAAGAGAGAGTAGAGGAGATGAAAGAGAGGGACAGGGAAGAAAGAGGAACAGGAATGAAAGTGAAGAAACAGAAGAAATAAAAACATTCCCCCTCTTCCCTTACCCACTACAAGATGTAAGATACACAGCACTTTCGCACCACCCGACCACCCCCAATAGTTATATGAATGAAGAAACAAAAAGCCTGTGACCTTAATGTAAAGGTCATATATGACTGACATTAAGCTACAGTATTGTAAACATTTATGCAGATTTTCAGGTTGGAAGAGATTAGATCTCACAAGATAGAAAATATTTCAGTCATGTCAACCTTGGCCTTGATCCCAGGACCTGACAGTTGAACTTGCTCAAGATATTATCATACCACTAATGTGTGAAGTTAAATTAAAATCCATTGATAAATCTAGGGGCTACAGTGATGACAAAGTTTTTTTCTAAAAATAGCCAGTTACCTTGAGCGGGAGCCCAGCAACCTGAAAGTTGAACTTGCTCGAGATATTATAATACCCAACAATTGTGTGAAGATACATTAAAATCCATTGATAAATGCAGGGGCTAGAGATATGACAAATTTTTTTCTAAAAAATCACCACAGTAACGTTGACCTTGAGCCCAGCAACCTGAAAGTAGAACTTGTTCAGGATATTATCGTAACCAACATTTATATGAAGTTATATTAAAATCCATCAATAAACTAGCCACTACAGCAATGACAAAGTTTTTCTAAAAACAACCATAACAACCTTCACCTTGAGCCCAGGATCCTGAAAACCAAACTTGCTTGAGATATCATAATCAACATTTGTGTGATTTTACATTAAAATCCATCAATAAATGTAGGTGCTAGAGTGATGACAGAGTCTTTCTAAAAATAGCCACCGTGACCTTGACCTTGAGCCCAGGATCCTGAAAGTTGAACTTGCTCGAGATATTGTCATACGCAACATTTGTGTGCTGTTACAGTAGAATCCATCAATAAATGCAGGCAATAGAGTGATGACAGTTTTTTTTAAAATAGCCACAGCGACCATAACCTTGAGACTAGGACTCTGAAAGTCAAACTTGCTCGAGATAATGTCATACCAAACATTTGTGTGAATTTATATTAAAATCCATCAATAAATGTTGGCGCTATAGATGACAAAGTTTTTCTAAAAATGGCCACAGTGTCCTTGACTTTCAGCCTAGGATTCTGAAAGTCAAACCTGCTTGAGATATTGTCATACCCAACATTTGTGTGAAGTTATATTAAAATCCATTATTAAATGTAGGCACTAGGGCGATGACAAAGTTTTTTCTAAAAATAGCCACAGTGACCTTGAACTTGAGCCCAGGACCCTGAAAGTAGAACCTGCTCGAGATATTGTCATACCCAACATTTGTGTGAAGTTATATTAAAATCTATCTATAAATGCAGGTGCTGGAGCGATGACAAAAGGTGAACATACCTACGTACGTACTTATGTACGGGACAAACCCTATATCCCCTCCACAACCTCGTTGTGCGAGGGGATAACTTACCCTTTTAGCTACTGAGAAACTGACCTAAACATACATGATGAATGAGAAATTGTTGTAAAGTTTGCTTTGAAATGATGTTTTAACAAAGTTTGCTTTGAAATAATTTTTTATCATATCTCTGCATTAATGCCGACAACATCAATTCAGAGATAGGATAAAAATCATTTCATTTTTGATCCAGTTAAAAAACGATAGACTAACTGAAATTTTACAAGCTATCAGATGCCACATTTGATGATCGTATTAATACCATATATCAATTTATTAAACCTTTCGTGGATAAAAAAGACTATTTTTTAGGAATATGGAGCCTTTAAAGCATTATTTTCTCTGAAAAAAAAAAAAAAAAAAATTTTAGAATGTTGCCTGCTAAAATTTTCAATGGCACCTGAATAAAGGGGTTACTTTTCTCTTTCTCTCTCTGTTAACCTTATTTACTTTCAGGAAAAATTTCTTTACATTTCTATCTAGGACAACCTTTACACAGGTGTGAAATCTGAAAATTGATTAAGTAATTATTGATATATGTTGGATTAATCATTTCCACTCCCAGAGGTAATAAAAAAGGTTATACCTTTGATCACTACTTAAAAATCTTACCACAACACTCATCTTTTGCTTTTACCTAGTTTTCATCATTAACCCTTGTCCTGCGGAATAAATAAATTAAGATGCCACACCCTTTTCAAATTTTCAGCCAATCATATTATTTGATCCAGATTGTTGATATAAATTCACTTTCTTAGAAGCCAACTGATCTGGATCTACACTGTTTTGAAATGGCAGGGTATATCCGGGTTCAGCTGGACAAGGGTTAATAAAGTATTCATCGTAAGTATTCAACACCTTAACTCCATACATACCATACATATCCTAATATTTCACCAAGTCCATTTCATCACCTGTCCTTGTGTCTAAAAATTGCTGGATGAATGGCAAACATTGCAGACCAGATCAGATGCCGCATTCTGCTACATCTTATCTTGGTCTTCACTGTTTGCCCAGGTCTGTCTATCAGAATACTTAAGGTAAATACGGTACAACTGCACTTTTGCTTTTACCCAGTTTTCATGCATCTATTAATAACCCTTGTCCTGCAGAACCCAGATATACCCTGCGTTTGCAAACAGTGTAGATCCAGATGTTGGCTTCTGATCTGGATCTGCACTGTTTGCCATTAAGTATGTGAATTTATATCAACAATCTGGATCAAGTGATCCGATTGGCTGAAAATTGGAAGTGGGTGTGGCATCTTAATTTATTCAGCATGACAAGGGTTAACAACAGGTCCCTTGTAATCAACAAGAAATCCACTATATGGCAATGTGTAGGTTGCATGATCAGCCTTTCATTTGAAGTTAACAAGCAATTAGGTTGTGTTTTCCTTTAATGCTTAAAATGCTTAGTAAACATCAACACTTAGTAGAAGTGCATGCACAACATTACATTTTAACATTTTTGGTCTCGGTACAGCCTTGGGCAATGAAAACTGGCATTTGGCAAGCCCACTAGCTACAGCCTGTTGAACTTAAATATCTGTCCAAAAAATAATCAAAATATTCCTAACGGCTGACGAGTTATGGCCTTTTTCACTAATAATTTTGACCTCAGCTCTGCTTCAGTCAATGAAAAATGGCATTTGGTAATTCCTTTAGCTAGATATTGTCAATAGTAATGTGAATACAAAATTTCATCATTTATCCCATATGTTTACAGACCAAAGGCCATTTCTATATTTCTTTATTTGTGACCTTAGCTTACCCATAGGCAATGAAAAATGGCATTTAACAAGCCCATTGGCTAGATCTTCTCAATCAAATTTATCAACATATTCCTAACAGTTCAAGACTTATGACCATTTTTGCTAACAGATCAAAGATGGATGGCAGACTCACAGACACACTCTTAAAGTCAACCTTACTGTCAGTCAACTTTTCTGTGGGTTATGCAGTTTCAGGTGATGACATTTTGACATATATTTCTTTGATATTTTTTTTTTTTTTTAATGTTATTTTTCTTATCTTATTCAGATTCAGAAAAATTTAGTACATGAAACATCAGACCATATTTTCAGAGGAGTCATTCCCCATGAAATGAAATTCTATTTCCTGAGAAAAACATATATAAAATACTGATTGTTTTCATTAGCAGAAATCGCCAGGGGAGTTCTAAAGGTTATAAACTACTGTAAACCAGGAAGTGACCCTTTTTCAATTTTCAGTGCCACTACATACCTGTTTTGTACCAAGCCACTCATACCAATGATCCTATATTCCTCATGGATGTATCCACTCTTGCACTGAGTTACCTTTCTTCATAACCCTGGTCCTGCTCAACCCAGATAAGCCCTGCCTTTGAAAACAGTGTAGATCCAGATCAGTTGGCTTCTTCAGAAGCTAACTGATCTGGATTTGCACTGTATGTCATTAAGTATGTGAATTTGTATCAACAACCTGGATCAAGTAATCTGATTGGCTGAAAATTAGGAGTGGGTATCTTAACTTATTCAGCATGACAAGGTTTAAGTTACCATATTTTGTCTGAGTATTTGGACATTTTAACCCTTCTCTTGCTTAACACGTCATGCCATTTTAACAATCAGTGCAGATCCAGATCAATTGGTTTCTGAAGAAGCCCGCTGATCTGGATCTGCACTGTTTGTCATTAAATATGTGAATTTCTATCAAAAGCCCAAATCAAGTACTCTGATTGGCTGGAAATTAGAAGTGGGCGCGGCATCTTAATTTATTCAGCATGAAAAGAGTTAACTCCTTACCATACTTGTCCTAATAGTTGAACATGTCCCTAAAAACTTCTGGATGAGTAGTAATCAGTGCAGACCCTAATCAGATGCCACATTTTGTGGCATTTGATCTGGGAACACACTGTTTGCTCAATCCTGTCTATTTAAGGTAAATAAAGTAGTTCCTTTCTAATCAACAAGAAATTCAGTGAATGGCTATAATATGGCTGTGTCACTGATCAACCTTTCAGAAATTAACCCTTAGAATGCTGGGTAAAACATTTTGCAGATATAATTTTGACAGTTATTCTCCTTATACTTCCAGCAAAAACTAGAGACAATATGCATGAAATAATCTGGATGCTAAGGCGCCTGTCTGTTCATTTAACCTATTTCAAATTTCATCTAGCCATTAAACACTTGTCATGTTGAAGAAATCAAGCTGCCACCCCCACATCTAATTCTGAAGAAGCCAACTGATCTGGATCTACACAGTTTGCAAAGGCAGGGCATATCTGGGTTCAGCAGGACCAGGGATCATAGGCATAATACCCACTCTGACATTCTCTGTATCTAAGAAGTTACTGAATTTCCATATTCAGGCTTTCGCCTGACTCATTACTGACTAAATGGTCTGTGTATATATAAGAACAAAGAATAAGTGGTTAACCCATTGTAGTCGGGAGACCCGTAAAAGGGTAACTGGCCAACAGTGCAGACCCAGATCAGATGCCGCATTCTGCGGTGTCTGATCAGGGTCTCCACTGTTTGCAAATAGTTTAGCCATTTTTCTTTAGGAATATGTAAATCTCATAGCCGGACGTACCTAAAATTGAAATTGGACTCTTCCAATATATAGTGTGGGAGAATCTATTCAGTATACAATGGGTTAAAGTACAAGCACAATGAGGAATGTGAAAGAAACAAATGATCATGTTATATGCACAAGCACAAAAAGTATGGTCATACTCACTCTGAGAGAGTTGTCTCCCTTAAGAACTCTTCAACTTTCATACATGGCAGGTTTCTGTTCCAAATTTTGTTCACTGTGGGATATATTTCTTTTTGCCGGCATTATATGCTAAAGCTAATATGCAATAATGTATGTATATAAGTATTTAACACTCATAATGCTTAAAAGCATTCTGGGTAAGAAGTTCAGCAATCAACATTATAAATTTTTTTCTAATTTTTCTGCAAGAAAAGGTTGCACGTTTCCTGCAAATTATCTTCTAAGAAATTAAAAAAATGACATTCTGTAATTCACTTAATACCTGCAATATCAAAATTTGGCAGCTTTCAGAGGATGGATTATTGGTAGAATTTAATTTTGGCACTTTCATAATTTTAAATGTATTAGTTAATGCCTCACTTTCTTTACCATATTTACCATATGTATTTTAACTGACAAGCCTGATCAAACAGTGTAGACCCAGATGAGACACCGCAGAATGCAGCATCTCATCAGAGTCTACACTGTTTGCCACTTGTCCAGCAATTTTTAGACACAACATCAGGTAGTAAAATATACTTGTTCAAATTTTAGAACAAGTATGGTAAGAAGTTGAGGTGTCCAAATACGGTAAATATGGTAGATGCCAGTACATTTTAGTTTAAGGGGAATGGATACACTTTCAGGGGAGATAACTTTGTCAAACTGTTTTGCGATCACTTCTGAAATGTGGTCTACTCTAAAAAGGAAAGAATTTGGTCAAAAGGAAAGAATTTGCTCCCACTGGAAACAAATTCCTTCCATTTAGAGTGGACCCCTTTTCAGAAAGGGTTTGGTATGCAGGAACAAAAATGAAGTCCCTTAACCCTTGTCATGCTGAATAAATCAAGATGTCACGCCAACTTCTAGTTTTCAGCCAATCAGATTTCTTGATCCAGGTTGTTGATACAAATTTACATACTTAATGACAAACAGTGCAGATCCAGATCAGTTGGCTTAAAAGCCAACTGATCAGGATCTACACTGTTTGCAAAGATAGGGTATATCCGGGTTCAGCATTGATTGTGTTGGGGTTTAACGACACGTCAACCCTTGAGGGTCATTTTGTGTCGTCTCCCAGAGAAAGGGAGAAAAAAGATAGAAGAGAGAGTAGAGGAGATGAAAGAGAGGGACAGGGAAGAAAGAGGAACAGGAAAGAAAGTGAAGAAACAGAAGAAATAAAAACATTCCCCCTCTATCCTTACCAACTACAAGGATAGCAGGCCTTGCCCAACTGTAAGCCAATATCAGTTGGACGCCCCAGTGATGTAAGATACACAGCACCTTCGCACCACCCGACCACCCCACCGGGTTCAGCAGGAAAAGGGTTAATAAATTCAATAACTTTTTACTTTTGTGATGCTCAGACTTGTGATGTTTACATGAATGGCCAAGTAAAATGACCACAGTATGATATTCAACTGTAACCAAAACATGGTCCAACCATGGTGCCATTTGTAGCAAAACATATCAAACCATGACTGAACTTAGTGATATACAGTGGTCTCTCATTATCTCAAACTCAGAAGGGACCATAATTTTCAGTTTGAGATAACAGTAGTTTGAAACAACATGAGCTGAAAATGTAAAGAACATAAACTAAACCAACATTATCCAAATTTTAGTTTGACTAGAGCAGGAGTTCGAGTTATCAGTGTTTGAGATAATGAGGGTCAACTGTATCACCAAGGTTTAACGCTTGGCATTCTGGGTAAAAACTTCAGCAGATGACATTTTGAAATATTTTTTCTGGAAAATAGGATTTGACATTTTATGCAAAATGCCTTCTTTGATTGATTGAGTTGGGGTTTAATGACACGTCAACCCTTGTGGGTCATTTTGTGTCATCTCCCAGAGAAAGGGAGAAAATAGACAGAAGAGATAGCAGAAGAGATGAAAGGGAGGGACAGGGAAGAAAGAGAAACAGGAATGAAAGTGAAGAAACAGAAGAAATAAAAACATCACCTCCCTACCCTTACCTGCTACAAGGATAGCAGGCCTTGCCCAACTATAAGCCAGTATCAGCTGGACGCCCCGGGTGACAAAAGATACATGACACCTTCGCACCACCCAACCACCCACAAAATGCCTTCTTCAAAGACAATTTGCATGAAATGTCAATGATGATGATTTTGTGTTTTACTTCCCTTTCGACATTATCTAAGTCATATTGTGATGACAGAAAGCTGATAATGAAAGGCATAGCAACAGATAAGGCACTTTTTTCATCCAAAAACTGCTGATATCTTTCTTATTTCTCAATGAAAACATATGTTGTGGGTACTCATCAGAAGCGCCTTGGTGAGGCACTTCTAATGAGTACCCACAACATATGTTTTTGTGGAGAAATAAGAAAAATATTATGTGGATACCCCCTCTTATCTGTAGCTATGGAAAGGCTCTAGCTAGATTTGTGCAATGAAGTGCCAAACAAACACGAGCTGAATTTCGAACCCGGTGGACCTCATGATTTGAGAGCTAACCACTCAACCACCCGGATGCATCGCATGAAATGCCAAAGCAAATTTTCTGGTAAAAATAAGAAAATGTTATAAGTTTTGTTGTCTGCTGAATTTGCCCAGACAGTGGTACAAGTTAAAACCATCTTGATAGTAGGGAACTCCACCCCTTATCTGTAACTAAGGAAATGCATGAAACAAATCAGTTTATAATATAATCCTATTATTCAGGATTTTACTTTCAAAATAACTTGTATCAGAACAACTCCCAACTTTTCACAGAAATTTAAACCAATTAGAAGTTTGTTTGTTTGTGTTGAGGTTTTACGGCCCAGTCAACCCAATGGGGTCATGTCAAGCGCGGTCAGTTTACCTAACCACACGTTTACTGGGCAGGTTTAGTCCTCTAAACGGTTAACCAGTATTGTGCACATTCTTTCGCCAGAAACTGACAACTGCCCTTCTTGAATCAGCGGAAGGGAGAGCCAATTAGAAGTATGACACAGCAAATACACAATGTTGTTACAACGTCACAACGTTGCAGCAAAGTTGTAATAACATTGTTGCTTAATTGTTTGTTTGCTGGGACATGCTGCTCAATCACTGCCATGGCAAGAAGCCCAGGAACCTCAAGCTGTTCACCTGAGTATGTGACTGATTTGGTATATGTCTTAAAATTTCGTACACCTAAGTTTTAGATTAACTGATTGATTGAGTTGAGGTTTTACTGCCCAGTGAAGCCATTAGGGTTATGTTTAGTCCTGTGCAGGCATAGTCCTCTAAGTGGTTCAGCCAGTATTTGTGCACATTCTTTCACCAGAAACTGACATTGACTGCCCTTCTTGAATCAGTGGAAGGGAGAGAACAACTGCAGAAAATATTTCATGATCAATCTCCATGAAAGAATGGTGCCCGACCAAGTGGGGATTCAACCCTCGAACTCCTGATCACCAGTTGGACGTGCATCCGACTGAGCCATTGAGGCCGGCACACCTAAGTTTCAGACAAAACAACATGTACAAACCTTACATATTTATCCTAAACACTGAGACGCTTCACTCATAACCACTCAACCATCCGCTAGAAGGTGTGAGCACTGTTGCGTGTTACATTACTGTTCAAGAACAGACACAATAAAACAAAAGTCTGTTATTTTTGTTCACTTTTCCATATTTACCCTAAATGTTGGGGCACCTTAACTCCCAAAAATTTGAACAAGTCCATTTTACTACCTGTCATTGTGGCTAATGGTTTTGTTGAGGTTTTACGGCCCAGTCAACACATTTGGGTCAGCACAGTCACTTTACCTAACCACACTTTTACTGGGCAGGCTTAGTCCTCTAAGCAGTTAACCAGTATTGTACGCATTCTTTTGCCTGAAACTGACAACTGCCCTTCCTGAATCAGTGGAAGGGAGAGAATGACCGTAGAAAGTGTTTCACGATCAATCTCCACGAAAAAATGTTGCCGGCCAAGTGGGAGCAGAACCTGCAACCTCCTGATCACCAGTTGTACCTGCATTCAACTGAGCCACCTAGGCCAGCATTGTTGTGGTTAAAAACTATTGGATGAGTGGCAAACAGTGTAGACCAAGCTCAGATGCCCCCTTTTGAGATGCAGCATCTTATCTGGGTCTAGACTGTTTGCATAGGCCTGCCTGTCGCTATACTTAGGGTTATTATGGTATGTGTTTTTTCTTCCAAAGGATCAATTCTTTCAGAAATTATTTCTCTTCAAAATGACAGAATGATTTGATGTTTTAATTCTTTTTCAACATTATTTAAGCCATAAGGATGATTGTCTTGTGTTGAGGTTTTACGGCCCAGTCAACCCAATGGGGTCATGTCAAGCGTGGTCAGTGTACCTTACCACACTTTTACTGGGCAGGCTTAGTCCTGTATTGTAAGTATTGTGCACATTCTTTTGCCAGAAACTGACAGCCTTCTTGAATCAGCGGAAGGAAAAACATAACCACAGAAAATACTTCATGATCAAATCTCCAGGAAAGAATGTTGCCGACCTGGCAGTGGTCGAACCTGCAACATCATGATCACCAGTCGGATGTGCATCCAACTGAGCCATCCAGGCTGACTAATGGAAGGATGATTATAGTAGGTTCTGTGCAATGAAACACTGTTGTCATGAGCTGAAGTCTAGTTCTTGGCTGAATTATGTCGGAAATTTTTAAAGCGACATAGCTCTGCTAATAACTGGTGGACTAAACCTCAAAACAATAAAGTTGCTCCATATCTACCAAGTTCCTGTTTGATGGGATGTTAACTGTTAGGAGTAAGCCAGAAAAAAAAAAAAAAAAAAAAAAAAAAAAAGACTTTACAAAAGCCAGAAAGAAAAGTTTACGGAAATTTTCAAAAGGGGCATAATTCTTCTAATATAGGTGGATGTAACCACAAAACAGTATGCCCTGCTATGGTCTATCTTTTTACCAATTTTCAGCTTGTCCAGATGGAAACTGTAAATGAAGTTTGTTGGAAACCAAAATATTACCAAACTTTTCAAAGAGGCAAAACTCTGCTAATATTTAGTGGACTGTAACCTTGAAACAATATGCACTGCTCCACATCATGATGTAACAGTTTCAGCCTGACTGGATGTTAAAAATTTACAGAAATTTTCAAAGGGGCATAACTCTGCCAATATTTGGTGAACTGTAACCTCGAAACAATATGTGCTGCTCCACACCATGGTTTTACTGTTATCATAGTTTCAGCTTGATCAGATATTAACTGTAAGAGAAGTTAACCAGAAAAAAAAATGTTTACGGAAATTTTCAAAGGGGCATAACTGCTAATATTTGTAGGAATGTAACCTCGAAACAATATGTACTGCTTCTCTAAACAAATCCATTGCCCAGCTGCCCTGGACGTCCAAATCTTGGCTGGGCAAGTGATTTTTTATTTTAATTGCCCAGAAAAATGTATAGAATATATAAGGAATATTGTAATTCCAAGCTATTTTCAAGATGTTGTGGACTGCCAGGCAAGTGGTTGAAACTTGAATTTGTCAGGTCCTGCGCTTAATAGTGTAAGTACATGTATTTACAAAATTTCAGCTTGATGAGATGTAAAATGTAAAAGGAGTTAGCCAGAAACAAAAAGTTTACAGACATTTTCAAAGAGGCATAACTCTGCTTATACTTGGTGTACTGTAACCGTGAAATAATATGCCCTGCTCCACATCATAGTGTAACTAATTACAAAGTTTCAGCTTGATTGGATGTAAACAAGGAGGAGTTAGTCAGAAACGAAAAGTTTACAAAGATTTTCAAAGGAGCATAACTCTGCTAATATTTGATGGACTGTAACCTTGAAAAAATATGCTCTGTTCCACATCATGGTCTAACTATAAACTAACTATAAATCAAGTTTCAGCTTGATTGGTTGTAAACTGTAGGAGAAGTTAGCTGGAAACAAAAAGTTTACAGAAATTTTCAAAGGGGCATTAACTCTGCTAACATTTAGTGGACTGAAGCCTCGAAACAGTTTGCATTGCTCCACATCATCTTCTGTTTCAGCCTGACTGAATGCAAAACTGTAGGAGCAGTTAGCCAGAAATGAAAAATTTACAGAAATTTTCAAAGGGTCATAACTCTGCTAATATTTGTTGGACTGTAACCTCAAAATAATATGCACTGCTCCACATCATGGTCTATCTATAAATCAAGTTTCAGCTTGATCAAAAGTAAACTGTAGGAGGGGTTAGCCGGAAACAAAAAATGTACAGAAATTTTCAAAGGGGCATAACTCTGATAATATAAGTGGACTGTAACCTCGAAACAATACGCTGCTCCACATCATGGTCTAACTATAAATCAAGTTTCAACTTGATCGGATGTAAACTGTAGGAATTAGCCAGAAATGAAAAAGTTTAGGGATGGACGGCAGACAGACAGGCGGACGGACACCAGATCCCATAAGATAGCATTTCCCATTTTTCGAACGGGCGTATTAAAAGAGTGGGGATAAAAATGTTACCTATTGATATTTAAAGATAGCAGGTTAAATGTTAATCTATAATCAAACATTTTCTTAAACAAGAATTCCGAGGAAGTCGATGTCGCACCTGCATTAGGCAAAGTCACTGAAGCATGAAATCTCCATATCTAGGTCAAGGGCACTTGGTCACAGTGTGTACTTGAACAGCATGTCAAGGACAATTACTACGCAAGGCTTGACACTTGCAGCTATCAATCCTTCACAGAGACACACTTTAATGCTAGACTCGATGTAAAATCATGACAAAGTCACTCGAGCGTGATATCTAGGTCAAGGGCACCAGGTCATAGTGTCATGCTTGAAGAGTACATGTATGTCGAGGACAATCACTATGTGACGTTTGACACTTGCAGCTATCACCACTTCACAGCAACACACTTAAACGCTAGACTCGATGTAAAATCATGACAAAATCAATTGAGCGGGAAATCTAGGTCAAGGGCACTGGGTCATAGTGTGTGCTTGAAGAGTATATCAAGAAAAATTACTGTAACAATGTTGCTACACTGTTTAAAACCGAAATTGTATCTGCATTATGCAATAAGTCATTGAAGTTTTTTTAAAATTTCAACATTTTATTTAATTTCAACATTCCGAAACGTATGCAGCGTTTCAAAGACAGACTTAAAAGCAACTGTATAATCAGCTACTGCTGAACACTTACTACTGAAAAACATACACTACAACCTCTTTATAGCACGGTTCGTTATAACATGGTTTTGGATATAGCACGGGTTCAAAGATGGATCCCAAAAATGTATAGATTATATTGAAAAATGATCATAAATGGACATTTTTCAATATAATCTATACATTTTTGTTTGGATATAACACGGTTGTTTAACACGATTTATGCTATGGGCCCCAACAATAATATTATAAAGAGGTTGTGGTGTACTCTAAAAAGCATGATCAAACTCTGATTATTTATATGCTTTCAAAGCATTTCTAACATTTATCCACCAAAGTTTGGTTGTACAAAACGTCCATCATTCCTTATAATATTTAATGTCCTGCCACTCATTGACGGTACTGCGCAATATTTCAGAACACCTGCAAAACCTACAAAGCACCAAAATAATGCTGCTGCTGTAGGCTGCGACTCTACATTTATATTATTATATGATCTACAAAATATATACTCAAAGGATTTTCTTTTAAAACATTATATAATGGTTCTGTTTAAACTATAGCTTTCAAAATTTCATCCATTTATACATTTAAAATGCAATATTCTTTAGATTACTACTTATCAGTGCAGCAGTCCTGAGGTCCAAATAAACAGTGCATAATATACATGGGTTTCTGATTTAATTACTTGCTTTAACTGTTAGCAGATACCTTCAATTATAAACAATGGATTTGTATCAAGCCCAACATAAACAGCGGTTTTGAATAAAATCCAATAAAAACAACACGAATTCCGAGAAAGGCGTCGCCGCACCTGCTGGGGCAAAAGTCACAAAAGCCACAATCAGAATGTGATTATCAAATAAGTTTATTTCATTCTTAGCAGTGCTCAGATGGAAAATGGGTTGGAAAAAAAATGTAGATGAAGTGCCCAGTGGGGCACATATATTCCAGGCCAGTGCCATTCCCTCTAGTGGCTATATCTTCAGCACTGACTTTTCGTATTATACACCCCAATGATAATGGAATGTTGACATAAAATGTGTAAAAGTCACTGGGGCGTGAAAGACAGGTCAAGGTCACTGGGTCAAGGTATCTGCCAAGCCAGTACATCAAGGAGAAGCACTAATCAAGATATGTTGGTTGTAGGCCTTATAGTTGAGGAGTTATGAACACCAATGTAAAATATGTCAATTATAGGTCAAGGTTGCCAGATCAAGGTATCTGCCAAGCCAGTAGAATGAGGTGAAGCACTATGCAAGGTTTAGTGGTTGAAGGTCTTGAGGAGATATCGAACATCAACGTAAAATGTGTCAAAGTCACTGGAGTGCAAAATATAGGTCATGGTCACCAGATCAAGGTACTTGCCAAATCAGTACATCGAGAAGAAGCACCATACAAGGTTTGGTGGCTGAAGGCCTTATAGTTGAGGACATATGGAAGGGTGACATAAAAAGGTGTGAAAGTCAATGGAACATGAAATATAGGTCAAGATCACCAAGTCAAGGTACATGCAGAGTCCTTAGATTGAGGAGAAGCATTATGCAAGGCTTGGTGGTTGTAGGCCTTATAGTTGAGGAGATATTGAGTGTCGACGTAAAATGTATAAAAGGCACTGGAGCGCAAAATATAGGTCAAGGTCACTGGGTCAAGATACCTGCCGAATCAGTACATCTAGGAGAAGCACTATGCAATGTTTGGTGGTTAGAGGTCTCACACTTGAGGAGATCTGGAACGTTGACATAAGCTTTGACAAAGTCACTGCAGCCAAAATAGAGGTCAAGGCCACCAGGTCAAGGTATCTGCCGAGTCAGTACATTAAGAAGAAGCACTTTGCAAGGTTTGATGGTTGTAGGCCTTATAGTTGAGGAGATATCAAACGTCAATGCAAAATGTGTCAAAGTCCCTGGAGCGCAAAATATAGGTCAAGGTCACCGGGTCAATGTACCTGCCGAGTCAGTACATCTAGGAGAAGCACTACACAAGGTTTGGTAGTTGTAGGCCTTATAGTTGAGAAGATCTGGAATGTCAACGTAAATTGTGTCAAAGTCACTGGAATGCGAAATACAGGTCAAGGTCACTGGGTCAATGTACCTTCCAAGTCAAGAGGTCAGGGAGATGTGTTATGTAAAGTATGATGGTTGTTGTAGAATTGTAGTTGATTAGAATACTAACTTTGACATAAATGTCAAACTTCGACGTAAATGTTGAGGCGGATGGACGGACGAACAAACGAACGGAAAAGGGGATGCCTATGTCACAAAGTCAGAAAGTCAGGGAGATGTTTCATGCAATGTTTTATGGTTGTTTAGTCTTTTAGTTGATTAGAATACTAAATCTGACATAAATGTTGAACTTCGAGATAACAGAACTGTTGACAGATGGACGGACGTACAAACGGACAGATGAACGGAAAAGTGGACGCCTATGTCGCAAAGTCAGGAGGTCAGGGAGATGTTTCATGCAACGTTTGATGGTTGTTTAGTCTTTCAGTTATTTAGAATACTAACTTTCACATAAATGTCAAACTTCGATATAAATGTTGACAGACAGACGGACGGATGAATGGACAGACGAACAGAAAAGCGGACCCCTATGTAGCAAAGTCAGGAGGTCAGGGAGATGTTTCATGCAAGGTTTGATGGTTGTTTAGTCTTGTAGTTGATTAGAATACTAACTTTTACATAAATGTCAAACTTCGACATAAATGTCAACATACAGACGGACGAACGGACAGACGAACAGAAAAGCGGACGCCTATGTCGCAAAGTCAGGAGGTCAGGGAGATGTTTCATGCAACGTTTGATGGTTGTTTAGTCTTGTAGTTGATTAGAATACTAACTTTGACATAAATGTCGAACTTCAACATAAATGTTGACAGACGGACGGACGGAAAAGCGGACGCCTATATCGCACCCTGCTACAAGCAGGTGTGACAAAAATGTATATAAGGTGTCTTTTAATACATCGTTGCATTTTATACTCCAGTAGATTTTAATATTTAAGCTGAATAAATCCCATTCAAAACAACCTTAAAAAGGCTTCAATGAAGTTTACAAACTATTAACAATCCTTCGGGTACCCCTTACTTTACGACCTGTCAACAATGCTTTACTCATACAAACAACCTGGGTAGATCGTAACTACGTTACATTACTCGCAACTATCACAACTTCAGAGAAACATACTTTATTGCTAGACTCAAAGTAAAATAATGATGACAAAACCACAAGAGTGCCAAATCTAGGTCAAGGGCACTGGGTCATAGAGGCTGCGTGATGAGTATGTCAAGAACAATTACTATGCAAGGTTTGACACTCACAGCTATCACTGCTGCAGAGAATGGCACTTTAATGCTAGACTGGATATAAAATCAGGACAGTCAATCGAGCGCAATATCTAGGTCAAGGGCACTGGGTCATAGTGCATACATGAAGAGTATGCTGAGGTCAATTACTGTGCAAATTCTGACACTCAGAGCTATCACCGCTTCCAAGAAATGCACTTAAATGCTAGACTTGATGTAAAATCATGACAAAGCTACTGGGGTGCAAAATCTAGGTCAAGGGCACAGATGATGTCAAGTACAATTACTTTGCAAGGTCTGACCATCGCAGCTGTCACCGCTACAGAGAAACATACTTACAGAGAAGGTCACTCAAGCACAAAATCTAGGTCAAGTACAATTACTATGCAAGATTTGACACTCGCAGCTATTACTGTTTCAGAGAAATCTGCTTAAATGCTAGACTCAACATAAACGTTGACAGACGGATGGACGGAAATCTGAACTCCTATGTCGCACCCTGCTACAAGCAGGTGTGATAAAAAAAAAAACCTATCAGCTGGAATCATAGCTCTAAATAAAAAGAATATCCAAATAAACAGTTTTCTTATTTCTCCACAAAAAAGTATGTTGTGGGGTATTTATTAGAAGTGCCTCGGCAAGCATTACGAAAACACGCCTATTCAAATATATCGAAATTTTCACGTCCAAAAACAGAAAATTTTCAGATTAAAAACTCTGATATTCTTCACATTACTGCTCAAAACATAGATTGTCGGTACTTGTTAGAACCGCCTCGGCGAGGCGGTTCTAACGAGTACCCACAATCTATGTTTTTGAGCAGAAATAAGAAAAATAATGTATACCCCTGTAAACCCCAGTTTTACTATATAAAAGTGGGGTTTAAGGGGGTCAAAATTATATAGGCATGTTTTCGTGATGGCACTTCTAATAAGTACCCACAACATAGGTTTTCATAGAGGAATAAAATCATAAAAATCAATAAATTTCAATGCCTTTCAAATCTAGAACTTTGAATACACAAAGCATAAGACAGGAGATGACAAGGTATAATGTCAAAGAAAAACAGACAGTGACAAAGATGATTATCAAAAACGGAAATTAAATACACTTTGGAAAATCTTGTTTCAGAATAAGGAAATCATAGAGCTGCAGTCTTATTCCTGTATTACTAGTTATCATTCTCTGTGTGGAAAAAATCTAAGTGAGCTTGCACTAAACAAAACTTTGGCCTAAACTGATTTTAAGGCCAAACAAAATTATATGTGTGTTTCAGATTACAAGGAATTTCAAAATAGTGACAGTAGGTTGGAAAATATTTTTATTTTGGTATATGAGATTTAGGAAAATAATATGGAGGACAGGGAAATAAAAAAATCCTTAAAAACCTTTAGGGTCTGTGGTGAAAAATGAGACAAGATTGGGTAACCTGAAACACACACATATTCTTTTTTTTTATTTTAGGCCTAATCCAAGTATCAACCAAATCTATCTATGCACAAAGCTGTAAAAACTTTAAGGTAAAACATTTTGAGTGTGAACCTCACCTCCAAATCACTGAGTGGACGGGGTAGGGTGTAGGCTTGTACTGAACAAAACTCTGGACCTAACATCAGCCCAAGTATCACCTATAATCACTAAGGAAATCAGCAAATACAGGGCACATTTGTTCAAAGCGTTGTTAGCTTAACGAGCTCGTCAAGGGTCATTTCGTTAACTGTTTTAGCAGATTCAATTTACAATATTCTGATATTTTTTTCTGAAAAAATGTGAGTAGCTTTTGCACTTGTGAGTAGCTTTTGCAGTGCAAAAGCTACTCACATTTTTTCAGCAAAAAATTTCAGCATAATTGCGTATCACTCAATATAAATTTTAACGAATCGTTAACTAACGACATCGTTAGTTTTGAACAACTGGGCCCAGAACTTTAAAGCTTAGCATGCTGTGTATGAATTTTAGTGAAAAGTTTTTTGACAACACCAATTCGAGTATAAACCACATGTAAATCCATCCAGGTATCTAAAAGAGAGGATCTTACACAAGTGGTCATTCCATATGAAATTTATGAAACGAGCCTTTGGCGAGTTTCTTTAATTTCACATGAAATAACCACGAGTGTAAGATTCTGTTTATTTTAAATTGGATTTTATTGCCTTTAAAGCTGATAATTGTTCAACAAAACATGCATGGTGGATATGGACATTTTCATGATGTTACTTGTTCCCGCCAAAGTGTTATGTAACATGTAGTCATACAATATTTATGACATGAAGTTAAGCCACCGAATAACAGTATCATCATATGATAAAAATCTTTAAGACATTTTACACAACACTTAAACTCTTAAAGCACTAAATGTATGTATAAGCAAGATTGTGGCAGGTGACATTCCATTTAGTTTATATTATTTTACAGTGAAAAATAACGATATGCATTTTGTGTGAATTGTCTGCTTGGCAGATGATTCTAATTAAATGCCAAGCCTTGTTTTCTCTGGAAATTAAAACAAAACAAATAAATAGAGGATCTTACATGAGTGGTCATTTCATATGAAATTCATGAAACGAGCCTTTGGCAAGCTTCATAAATTTCATATGAAATGAATATGAGTGTAAGATTCTGTTTAACATTATGACCATTTAAAATTGGATTTTACTGCCTTTAAAAATGACAATTGTTCAACAGAAAATGCATGGCTGACATGGACATTGTCATGACGTGACTTGTTCCCGCCAAAGTGTTCTGTAATGTGTGGTCATACAATTTTTATGACTTGACATTATGCCACTTAATAACAGTGTCGTCATATGATAAAAATGTTGTCTACTGCAGTTCTGGCCTGGGGTGGTGGGATCCATGTTTCACGGCAAGTGTCCTGGGATGGTTGAATCCATGCACTGACAAGGTAAAGGCCCCATGTCTATGAGTTTTTCACCAAAAACCTGATAAGCTATTGATTTTTGTGAAAGTAGGTACTAGTGACCTATTTTGTGGCAGATGATTTTACTCATGTGGTATGTAACAACACAACATGTTTGTTGGTTCGTAGTTTGTGGCCTAGTCAACACAAAATGTAGAAATGACGCTAACACAAGATGTAGAAGTTTTCTACATTTTGCGTTAGCCTCAATACAAAATTTTTCTCCATTTGGTGTCGATATGGTCAGTATAGACCCAAAATGTAGAAATGTAGAGAAATTTCCCGTCAGTGCATGTGGCTGTATTGTGTCTCCCCATCTGGGAGATGTACATTGTATTGTTTTTGTCACTATCACCTGTCTATCCATCCGTATAAAGCAAATCACTGTACTGTGCACACTGACCATCACCTCATGATACTATATTTACTCTTAATATTTGGACACCTTATTTCCATAGGTCTCGATTAGAGTGGGTATCAGATAAATAGACTAGTTTTATTATTTCTCAATGAAAACATATGTTGTGTGTACTCATTAGAAACACCTCAGTGAGGTGCTTCTAATGAGTACCCACTACATATGTTTTTGTTGAGAAATAAGAAAAATATACAATTTTTTTAGTTGAAAAAAGCGCCTTGTCAGAAGAGCTATGTATTTCCTTATACTATAATTTGTAAAAGTCTGTTCCACTACCTGTTGATGTGTTTAAAATATTGCTGTACCAATGGCAAACAGTGTAGACCCTGATCAATTATGCCACATTCTGGAGTGTCTGATCTCAGTCTACACTGTTTGCTCAGGCTTGTCTGTCCCAATACTTAGGGTTATTACGACACAAAAATAACTGTTATAAAGAAGACAGATGTCCAAACACGGTGATATTTATTTCATTTAGTAGAGATATAGCATACGAGGGTCACGCAAAAAGTTCTGACACTAATAGGCTTACTTAGTTTTATCCCAGGTATATTTTAAAATGCTTCACTGCACTTGAATGGTGTGCTGAATAGCTAAGATACCCATTTATTTCATGCAAATTGCTTTCCAACTGATTGAGTTATTTCAAACTGAAATAGATGCAGTCATATACACTGACCAATTTACTTGTTACATTGGAACATGGACCAAGCAAAGGATGGTCTGGAGTCCACCTTTTATGTGAAGTTGTTAAGTCTCTTTTGGCTTCTGAAAAGGTGGAAGTTTTATACCATCCACCTTATTCACCTGACCTGAGTCCCTGTGATTTCTTTTTATTTCCAAGGCTTAAGAAAATACTTTCTGGAAATAAGTATACGTCTAGAAGTTCTCTTGGCAGCGCTGTTTATCAGTGTCTCCAACAGATACCAAAAGAAGACTATTTATCTGCTTTTCATGACTGGGTTAAAGGGTTACAAAATGTGTTTCAGTAAAGGGGGAATACTTTGAAGGTTTGTAATAAAAATATGTTTGATAAAAAATAGCACTGAAGTAATCCGAACCCAGTGACAAAACTTTTTGCAGGACCCTCCTAACTATCCTACTTATCAATGCTACTTGTAAAAATTTCTACATTTTGCATTGATGCTAACACATACTTTCTACATTTCTACAGTTTGCATTGTAACAGTGGTAGGATGCAAACTGGTGACTTTGTTGAAGGTATATCCCAGTCGACAACACAATTCTGTCACTGAGATTTGTGAGATGAGAAAATGACCAACAAAAGCCCTGCCTAAAGTTAGCTCAGCTGAGCTCAATCTCAGACAAAGGAGTCTATTCATTTTCCTAGCCTTGTGGGTGGGTAAAGTGTGAGGAAATTTTCACTGCCCAAGGTAAGAGGACTATCCAGAATATTATTTATCTTATTTCTCCAAGAAAACACATATTGTGGGTACTCGAGGGTTGAGTGCAAGACTATCGTAAGTCAGATGATTGTTTTTCCCCAAACCTAATCTCCTCACCATGAAGGCGTTATGAAGATTACAACATTTGTTTGTAATAAAAATATGTTTGATAAAAAATAGCACTGAAGTAATCCGAACCCAGTGACAAAACTTTTTGCAGGACCCTCCTAACTATCCTACTTATCAATGCTACTTGTAAAAATTTCTACATTTTGCATTGACGCTAACACATACTTTCTACATTTCTACAGTTTGCATTGTAACAGTGGTAGGATGCAAACTGGTGACTTTGTTGAAGGTATATCCCAGTCGACAACACAATTCTGTCACTGAGATTTGTGAGATGAGAAAATGACCAACAAAAGCCCTGCCTAAAGTTAGCTCAGCTGAGCTCAATCTCAGACACCGGAGCCTATTCATTTTCCTAGCCTTGTGGGTGGGTAAAGTGTGAGGAAATTTTCACTGCCCAAGGTAGAGGACTATCCAGAATATTATTTATCTTATTTCTCCAAGAAAACACATATCGAGGGTTGAGCGCAAGACTATCGTAAGTCAGATGATTGTTTTTCCCCAAACCTAATCTCCTCACCATGAAGGCGTTATGAAGATTACAACATTTCTTTCTGTAAACAATGAAAATTTAGGTGCCATTGCTCGTATGAGCAATGGCACCTAAATTTGCATTGTTTACAAAGGGGTCCAAGTTGCCCCTAAACAAGGGTTTCAAAAATACGTTTGAGTTACCATAGTCTTGCGCTAAACCCTCGATATTGTGGGTACTCATTAGAAGAGCCTCTTTTCTCCACAAAACATGTTGTGGGCACTCATTTGAAGAGCCTCTTTCTCCATAAAACACATATTGTGGGTATTCATTAGAAGTGCCCTACAGACATATTATGTCTTTGTGGAAAAATAAGAAAAGCACCAATACTTTTGGTTAAAAAAAATTCTCAAATTTTTCTTATTTCTCTATGAACATGTGTTATGGATAATGTACTCATTAGAAGCACCTTGATGAGGCACTTCTAATGTGTATTATATTTTCATGGAGAAATAAGAGAAACCTGAATACTTTTTTTTGTTGAAAAAATGTCTTATCTGGAGCTATGATCTTTGGAAGCCACTTAAGATATGAGCTGGGCAACAGCTGAACATTATGAAAACATGCCTATTCAAATATACTGAAAATTTCGCAACCAAAAACTGAAAGTTTTCAAATAAAAAATCTGATATTTTCATATTTCTCCTCAAAAAACATAGATTATGGGTACTCATTAGAGGCAGTTCTAATGAGTACACACAATCTATGTTTTTGAGCAGAAATAAGAAAAATAATGTATACCCCTGTAAACCCCAGTTTTACTATATAGAAATGGGGGTTTAAGGGGGTCAAAGTTATATAAGTATGTTTTCGTGATGGGTACGTTTTCTCATGTTATAGCCTGTATAAATTATTGTCTTGACTAGCTGTACAAGCAATTGGCAGTTTTCAAGACTCTATCTAAATCTGTATGCATCAATTAGATTGTCTTTCAGCAAATTGAAATGTCAACTCTAATATTGACATTCTTCTGCCGCGCACTACAAGAATTTTCAATTTGGGTTACGTAGCAACGAAAACAATGCTTTCATTGCAAAGGTATCATTATGCCATAAACCAGAAGTCATTATCACTTACATTAATTTCAAATTGTTTGAATTACAATTACCGTATTTGGCCTTATTACTGCACTGTGTGCTTAGAGTTTTGAAAATTACTGGAAAAAGTTGCAGGGTACACCAAAAAGAAAGATCAGCAGATGATGGTTTGGTGCTTTACATCCCTTTCAACATTATTTAAGGCATCTTGAGATGATGGTAGGGAGATAATGAAAGACTCTCTGCAATGAAGTGCCATATAGTCATGAGTGAATTCCATTTCCAGCAGGATTCAAACCCAGGATGTCAAGTTCCAAGCACTAACCACTCGGCCACCCGAGCGCTTCCAAAAAAAAAGAATAGCTCTTGATAAGGCGCTTTTTTTAACAGAAAAGTATCTCTATTTTTCTTATGTCTCGACAAAAACATATGTTGTGGGTACTCATTAGAAGTGCCTCAGTGAGGCACTTCTAATGAGTACCCACAACATATGTTTTCATCGAGAAATAATAAAAAACTATTTACCTGAAACCCTCTCTTATCTAGACCTATGAAATTTAAAGATTTGTGGAGGACATGAGACGAATATATAAAGATGCTTGTGATAATCTTTATGATTTTCTTTAAGAAGGCATACCATATTTACCTTAAGTATTCAGACACCTTCTCCTTACCATATTTGTTCTAAAATTCGAACAAGTACAATATACAACCTGTTGTTGTGCCTATAAATTGCTGGACAACTGGCAAACAGTGCAGATCCTGATGAGACACCACATTCTGCAGTGTCTCATCTGGATCTAGATGGTTTGCTCAGGTCTGTCTGTCAGAATACATGCAGTAAATATGGTATAAGTATGCTAATGTGATTTTCTTTAAGAAGGCATATATGTTGTGTGTAAATATTCAGTGTAGATCCAAATCAGATAGCACTGTGAGAATGCAGCATCTGATCAGAATCTAGACTATTTGCAATTCAGCCAGCATTTTTATTTACATCATGAGGTAATCCAATCAACAATCAAATGGTCATGTTCAATTTTTTTAGGTTATCAAATTGACCTAATTACTGCACATACCCCTATAAGCGCACAGTCAAGCAATTCCGCAGTCTTCAAATTACAGCCAGTGTACTTTTTATCTACTTCTTTATAAAGGCTTATGTTGAGGGCACCCATTTGAATCGACTTGTTGATGCAATTCAAATGAGTACCCACAACATATGTTTTAATAAAGAAAATCAGAAAAAAACCCACAAACATCACCAAATAAGGCCTTTGCTGATACTTGTTTTATGAGTATCCTTAGTAGGTAGAGTCCTATTTTACCACAAGTTTTCCCAGTAATTTTGAAAAACCTAAGCACACAGTGTGGCAATTTGGTTGAATATGGTAAGTATGGTAAAGGGTTGTAGTATCCACAGATTTAGAATAAATAACTATAGTATGAGTATACCTAGGAATAATATTACCTTAATAACCGTATACAGTCAAACCTGTGTTAGTGGTCACCCCTATTAAGCAGCCAACCTGTATTAAGCAGCCAGAGGAAAGTTGCCCCAAAATTCATATACCTATATATCTGAACTGTATTAAGCAGCCACCTGCCTTCAGCAGCCACTTTTTAAGCTTCCCATGGGTGGCTGCTTAAGACAGGTTTGACTGTATTTGTTTGTGTTGAGGGTTTAAAGCCCAATCAGCCCAATAAGGTCATGTCGAACGCGGTCAATTTACCTAACCACACGTTTACTGGGCAGGCTTCTCCTCTAAGCAGTTAACCAGTATTGTGCACATTCTTTCTCCAGAATCTGACAACTGCCCTTCTTGAATCAGCAGAAGGGAGAGAATGACCGTAGAAAATATTTCATGACCAATCTCCACGAAAGAATGTTGCCGACCTTGGCGGGGGTCGAACCAGCGACCTCCTGGTCTCCAGTCGGACGCGCATCCAACTGAGCCACCGAGGCCGGCTAATAACTGTATATATTGGGACAGATAGGCCTTTGCAAACAGTATAGATCCAGATAAGATGCTGCATTCTGTTCAGGGTCAACACTGTTTGCCATACATACAGCAATATTTTAAAACTATCAAGAGGTAGTAGAATAGACTTTTTCAAATTTTAGAGTAAGTATGGTAAGAAGATAAGGTGTCCCAATATTTAGGATAAATACAGTATGCTGTTCACCTATCTGGGGTATGGTTAACCCATTGTAGACTGAATGAACTCACCTATACTATATATTGGAAGAGTCCAATTTCAATTTTAGGTATGTCTGGCTATGAGATATTCCTAGAGAAAAATGGTTTAATTATTTGCAAACAGAGGAGACCCTGCATTCTGTGGCATCTGATCTGGTTCTGCACTGTTTGCCAAATACCCTTTATGGGGTCTCCAGACTACAATGGGTTAATTTCCTAAAATTTCAAATACTTTATTCCATACTTTTTTGCCTAAATTTTGCTTTTTTATGAACTTGTTTAATTCTTAAAATACTTAGTGGAATGGCTAACAGTGTAGACCCTGATCAGACTGATCCTGATCTGAGTCTACACCCTGAGCAGATCTGGGTCTGCACTGTTTGCATATGCTATTTTGTCAGACATTTCAATGTTCAAATTTAAGGACATTTACAGCCCAAGTTTTACACGTATTTAGCAAGGATTAAGAGAGTAACGTATTTACCCTAAATACTGGCACCTTAACTCCTTTAATACTGTACCATAATTGCTGTTATATATCATTTTGACCAAAATCGTATACATACGACAATAGGTAAGAGTGAAATAAGAATATACAAATCACCTGATTCAAACCGCACAATGCACAAGGTTTCACTTCAAAAGTAAAAGAAAATAAAAATGTGAAACGATATCACCCTGCCATTATCATGTCGCAGGCGGATAACTCTGTAAAAAAAAATGAAGAAATTTGGCAATTAGCAATCCCAAACCAGATCTTCACAATATCAAAGCACATACCAAGTTTCGTGAAAATCCACTGATATTTACTCAAGTTTCCAGTCAAATAACAACAAAAACAGATTGTAATTTACTGATTTTCTTTGCAAATAAGAATATCATAGACTTGTGGTCTGGATCACATTTTGCTTAATAATATTTTTCAGAAAAGTGAGAAAACTCAAGTGTCATGTATTTTAATGGGTTGAAAAAAAAAATCACACTGAAAAAAAATGTGTATGCGGGACTATTTGGACAGATGCGATGGTGCCTCGGAATCAAACTAATTTTTTTATTTGGCCTAAGTAACTTTTTGTTTCAATTATTTTACTAAGGCATTAAGAATTATTTATCTTAAAACATAGGTCTAGATAAGGGAAGGTATCCTATAAATATTTTTCTTATTTCTCTACGAAAACATATGTTGTAGCTCCTCATTAGAAGCGCCTCAGCAAGGGGCTTCTACCGAGTACCCACAACATATGTTTTTGTGGAGAAATAAGAAAAATATCTATACTTTTGGATTGAAAAAAGCACCTTAACTAGTGCTATGTTAAAAATCATACATGAGTCAGTATTAGCATATCATTTTGACCAAAATCATATACATATGACAATAAGTAAGAGAGAAACAAGAATATACAAATCGTCTGATTCAAACTGCACAATGCAAAAGGTTTTAACTCATTAGCAAAGGGAAATTAAAATGTGAAACTATACCACTCTGCCATTATCATGTAGCAGGCAGATAACTCTGTAAAAAATTGAAGAAGTTTGGCAATTAGCAATCCCAAACCAGATCTTCACAATATCAAAGAACATGCCGTTTGGTGAAAATCCACTGATATTTACTCAAATTATAGCCCAGAAACGAAAATACAGCTGTGTCAGGGGCAGATAACTCTGTCAACAAGGCTTCCAAGAAAATCCAAATTACAGAAAGGGTACAAGTATATGACTGGGATCAGTATTTACAATGTCCAAAGGGCAGTAACTCCAACAGCAGGTAATTCAGAGTTATGATTCTTGTGTTCTGCAAATCATATAACGTTTCAAGAAACTCTGTCAACAAGGCTTCCAAGAAAATCCAAATTATAGAAAGGGTACAAGTATATGACTGGGATCAGTATTTACAATGTTCAAAGGGCAGTACTCCAATTCAAAGGTAATTCAGAGTTATGGTTCTTGTGTTCTGCAAATCATATAACGTTTCAAGAAAATATCTCAACCAGTTTACAAGTTACACTATTTTCAATGTTCAAAGGGCCATAACTCCAAAAGTAGGCTATCAGAGTTAGGGTTCTTATGTTCTGCACCTTGTCCCGTGCTTTACATTTGTGTGAATTTTTATCAAAATATCTGAAACGGTTTCCAACTTACAAAGCTGACACGAATACATGGTAGAAATGGCCATTTTCAATATTTATTATGTTCAAAGGAAGGTTACTCCAAAAGTAGGCAAACCAGAGCTATTGTTCTTGTGTTTTGCACATCCTCTCATGGTGCTTTCCATTTGTGAGAAATTACATGAAAATATCTCAAAAATATTTTCAACTTACAGACCAGACACAAGTACATGGATAGAAATGGCTATGTTCAATGTTCAAAGGGCAATAGTTCCAAAAGTAGGCAAGCCAGAGTTATGGTTCATGAGTTCTGCACATCATCTGATGGAGCTTTAAATTTGTCTGAAGTTTCATAAAAATTCCTGGAACAGTTTCCAAATTACAGAGCGGACACTAGTACACGGTAGAAATGGCTATTTTCGACAAAAGGCCTTAACTCCAAAGGTAGCTTAACCAGAGTTATGGTTCCTATGTTCTGCATGTTATCATATGGTGCTTTACAAATATGTGAGATTTCATGAAAATATCTCAAATGGTTTTCAACTTACAGAGCTTACAGTTCATGTGTTCTACATGTCGTCTCATGATGCATTACATAACAAACAGTATCAGTTATGAAGTGGACACAAGTACATGGTAGAAATGGCTATGTTCCATGTTCAAAGGGTAATAATTCCATAAAAAGGCAAACCTGCGTTATGGTTCATGTGTTCTGCACATTGTTTCATTGTGCTTTACAATGGTGTAAAGTTTCGTGAAAATATCTCAAACAGTATCAGAGTTATGGAATGGACAGGAAATTATGAAGCACTGACGGACGGACTGAGGAACACTGAAAATTTCGGATGGTATAACATAATACCTTGCCACTTTTTGTGGCGGGGCATAAAAAATGAAAAAATTTGCTCATTATCAATCCAAAACCAGATCTCCACAATATTAATGCACATACCAAGTTTGGTGAAAATCCACTGATATTTACTCAGGTCATTGTCTGGAAACAAAATATGGACAGATGAATGTATGACAGGCAGACGAATGGGAAAATGAAAACTAAAACAACCAATGTGATACCATCATACCCAACCACTATCCTGTGGCAGGGTATAAAAGTTATAGTCGGGAAATGAAAACATGGACAGAAGGAGACAGATGTGCGGACGAACAGATGTGATGGACAACCAACGAGATACCATGCCACTATCCTGTGGTGGGGTATAAAAAGGTTATTTGCTTCAGACAGATAAGAGTGAGGGAAGAATGAAATAATCCATCCAAATCATTCCTTGTCTTGGTAGATGATTCACATGAAATATCAAGACTTGTTTTCTCAGAAAAAGAAATCAAAAGTGTCACCTGCTGCATCTGTGACTGGCACTTTACTGATTAATTAGTATCGTATTCGACCTTATTACCGCACATACCCCGTAAGCGCACAGTCAAGCAATTTTGTTGTCTTCAGGTAACAGTATGTGTTCTTTTATCGCCTTCTTTATAAAAGCATATGTTTTTGGTACTCATTTGAATTGCCTTGACAAGTTGAGGCAATCCAAATGAGTACTAACAACATGTGCTTTTACAAAGAAAATCAGAAAAACACATACACAAAAACATCGTATTTGCATCATCAGATAAGTTCATCATCAGATAAGTTCTTCGCTGATCATTTTTTTTTTTTTTTTTTTAAGTGTACCCTTAGTATAGGTGTTGAAAAACTGAAGAACACAGCGCTGTAATTAAGTCAAATATGGTATTTGATTTTTTGGTGCAGAAAGTGTTGCAGTTAAAAAAGTCAACTAATCTGACCAGTTCAAATGCATTAACCCTTAAAGCGCCAAGAAAATGCATCTGAAAATGTCGTCTGTTTATGTTGTCTGCTGAATATTCTTGCAAACTTTTCAAACATATTTTTGCATACAGGCAAACACTGTGGAGCAGTCTGATCTGGGTCCACACTGTTTGCAGAAATGACTTTTAAAACCACAAGCAGATGAGAAAGCAGACGACAACTGTTGCAACTGGCAGTTTAAGGGTTAATTATTTTTTGTTGATTCACACTATATTCACAGTTATGCTAGTGTACTTTTAGCCATACAGAACGACAAAAATCCAGAAAAGAAGTCCCAGCCATCCCCCATTTTAAGGGTTACCCAGATCTGAACTGAAATTGATTATTTTTTTTTTTGAATCAATGAGGAAAATTAGCTAACTATCCTTGGTCTTTATTGCCAATCAATAACACAGAACTTTGCAGCAACAACAAGCATATAATGAATTGTTAACCCTTATCCTGCTGAATAAATTAAGATGCCACGCCCACCTCTACTTTTCAATCAGTCAGATTACCCGATTCAAATTATTGCTATAAATTCACATACTTAATGGCCAACAGTGCAGAGACAGATCAGTTGGCTTCTTCACTGTTTGCAAAGGCAGGGTATATCCGGGTTCAGCAGGACAAGGGTTAATTGAAAATATTTACAGGAATTTTACTGGAATTGTTTTATGTCACAGAAATTTGTACCGTTTTCAAGACATACTCCAGACAAGAGTAGTATTCAGAGGACAAAACTCTTAAGTATTCAAACAGTGTAGATCCATATCAGATGCACCAGAATGTTGATCAGGTCTATGCTGTTTGCCACTCATCCAACAGCTTTTACAAATATTTATAATACACAAGAAAATTACTCAAATTGCAGCATCTTTAATTGGTTTACCATTGCAGTTGGTGCTTTAATTTTGTGCCAAAATATGGCACTTGACGAAAACAAACCCTAAGATTTTTCATTGTGTTGGGGTTTAACGACATGTCAACCCTTATGGGTCATTTTGTGTTGTCTCCCTGAGAAACAGAGAAGAGAGATAGAAGAGACAGTAGAGGAGATGAAAGAGAGGGATGGGAGAGAAAGAGGAAAATGAATGAAAGAGAAGAAACAGAAGAAATAAAAACATTCCCCTTCTACCCTCACCTGCTGCAAGGATAGCAGGGCTTGCCCAACTGTAAGCCAATTTCAGTTGGACGCCCCAATGAAGTAAGATACCTTTGCCTCACCCACCAGCCCCAACAAACCCTGAACTCTCTGAGAATCAAAGCACTGAGGATACTGATGGGGGTGGTTACCTGAAATACTAAACACCTCTAGAACTGACTGGGATTGACACTGAAATAATAATAAAAGAAAACACACACACATGAACAGTACCAGTCCTTTTCTGTGGTTATAAGGTAGAACTGCTGATCAGTCTACATTTTTTCAGACATGATTCCAGATAATCTGCGGGACTTGCTCCAATTTCTGGAGGCTAATTCAGCAGACAACAAATTGATGATACCAGGTATTGTTTTTATTTTTCCTAGAAAACAGGGTCCGGTTGTTCAAAGCGTCGTTAGCTTAACAAGCTCGTTAAGGGTTATTTCGTTAATTGTTTTAGCAGATTCAATACACAATATTCTGATATTTTTTCAGCAAAAAATATCAGAATATTTGTGTATCACTCGATGTAAATTTTAACGAATCGTTAACTAACCACATCGTTAGCTTTGAACAACTGGGCCCAGATTTTTACATTTCATGCAAACAGGTATGAAAAAAGATTTTTGTGGGAAAAAAAAAAATACACCTTACACCCCTTGCAAATACACCAGCTTTGAACAGAGTATACTAAGTCTGAAACTTTTAAAACCATGTATAATGCTTAAAAAAAAACTGAAATTGCCAAAAAGCTGAATATTCTCATCCCTAGCAAATTGTCTCTGTTTTTCTGTGGAAAATAAGGGCAATATCATAAATTTGTCCTCTGCTGAATTGTCAAAACCAGTTTTCTGAGAAGAAAAGGATACATATTTTAAAATATTGTCTGCTGAAATTTTTACCCAGATCAGCAGCAATTACCATATTTATTAAGCCTATGTGTTTGGACACCCTAACATACTTCTCCTAGCATTTGCACATGATGATTTGCCTACTCCATGATGTGTCTAAAAAGCAAATTGTTCTACGGCATCAGGTCTAGGTATGTACTGGTTGCTCAGGCATAATTGTCTTCATACTCACAGTAAATACAGAGCTATATTTATTTTATTTTTTCCGAGAAAATAAGGCTTCACAGTTCAAGTGAATTGTCTACTGCAGACAATTCACATAAAATGTGTCAACCATATTTTTTTTTTTTTTTTTTTTTAATTAGAATAGTGTCCACTGCTGTTGTGACTCAGGGCTTTAAAGGTTAACTCATTTATGTCTAACAACTAAAATATGTACCTATGGACCTAGACCCAGATCCAGCAAAATGTGGCATCTCAGAGCAGTGTTTGCTCTGACTGTTTGCTCTTACTGCAATGATAGAAGCAATTATGGCAGTTTTTACTTGCTTATGAGAAGTCTGTCTCCAGTTTAAAGGGGTACAATCTAGTACAGCTTAAAATATTCTAATCAGTTATGTCCCTTTGTTTGAAATGATAGTTTCTGTAGTAAAACAGCAAACTGGTATAAAATAAGGCTGTAAGAAGTGATAAAAAGAATGGCATAAAAAGACGAGTGCAGAAACAAATGACTGAGCCAGTCTGGTAGATGATTTTGTTCCAAATGTTTGTGGAGTGTCCTGTTTTTTTTTATATGTTAGTGTGATATATAGGGTTAGCAAAAGTCTAGTAGACTGAAAAAGGCAATGGAAGATGAAGTCCAGAAAACTGATTTAAGAGCATCTGATCCATGCTTATACTGTCAGCCACATATTCAGCAGTTTATGGAACAAGTATGTTAAGTAGTTAACCCATATATGCCTAATGAACTTTCCCATCCTTATACACTGGACGAGGCCATTTGTTACTTAAGGGGTAGCAGGTTATTTTTTTCATTTTTGTTCTATTTGTAATTAAAATTCCTGTAAGCAAACAGTGAAGACCTTGATCAGACGCCGCATAATGCGGCGTCTGATCAAGGTCTGCACTGTTTGCCTATGTTACACAAAAGGGATGCCAGGCTTATATAGGTTAACGTTACAGTGGCAATGTTTAGAGGAAACATTCCGCACTTCTAATAGCGTTCATGGGAGTTTTTGTCTCCCATTGAAATACACTGTTTAAGAGTGACCGAGGCTTTGATCAGACTGCTGTGATGCTGACCTCTGATCTGGCATTCCCTGTCCATACATAAAATATGCCCTCAGAAATCTTTTCACATGGTATATGTGAGGGGCAAGTGGGGGTGGGGGTGGATCTCATTTTATTTTATTTTGGTCTGGATTTGGCAAACAGTCTGAGTCAACATGTAAAACAAAGTCTGATTCAACATGTAAAAACATTAATTAACTCTTAGCACTCTTGGTAAAATTTCAGCAGACGGCATATTGAAATATTTTTCTTATTTTTCCTAGAATACAGGTTTTGAAATTTCACGAAAAGTGTCTCCATCAATTTGTCTTCTGCTAACTTTGCCCATAGAGTGATAAAGGTTAAAGCTGTCAACCCAATAACACATAAAAATCTACTTCTGAATTCATGACAGGGAAAAAGAACATTTCTTTCCAACCTTTAATATCAGAACTAATTTACCTTCATGCATATTTCTTGACACCCTATTGTATTTATTGACATGGATAACATCACCTTCTTCTGACCTCTGATTCTTTTTTTATATGACCCACAACAAGTTAGACAGGACCATCTCACATAAGCAAAATGTGCAGACTCAGATCAGACTGCGCATTTGCGCAGTCTGATCTGAGTCTACACATTTGCATCACCATTTCATTGAGTTTGCTAACAAATAGTGTGACACTGATGAAGCAAACAGCAAAAACAGAATCAATGCAGTCTGACCGGAATCAGTGTCATTTCCGCACATAAGCAAAATGTTAGGTCCAATGAAAGGGGTGCCCATATAAATATTTTTCTTATTTCTCAACGAAAACATACCTTGTGGGTACTCATTAGAATCATCTCTCAAGACAATTCCAATGAGTACCTACAATGTATATATTTTTGTTTGTGTTGAGGTTTTACGGCCCAGTCAACCCAATGGGGTCATGTCAAGCACGGTCAGTTTACCTAACCACACATTTACTGGGCAGGCTTAGTCCTCTAAGCGGTTAACCAGTATTGTGCACATTCTTTCGCTAGAAACTGACAACTGCCCTTCTTGAATAAGCAGAAGGGAGAGAATGACCGTAGAATATATTTCATGATCAATCTCCACGAAAGAATGTTGCCGACCTCGGCGGGGGTTGAACCCGCGACCTCCTGGTCTCCATTCGGACGGCGCATCCAACTGAGCCACCAAGGCCGGCTCAATGTATATATTTATTGAGATATAAGAATATCAATAAGGTTTGGTCAAAAATAATTGCATAAGCCATGACAAGAGTACATGTATATTTTTGCTCGCCAATGCTTCTACCTCTGTCATGATAAGGTATATTTTCGCTGGCCAAGGCTCCTCTCTCTGTAATGGGTTCTTAGTAGTGATTGCTTCCTCAATATTTGAGCAAGTATTGACAGTAGCTTTAAGTCCTGATTTCCTGCACAAAAGGAATAATTCAATAAAATCTGGTGTGGGTTCGTGAGGTGGTATTTACTTAGAGGCTGATGAACTTAGTTCAATATGGTAAGATTAACAGATACCACTAGAGTGAGATGAAATTTGTTGCTGAATTTCCTCCAAATGACCCTTACTGTTATTTCCTCCACAGAACCCTTACCTTTATTTCCTCTAAACAACCCTCACCATTTCCTTAATGCTTAGTATGGTGGGCAAAAATTTCATTAGACAATATTTTGGAATTATTCTTATTTTTCCCAGAAAATATGTTTTGACATTTTATGCAAATGGTCTCATTTTCAGGAAATGTCAAACTTATTTTCTGGGAAAAATAAGAAGAATATCACCACTTTGTCCAGTGATCTTATCTGCATTAATTCATTTATTCACTGGTTCCCATTTTCCAATAACACCTTCCTGTAAAAGCCGATAAACAATATTCCAAGCACGAAATTGCGGGGAAGGAGGTTATTATGGGATTTTCCATTATCGGTTGTGAAAAATCAACCATTATTAATCTTGAATATTTTGCATTTTAGTTATTAAAGTCTTAAAATCTTTTGTCAATTTTTGAAGGCTGATATTAGTAGATTGTTTTGCAAAGAGAAATTTATTCACTCAAGAGGATTTTATTGCCGCTAATTTTGGCAAAAGGTTTAGCCTTGATCCCTACGAAAATTATCAACTGTCGCTATGCAAGCGGAAATTTCTAATGAATTATTTGATTTTCATTTTTAAAAGAGAAAAAGTGTATTTCAACTGGAGCTCTTCAGCCTTTTTATCAATATATGAACATTTGAAATATGTTTGAAATTTTTAAAATTGTGTAACTATAAAATGAAGATTCCTTTATGAAATCGTCATACTACGGAATCCTTTATGTAACTGTCGTACTACAGAATCTTACTCCTGCCATAGGGGACGTGCTCTGACAAAATCTGGACCCGAGAAATTTTTTGTAAAGGCTACTTATCATTAACCTTTACCACTCTCTGGGCATTTTCAGCAGACGACAGATTGATGATATTTTTCTTATTTTTCCCAGAAAACAGGATTTGACATTTCATGCAAATTGTCTCCATAGGAGAAAATTTGCATGAAATGTCATATCCTGTTTTCTGAGAAAAATAAGAAAAATATTTCAAAATGTCGTCTGCGGAAAATTTTACCCAGAGTGCTAAGCGTTAACATTGTTTAAATCCTATATCAAAGAATGCATGGATCGGTGATGATTCTAATTTTACCATGACTGAGTCAGCTATAGATTAACTCATTACGATTTGCAAACATTCAAACAGACAAAGAATGAAGCACAGAATAAACATATAAATAAACAAACAAACAAAATAAATAAATAAATGAAATTTGTAAATACAGAAAAAAATATTATTAAAGAATGCACACACTACTGAACTTGAGATTCTGTTTTCACTGCTGGCATGGGAGTTGGCTGTAGATTCAACTTGTGATTTGTAAACAAAACAAAAAAAAAAAAAGATGAAACAAATAAATAAATAAATAAGGAAAGGAAGCAAAAAATAAATCTAAGCAGCACTCATTGCCAGCTTTGGGAAGCGCCACATTTCATTCAGTTTTATTACCAACAGAGAGTAATTTCGAATGCCAAATAACATACAAGGATCATTCAATATATTTTGACTGTTTTACCAACAGGAACTTTATGGGTCGTGAGAACACCCCGAATATCATATGCAAAGATCATAAGCATATTCAATTTTGATTGTTCACGACGAAACTTTCAGGTCTTGGTGAGCTTTGAGTATGCCACTCAGCAGATTGTCTATTCAACTCTGACTCATATGACTCCCTCACATTTCATCAATAGGAACAATCCTAGACAGACAGTTTTCACCCTCCATATGGAACTGGGAAAGATTAGCGGTAGTGATTTCCGAACTGCAGTCAGCCTGGTCTGACATCAAGTGATGGGGTACCCAATGGGCAGAAACCCTCCTCATTCCTAAATGGTTGCGAATAATTGTATGCTCAGACCCTACACACATGTAAGTCTTCTTTCACTTTTTAGAAGTTCCCTTACTTACTAACTGGATATTGAAAACAGTGCTTACCATAGGTCTAGATAAGAAAGGGTATCAGGTTAATATTTTTCTTATTTCTCCATGAAAAGACATGTTGTGGGTACTCATTAGAAGTGCATCAGCAAGGCCCTTCTAATGAGTACCACAACATATGTTTTCATGGAGAATTAAGAAAACCAGAACAGTGTTTTCTGAGGAAAACGTATGTCCCCCCACCAGTCTGAACAGACATATTGTTAAAATAGATTGTATCTATAATTAACTCAAGGTCACAATATATCTATATGTAAGTTTGGTCAAAATTCATCCATTCCTCAATGAGATAGGGTGCTGACAAGCCATTTTCTAAAATCATAGCCCTTCTGTAACCTTGAAATGGGACCAAGGTCACAAAAAATCTAATCAGTTCTTATCTCTGTCTCAACAATATAGCTGTGCAAGTTTGGTCAAAATCCATTCATTCAGCAGATAGCATACAGACAAGCCATTATCCAACAATATGAGCCCTCCTGCAATCTTAAAAATGGAGTCAAGGTCACCAAAATAAAATTAGTTATTTTCCATGCCACAACAATTTGGCTGCGCAAGTTTAGTTAAAATCCATCCAATCCTTCAAGAGATACAGTGCAGACAAGCCATTTTCCAACAATCTAAGACCTAGTGTGACCTTGAAAATGGGGTCAAGGTCACCAAAATCTAATCAGTTCTTTTCCATGTCACAACAATATAGATGTACAAGTTAGGTCAAAATCAATCCATTCCTTTAGGAGACAGGGTGCAGATAAGCCATTTACCAACAATCTAAGCCCTAGTCTGATCTTGAAAACAGGGTGAAAGTCCCCAAAATATAATCAGTTCCGATGCATGTCCCAAAAATATAGCTGCGCAAGTCTGGTCAAAATCTACTCATTCCTTCAGGAGGCAAGGTGCAGACAAGCCATTTTCCACCAATCTAAGCCTTAGTGTGACCTTGAAAATGGGGTCAAGGTCATCAAAATCTAATCAATTCTTTTAGATGTCTCAACAATTAAGATGTAGAAGTTTGGTCAAAATCCATTCATTTATTTAGGAGACAGGGTGCAGACAGCAATTTTCCAACAATTTAAGCCTTACTGTGACCTTGAAAATGGGGTCAAGGTCACCAAAATCTAATCAGTTCTTTTCCATGTCTCAACATTATACGAGGGATGTTCGAAATAAATTGCTTATTGTCCTCTAGCTCGATATCCATGCGGGGCACGATAAAAACCAATACATACCTGTATAGGGCTATTCAATATCTACACAATGGTGTATAAATGTACATGTTAGACTAAGTGTAAGACATAAAATTTGCCATTTGAATACACGCAGTCATTGACCACTGTAGTAAAAATGGTTGGTAGAAGCGTCAACAAAAAAGATGAAATACGGGCTTACATCAAAGCTCGCTCGAAACTTGGTTCTTCTTTGAAGAAGCTGATGACTGAAATTTCTACTGCTTTTGGACCTTCTTGTGTGTCTTATGACACAGTTCGGCGGTGGAAAAAGAAATTTGAGTCTGGTGTAGAGTCCATCAAAAATGCACCGAAATCAGGTAGGCCAAAATCTGCATCTCGTAAAGAAATCGTTTCCAAAACAAAGGAAATCAATGAAGGAGATGCCAGATTTACAGTTCGTGATATTGCACGAAAGGTAGGCATATCACTATCAATGGTTCACCTTATTTTGAAGAAGCATTTGAAAGTCAGAAAGATTTCTGCTAGATGGGTGCCACATCTGTTGACTGACGAGCAAAAGAGGCAACTGGTTAAAGTGGCCAAAAAGCTGCTTCAAATGTTTCCAAAATATGACAAAAAGCAGTTTGCCAATGTCGTCACAGGTGATGAAACCTGGGTCCATTATTTTGAGCCTGTCAGAAAGGTTAGCAATAAGATCTGGGCCACTAAACACTGCAAACGTCCAATAATTGCCAAACATTCTTTGAGTACAAAGAAGGTTTTGTATGCAATCTTCTTCTCTGGTGAAGGAGTCGCAATAAAAGTGCCAGTGAAAAAGGGCAAAAGCATCACCGGAAAGTACTACAAAGACGTAGTACTGAAGAAACTGAAAAAGTATTATCAGAAACGACGCCCTGCCACTGGTTTTAAATATGTCCATCTTCTACATGACAATGCCCCAGCTCATACCTCCGCAATAGTTACGGCGTTTTTGAAGAAAGAAAAAGTAACTGCTTTGCCTCACCCCACGTATTCACCAGACCTTGCCCCATGTGATTTCTTTTTGTTTCCGAAATTGAAAGCATTCCTTGCTGGGCGGAAATACCAGTCCCGACAGGCACTTGGATCTGCCATTCATCAGTACCTTATTACTGTGCCCAAATCAGCGTACCGTGACGCCTTCAAGAAGTGGATACATTGGCTGAAACTTTGCATTTCTAGCCACGGGAAGTACTTCGAGGGCATGAAATGAGTACTTTTGGGCTAACTTGAAATTTGAAGTCTCCAGATAGAAATAAGCAATTCATTTCGAACATCCCTCGTAACTGTACAAGTTTGGTCAAAATCCATTGATTCATTCAAGAGACAGGGTGCATACAAACCATTTTCCAACAAATCTAAGCCCTCCTGTGACCTTGAAAATGAGGTCAAGGTCACCAAAATCTAATCAGTTCTTTTAATTGTCCCAGCACTGTACATGTGCAAGTTTGGTCCAAATCTATTCATTCCTACAAGAAATAGGGTGCGGACAAGCCATTTTCCAACAATCTAAGCCCTCCTGTGACCTTGAAAATGGGGTCAAGGTCACCAAAATCTAATCAGTTCTTTTACATGTCCTAGCAATGTAGATGTGCAAGTTTGGTTAAAATCTATTCATTCCTTCAAGAGACAGGATGCATACAAGCCATTTTCCAACAATCTAAGCCATCCTGTGACCTAGAAAATGAAGTCAAGGTCACCAAAATCTAATCAGCATTTCCCCCCCCCTCCCAATGATATATTTGTGTAAGTTTGGCTAAAATCTGTCTATACAATAAGGAGATAGTGTGCAGACAAGAGGCTACGCCCCAGTTTTCAACAATCTAAGCCCTCCTGTGACCTTGAAAATGGAGTCAAGGTCACCAAAATGTAATCAGCATTTTTCCCCCCTCCCACTGATATATTTGTGTAAGTTTGGCTAAAATCTGTCCATTCAACAAGGAGATAGAGTGCAGACAAGTGGCTACGCCAACGCCGACACTGATGGGATCCGCACTAAAAACAAAATATCCGCGGGGGGACATAAATATCAATACTTTTGGATTGAAAAAAAGCACCTTAACTAGAGCTACGGACTTACACTTACAGTTCTGCCTACATGCTGGTGATCTTTCATGGTCTCTAGTCCAGACTTAAATTTATTTACTCATCTGGTTACTGTTCTGTATGAAAAAGCGCTTGTCCCGCATGCTCCCCTAATGCTTCAAAAATCTCTATTGGGCTTTTTTTTTTTGTTGAACTTCAATTTTTATGCAGCTGCGCTGATCCTGTGATGTGAACGTGGCCATGACACTTTGAGTGATGTCATTTGATATAATGACACCATACAGCATGATACCATAATAAATACACATTTAAATTGGAATTAGATAAATGTCAGCATGCAAAGTTTCAGCAGGATTGGTAATATACTTTTAGAGATATTTAGTAAAAGTTACTATACACTGAATGACCCTCATATCTTCCCGCAGGATTTTTGCATTCTTCTTCAGGGAATAGTAATCACTAACATTTATTTAGGCATAAGAATCAAACTCATAAAATATTTTGCATGTAAAACATACAATGATTGCAATGAAAATTACACATTATTGGATTATTGCTAATGATCGCCATATCAGCAACCCCCACCTCCTCATTTCGAAAACTCGCGTGATTTCATTGACGCAGATATCATGATTAAAGTTAGTCCATAAAGGTTACCGTATTATACCTTTGTATTGGGATGGGAAATAATAATTAAATTTCTAGCTGTCCCAATACTTAGCACTGCAAAAAGTAGTTATTTAGTTAGGAGTCCCAATACTTAGGTCCAATAGCTTAAAATGGCACAGATTATTACGGTAATGAAAATGTGTCATATTTGTGTTCACCATTTTGCGTATTTTCCAACCAGTATCTAGTACACTTAATCTAATGTTAGTTTATTATGTCCTAATTCTTTGGCTCATGAAAACTTATTATTTTCACAGAAGTGTACTTTAGTGTTCCATAAGTTTACTTTAGGTGTCCCAATACTTAGGTATTATATGGTAACATGGGTGAAAGTCCCAGAAAATCCTCAATACCAGGGCTCTGGAAATTTTGAAATCTGAATCGGTCCGGCCGATGGCGATGACGTCATCAATGAGCCCATTTCCAAAAAAAAAAAAATATGTATATATCACCTGTCACGAAAACTAATAACAATTGGCAGTCCTATAACTCATTTTAAATAATACACCTCAGCTCCGTTATATGACGGAAGTCCGGGTATAACGAGCATGATCAAAGCTGGCGTCATCAATAAATACAGTCAGGTTTGTAAAAAGAAAGAAAAGAAAAACAAAAAAAAAACAAAAAAACGGTTTTGTTGTTATTTCCACCTCCGCAGGGTTTTCCTAAACTATTTAGAAACAACTGATTCCCGTCTTGTATAAGCGCGAAGACCGCGGGAAACAGGAGAGACAGAACGAAACGACTTTCATGTAATAAAAAAGGCCTGCGCCACGGGCGGTTTTGCAGTTTTCAATGTTTCAAGATTTGACCAGACTGCTTAAATTTTAAGCACTGACCAATCTTGTCTAGCGCAAGTGGTGCATTACTTATTTTTACCGTGAAATCTACCTTGAATTATACTCGCGTGTTACGGCAGTCAACAACAACAACAAAAAAAAAAAGAAGCAATCAATAATACCCAGATCAGATGCCACTGTATGCGACATCTGATCAGGACGTACACGGTTTGGGAATTAATTTATCAAATCTGGGACCGACAAACCGTGTTGATCAAAACAAAAAAGAAGAGGAAGAAAACGGGTGCGTTCAAGCAGTGCATTCTTTTATCACTCTCAGTAAAGCGACCTTTGATCTTTTGGACACGCCGGCTGCACCTGGATGTTTTGCAGTCTCAGTGTATTCACACGTGTCACACAAACGATTAATTATCAGACAACCGTTACTGATGATTCGTGTTAATTGCTTGTTTACCGCACAAAGGTCAGTGAAGTGTTGATTTTTTGACAATGTTTGGATAATGACGTAATTAATTTGTGCTGCGGTAGATTGCCGTTATTCATCTGTCTCTCCAATATACATGT
This sequence comes from Anodontia alba, assembly GCA_964016985.1. Classification (NCBI taxonomy): domain Eukaryota; kingdom Metazoa; phylum Mollusca; class Bivalvia; order Lucinida; family Lucinidae; genus Anodontia; species Anodontia alba. The sequence goes on along the minus strand of OZ024825.1, from coordinate 11,459,833 downwards.
CAAATGACCGTTTAGAGCCTTTTAACTACCATAATATCGCATTTAAAAGGTGCACGGACGTTGTCAGTTTGGGAAGACTCGACCGTTTGTGATTTTTTTAGACATCATTGATTCGTGAAAATTGGTTGGTTGGGGAAAAATGGGGTTCAAGGCACAAACCTGTTGGACCGATTTATTAGCGTTTTGGGGTGTTTGAAATTGGTCCAGAATTCTTAACTTTGGTCCAGACCGGCTATTTTTCCGGTTTTCCCGAGCCCTGCTCAATACTGAAAATCCACTTTTACAATACTGAGAGTTACCTTTTCGTTACACTTTATACAAGATGAAAAATCTTCTCAATGCTGAATTCAGTATTAATACTGAAAACTTTCACCCATGTGGTAAACACAAAAATACACAGATTACCGTACTATATTTCAGGGGAATTGATATTGATATACTTTCAGGAGGGGCAATCGTGTCAAACTGTTTTTTCTTCCTGTCTGAAAAGGGGTCAATTCTGAAATGGGCTTCCCTTTGGGAGCAAATTCTTTCCTTTTAGAATAGACCCCTTTTCAGAAGGGCTTTGGGAGCAAATTCTTTTTTTTTAGAGCAGACCTTTTTTCAGAAGGGGCTTATTGTGCAGGAAAGCTAAAGGGTGGTCATAAAAATTGTCTCCCTTATAAAATAAAAATGTGAAATGATAACCACCATTATCATGTCATGGGGAGATAACTCTTGCAAAAATGACAAAATATACCCAATAGCAATCCCTAACCAGATCTCCACAATATCAATGCACATATCAAGTTTGGTGAAAACCTTGTTATTGTCCTGAAATGAAAATACTGATGTGTAAAGGGCAGATAACTCTGTCAATAACTGACGTTTGCCCATTAGCAATCCCATACCAGATCTCTACAATATCAATGCATATACCAAGTTTGGTGAAAATCCTTTGACATTTACTCTCAAGTTATCATCCAGAAATGAAAATACTGATGAACAGATGGATGTATGAAAGTCCAACGGACTGACACACAGCAAACCAGTGTGAAACCGTAATACCCTGACAGAAAATTTACCAAATGTATCCAGTCCCCTCAAGTGAATGGATACACCATCAAGAGAGATCACTCTGATGAGGAAGTATTTACCTCCCTTCTCAAAAGCAACTACTCTTGACATGCAATCAGGGCCTTTTTTACCCTCCCTCCACTGGGAAGTAGCCTGCTTTGATTAAAGAAGAAACCAAAAAAGTCAATATTTTTAGAACTTATTTCTCCACAAAAACATATGTTGTGGTACTCATTCTAATGAGTACCACAACATATGTTCTCATTGAGAGGCACCTCTGATGAGTACCCAGAATGCATGTTTTTGTGGAGAAATGAGAAAATATTTATCTGGATATATACTTATCTAGAACTATGGAGTGCTATGGAAGTTTAGTTTTCGCATGCTATTCACAAAGATACAGACTAAATATTGGTGTAGGCCCTCCCTTGAGAAGGATATCGATTCCTCTTGCATAGACCAATTATCAGGTAACAATATTTACCCTGTGTATTGCGACAGACAGACAGGAGCAAACATGCAGACCCAGATCAGATGCCGCAGTATGCCTCCACTCCATTTGCCTCTCACTTAGCAGTTTTTTGACGCATGAAACAGGGTAGTATAATGGACTTGTTCTAATTTTAGGACAAGTATGGTAAGGAATTAAGGTATCCAAAAATTTACTGTAAATACACTACTTTCAACAGAATGTTCATTACCTGTATATTATCACCTTATTATCATTATCCCAACAATCGTATTTACTCTCAATATTCAGACACCTTCACCCTTAAAGCGCCAATCACAACTGCAGCAGACGACATTCTAAAAAAAAAAATTATTTTTCATTGACATTTCATGTGAATTGTCTGCTTGGCAGATAATTCACATGAAATGTCAAGACTTGTTTTCTCTGAAAAATAAAAAAATTTTTTTTTAGAATGTCGTCTGCTGCAGATTTTGCTTGGCACTTTAAGGGTTAAATTCTAACCATATTTGTCCTAAAATGTGAACAATTCCATTTAATAGACCTGCCTACATATTGTATGCCTTCTTTCCTCATACAAAACAGCCCAAGACCTGTAGCATTAGTGGAATATCTATGGGGCATGAGGTCAGGACAAGTCCGTTTTACCAACTATCCATATGTCTTCAACTATCGGTATGTGGCAAACAGTGTCGACCCTGATTAGATGATATTTTCTGCAGTGTCTGATCTGTGTCTACACTGTTTGCTCAGGCCAGTCTCTCCAAATGCTTAGGGTAAATAAGATAGACCAAAATATTGTTAAAACGTGTTATAACAGGACTCCTAAATCCCATTTGGTCAATTTTCTATAATAGCTAATGACTATAATAATTATTGCATCTCAGTACATGAATTCTTTCCTTATCACAATTCCACCATCTTGATATATCTGAAACACTGTTGAAAGATGTTAAACAAAAATCCATCCATCCATCCTCTGATAGGTGATCACTATTGATAAAACTGATGATCTAGCTTGGCTCACAAGGTAGATTGGAAATATTTTCTGGAAGGAGCTGATGGCAATTATGTCAAGAGAGACAATTCTTGCAAATTCAAAGAAATCAATTTTCATGAATAACCTTCCTTTCTTTTGTCTATAACAGCAACCTTTACAAAAGATCAATGTAATTATATCCCGAAAATGACTGATAACAAATTTGTGACATTTTTCTTATTTTTCTAAGAAACGTGGGCTTCATACTTCCTGAGAATTTTCTCCATCTATAGTTTTTTTTCTTGTTTCAGTTAAGGTGACTAGATCTACTGGGTAGAATTACCCCATCTTTTATAAGGGAACTAGAAATGTGTCCACAGTACACGGATGCCCCTGCTGTGGGGTACCTGACTATAAAACTGCAAAATTCTACCTGGTACAAATGCCTTAACCTGAGTCTAACAGGATCATGTATGTACGTACACACTTTCGTACAGGACATACATTCGTACCCACGTACGGAAAACCGAAAAACTATAAGCCCCCGGCATCATCCGATGCGGGGGCATAAAACAGATTTTGTGAACCCCTTTTTGCTTTATTGCACACCAAGCCCTTCTGAAAAGGAATCTACTCTAAAAGGAAAGAATTTGCTCCCTATTTGAGCAAATTCTTTCTATTTGGAGATGACCCCCTGTTCAGAAGGAGATAAAAACAATTTTGACAGAGCTGTCTATCTTCAAAGTATTTCCATTCCCAATGAAAAGTATCAACAGCACCATTATAGTATCAACAGAGCCAGTACCAGGACACGATATGCCTTTGTAATGGTCTGTACAGGGCAGTTCCTTGGAATCACTAGGGCTGGCGATGATGACTTGGCGTTTTATGTCTGTTTCAATATTATTTCACCCTTGTCCTGCTGAATAAATTAACCCTTGTCCTGCTGAACCCGGATATATCCTGTTTTGCAAACAGTGTAGATCCAGATCAGTTGGCTTCTTCAGAAGCCAACTGATCTGGATCTGCACTGTTTGCCATCAAGTATGCAAATTTATAACAACAATCTGGATCAAGTGACCTGATTGGCTGAAAATTAGAAGTGGGTGTGGCATCTTAATTTATTCAGCAGGACAAGGGTTGATGCCACACCCATTTCTAATTTTCACCAATCAGATAATTTGATTCGGATTGATGCCATAAATTTGCATATTTAATGGCAAACAGTGCAGATCCAGATCAGTTGGCTTCTTCAGAAGATCTACACTGTTTGCAAAGGCAGGGTATATCCAGGTTCAGCAGAACAAGGGTTAAGTCATATCCAGACAATGAAGGAATGATAATGAAAGACTCTGTGCAATGAAGTGCAATAAAGTGATCTGAATTCCACTTCTAGCGCGATTCAAACCTGGGACATCCTGAACCAAAGTTACACTTCTTGGCCATGTTGATGCTTCTATACTAGGGCTAGGTCCATTGAATAATAGTACAGCCTTATTACTTAACAGCATTCAACCCTTGTCCTGCTGAATAAATTTAGATGCCACTCGATCCACTTCTAATTTTCAGCCAATCAGATTACTTGATCTGGTTTGTTGATATAAATTCACATACTTAATGGCAAACAGTGCAGATTCAGATCAGTTGGCTTCTGAACTGATCTGGATCTACACCGTTTGCAAAGGCAGGGTATATCCGGGTTCAGCAGGACATTAGGGTTAAATATAATGTGACTAAAGATTACCACAGCCCTGGAAAAGACTTCTTTTTCAAGCAAAAGGTCTTTTTCATTTTTATTTTCCTACAGCTCTACAAAATGTGAGGCACTTCTAATGAATAGCTTTCATTTAGTGAAGAAATAGGAAAATATTTATCTGTATATACTGCTTCCCTAGTATGTAGACTGTATAGAAATATAGGGAATTAACCCTTGTCATGCTGAATAAATTAAGATGCCACTCCCACTTCTAATTTCCAGCCTGAATAAATTAAGATGCCACTCCCACTTCTAATTTCCAGCCAATCAGATCACTTGATCCGGATTTTTGATAGAAATTCACATATTTAATGACAAACAGTGCAGATCCAGATCAGTTGGCTTCTTCAGAAGCCAACTGATCTGGATCTACACTGTTTGCTAAGACAGGGCAATCGTGTTCAGCAAGAGAAGGGTTAAGTGTTTGTGCCAGGCAGATACCGTATTAACCCTAAGTATTGGGACACCTCAACTCCTAACCATACTTCTTCTGAAATTTGAAAATGGCCTGTTCCAAAACCCACTGATGTGTTAAAAAATATTGCTGGAAGAGCGACAAACAGTGTTCAGCATCTGATTTGGGTCTTCAATGTTTGCTCAGGCCTGTCTGTCCCAATACTTACGGTTATTAGGGTTTGAAATATCAAGCCAAAATAGTTTAGCTGTAAAAAAAAAAAAAAAAAAAATATGTCTGTTGCAGTTGTGATTAGCAGTTTATGGGTTAACACTCTCTAGGCAAATTCAGCAGACAACAAATTAACTCTTATTTATCTCAGAAATTGGGTGTAAGACCTTAAGCAAATTGTCTTCTTTGGAGGCAATTTGCTTCACATATCAAACTCTGTCTTCTGGGAAAAAATATTTTAAAATGATGTCTGCTGAAAATTTTAATCAGGATGCTATGCCTGAGGATTGTAGGCTAAAATAAACACAGCTGTGATACGTGACTTTTTTTCAACTATGAACTGTTAAGTTAATACTTTTCTCATTTCTCTTCAAAAATATTTTCTTTGGTTCTCATAAGAATTGTCTAATCCACGATTCTTATACACACCCAACATGTATGTGTTGCAATCAAAGCTCCAGATAAGACACATTGAGGCACTTCAAATGAGTAGCCATAACAAGTGTTTTGTTTCTGAGGTGCTTCCAATGAATACCCACAACATACCGTTTTCAACCTAATTATTGCACATACCCCTATAAGCGCACAGTCAAGCAATTCCATAATCTTCAGATTACAGCCAGTGTACTTTTTGTCTACTTTATAAATGCATATGTTGTGGGTACTCATTTGAATTGCATCGACAAGTCGATGCAATTCAAATGAGTACCCACAACATATGCGCAAGTCGATGCAATTCAAATGAGTACCCACAACATATGCTTTTATAAAGAAAATCAGAAAAAGAAAACACAAAAACACTGCAAAAGATCATTTGACAAGTCTTTCACTGTTATGGAGAGCGATACAAAGTAACTTTTGGTGAAATACTGAAATATAAAGGTCATTACACACTTCAAATATCGTAAAGAATGGGGTGAAAATTCAGCGCGTAATTGTAACGGAGTGGAAATTGTAAGCGCTGATAGTTGAGCATATTTTTTCTTATTTCTCCATGAAAAGTTGTGAGTACTCATTAGAAGTGCCTTGCTTCAGTGAGGAACTTCTAATGAGAACCAACAAAAACGTTTTCATGGAGACATGAGAAATATATCAAACATTTGAAATGAAGATTAAGCACCTTATCAGTAGCTATGTCTTATACCTCTTAACCATCACAACAACTGTCGTCTGCTTTGTCATCTGCTTGTGATTTTAAAAGTCATTTTTGCAAACAGTGTGGACCCAGATCAGACTGCACACTGTTTGCCTGTATGCAAAAACAGGATTGAAAAGTTTGCAAGAATATTCAGCAGACGACATAAACAGACGACATTTTCAGATGCAGGTTTTCTTGGCATTTTAAGGGTTAAAGCCCTATTTATAAGCAAAATTGCAGTAGACAATATTCTAAATATTTTTAAATATTTTTCAAAGAAAATAAGACTTGGCATTTTATGTGAATCCATTCACATTAAATGATGTCTTATTTTCTCTGGAAAATACACACATACAAAAAAAAAATCAAAATGTTGTCTGCCACAGTTCTCATTAGCACTTTAAGGGTTAATCCTTTCAGCGCTGCTGACTGAAACAGACACCTGTGGAAACAGTGTAGATCTAGATTAGATGGCTCATAACAAGCCATATCATCGGGATCTACACTGTTTGCCATTCTGTTTTCGATTTTATACTAAAACCCCTTTTTTCATCAATGGACTTATCCAAAGTAAGGGACAGAAGAGTCAATTTCAGAAAGTCAAAGTTGAAAGGGTTAACTTGAGTTATGCGTGGAAGTGACATCTGTCTCCAGACAATATTGCCTTCAGATGAGTCGAGACAGGATAAAAGGGTTTATAAATGTTACGAATGTAGGCCCTGAATGATCTGCACACCCATACAATCTAATCTGGACATTCACTTTTCATCCCAATGACATATAAAAAGTCCCCTTAACATTTAAGGGGACATCAAAGGCCCTAAACGCACCACGCAGCTGCACATGATGACAAGGCTTTCAGTATGTGCATTTATGACAAAAACCAGTTTTGCCCGCCACTATTCATATCATAATCAAGTTTCTGGCTGAAACATATTATGGCCATGTAATTGCAGTATTGATCCTGCAAGTGTCATGCCCTTCAGACAAAAAATTGCCAAGTCTGGTGAAAAAATGAGCTGGCATACGAAAAAAGGGACTTTATGGTGGTTTGTGGTTCTTTGAATGTGTATACCATGCGCAGTCTCATATTTGGGCTAGACATGCATTTTTTGCCCGAAGCTTCCTCAAGGTCTCTCCTACACATCTACGAACAGCAAAGGCTCTGGTGAGACTGTGCTTATGCGCAGGGTCACTTGAGCCTTTGCTAGTCTCCTATGTGATACCCTTTTCTCATGTGCTGGCTCAAATCTGTTAATGCTTTGCATGCTGGGTAAAAAGTTCAGCAAATTTGTCTTATTTTTTCCCAAGAAAACAGGGTTTGACATTTCATGCAAATTGTCTCAATATCCAAATGAGAGTGAATATATCCTTAGCATGCTTATCATAAATTTCAGCAGAGGACAACCATTTTTTATCTTATTTTTCTAGGAAACTAGGACAATATTTCATGTAAATCGTTTCATCGTCACAAGAAATGTCAAGACCTGTTTTCATGGAAAAATATAACTATTTTGAACATGTCACCAGTTAAAATCTAAATTGTGCACACTGGGATATGATCTGGTTAAACAGAAATGGAGCTGAATGCTAAGGATGGTGCAAAAAAAAAAAACCCAAAAAACATTAAACTATAATACCCCGCCATTCGGGCAGATAACTCTGTCAAAATTTGACGAAATTTGCCCATTAGCAATCCCAAACCAGATCACCACAGTATCAATGCACATACCAAGTTTGGTGAAAATCCATTGATGTTTACTCAAGTTATCATCTGGAAACGAAAAACGGGTGGACGGATGACTAACAGATGGACAGATACAGGGACGTCCAATGTGAAACCATAATACCCTGCCACTATAGTGTGGCGGGGTATAAAAATGACAGTTACTAGACTGAAATATAGGTCACGGTCATAAAATGATACTGCAGTGCTTGAGTCCCTATTAGGGAAGAAAAATTAACCCATTGTAGACTGGATAGACTCCCCCAACACTATATATTGGAACAGTCCAATTTCAATTACATCTGGCTATGAGATTTACATATTCCTAGAGCAAATTGGCTAATTTTTTTTTGACTGATTGTGTTGGGGCTTAATGACATGTCAACCCTTGTGGGTCATTTTGTGTCCTCTCCCAGAGAAAGAGCGAAAAGAGATAGAAGAGATAGTAGAGGAGATGAAAGAGAAGAACAGGGAAGAAAGAAGAACAGGAATGAAAGTGAAGAAACAGAAGAAATAGAAACATTCCCCCTCTACCTTTACCTGCTACAAGGCTAGCAGACCTTGCCCAACTTAGGCCAATATCAGTTGTACGCCCCAGTAATGCTAGATACATGACACCTTCGCCACACCCGACCCCCCGCCGCACCCCCCAAAACAAGGCTAAACTGTTGGCAAAAAGTGAAGACCCTGATCAAATGCCACGTTCTGCAGAGTGATCTGGGTCTGCACTGTTTGCCAGTTACCCTTTTAGGGGTCTCCCGACTACAATGGGTTAAAGTATTCCAAGTTTGATGACTGTAGGTCATACAGTTAATCAGGGCCCAGTTGTTCAAAGCTAACGACATCGTTAGTTAACGATTCGTTAAAATTTACATCGAGTGATACGCAAATATGCTGAAATTTTTTGCTGAAAAAATGTGAGTAGCTTTTAAAAGCTACTCACATTTTTTCAGCAAAAAATTTCAAAAAATGTGAGTAGCTTTTGCAGTGCAAAAGCTACTCACATTTTTTCAGCAAAAAATTTCAGAATATAGTATATTGAATCCACTAAAACAGTTAACGAAATGACCCTTAACGAGCTTGTTAAGCTAACGACGCTTTGAACAACCGGGCTAAATGCTAGAGCTGATGTAAAAATGGTAACATTATTAGACCATGAAAAACTGGCAATGCTCATAAATTGCTGCTGCACGTTTGACTCTTTGTTAGGGAGAAAGTATATGTCAAGGACAATTTTAGGTACAACAGATGTTCAGAAATGCACACAAGGGTGGTCGCAAACGGTGACATTTGGACAAACAGACGGACAACTGGACATCAATATTGCACCTACTTGCTCAAGCAGGTGCAAGACGAAACAAATTTGTCTGAAAGCCTTTTTACCTGTAGCACTATCATAAATAAGATGCTTTTTTCCATGCAAAAGTACGGATATTTTTTCTTATTTCTCCATAAAAATGTATGCTGTGGGTACTCCTTAGAAGTGTGTCTAATTACACATAACATACGGTTTCATGGAGAAATAAAAAAAAAATAAGTCTTTGGATACTCCTTTTATCTGATTCTATGACTACGACAATATAAAACAACTTGTTAACACTTGTTTGTTTGTTTGTGTTGAGGTTTTACGGCCCAGTCAACCAAATGGGGTCATGTCGAGCACGGTCAGTTTACCTAACCACACATTTACAGGGCAGGCTTAGTCCTCCAAGCGGTTAACCAGTATTGTGCACATTCTTTCGCCAGAAACTGACAACTGCCCTTCTTGAATCAGCGGAAGGGAGAGAATGACCGTAGAAAATATTTCATGAACATTCTCCCCAAAAGAATGTTGCCGACCTAGGCGGGGGTTGAACCTGCTACCTCCTGGTCTCTAGTCGGAGGGGGCGCATCCAACTGAGCCACCGAGGCCGGCCACATGTTAACACTTAAAGCACTATTAAAGCAAAATTGTAACAAGACAACAATTTATTTATTTTTTTTTTTTTTCTGAGAAACTAAGGCTAGACATTTCATGTAAATCATCTGCTAGGCAGAAAATTCAAATGAAATGTCAAGCCTTTTCTCTGAAAAATAGAAAAGATCAAAATGTTGTCTGCTGAAGTTGTGAGTAGTAGATGTACCTTAAAGTTTAAACAACCCTGTACAAAAGAAATCAATATAAGTGATAAGGTACCAAGTAACAGCTTTTTCAGCTCAAAACCTTCATTTATAAGCAGTGGGCCATAACATGCGAAAACAACCCTTATGGCAGCAAATGGGGTCAATAAAAGCCAAGACCCACTGTTACATTTGCAGTCTGATCAGTCTTCATTGCATGTTAATCCTGAAAGTGTTAATCACAACTGCAGCAGATGACATTTTATTTTGTAATTTTCAGAGAAAATAAGACTTGACATTTCATGTGAAGTCTTATTGGCTGTGAAAAATAGTAATAAAAAAAAATAATGTTGTCTGCTATAATTTTGCTCAGTGCTTCAGGGTTGAAAATGGGTGGTTACGCATTAGAGCTGTAATTCTTGTTATTATACATAAGATCTAATGCATAACCATCCATTTTCGACTATTTCCGTGGCAATTTCTCGACAATGCTGCATTGATAACCAAAATATCCATGCCACAAATAACCATACTGTATTATACGAAAGTATTGGGATGGGAAAAAATAATTAAATTTCTAGCTGTCCTAATACTTAGAACCACAAAAATTAACTATTTTGTTGGGTGTCCCAATACCTAGGTCCTGTAGTTGAAAATGGCACCAATTATAGATGAAAATGTGTCATATTTGTGTTCATTTATTTGTGTATTTTCGGACCACTGTCTAGTTAACCTAATCTACTGTTAATATTGAATAAACAGATTAGCACTTATTGTTTTGTTTTGATTTATGATCCCCTCGTTTATCTATCATGTGTTGAAAGCGTCCCAGTGAAAATCACATACTGCTTCCCCGCTTTATTGGGTATTTGCACATTACTGATATCGCAAATGCGAGTAACAATCTATCTGTTCTAAAAAAACTGCCATTACATTGCATAATGACGTTATTATTGGGATTCATCTCAACGATGTTTTGGGGTTCATCTCAACAGTGTTTTAGGGTTCGCCTCAACGCTATTTTGCATTTACGTTATCGGTAAACAATTCTGTTGAATTTCTTTTTATTATTATTTATTTACAGTTTTGTTACTGTTGTTGTTTTTCTTTGTAGTTATTAATGCACTCGAGTTGCAAATTTAAACATGTGACGTTACATGACAACCACTTGCGGTACTTTTAAAATGGCGACATATCCAGACTGATGCAAATGAATGTGCGTTTTCGTTTTTGCAGATTTCTTGAATTTATTGATGAATATTCTCAAAGAAAGATTTTATTTACTTCCTACTTTCTAACCAGCCTGCAGTAGGAAACCCCCTGGTTTTTTTTTGTTGTTTTTTTTTTATTTGGGTTTTACAGCCCTTTCAAGAATATTTCACTTATACCGAGCCAATTGTTCATCAGAGGTGGGCGAAAAACTGGAGAACCCAGGGAAAAACAACCTGACCATACGTAAGCAGAACTTGGCATTCCCACATGTGACCCAAGCAAGGCTCAAACAACAGCTGTAAGAAACCTAATGAAACCCCGTTGTATGCTAGATGTAAAATATTATGTGACATCACTTGTAAACAAAACAAAACACAGACGGAGAAAACAGTTTAACCCTGTTGTACAGATCATTTTGTCACCCAAATGCACTGTCTCCATTCATGTGGTACAAAAAATTTCTGAAATTTTTGGCAATTTTTGATATGTCCCAATTCTCAGGGTCACAAAAAATAATTATCATTACAAATTGTAAAGGTGTCCCTTTACTTTAGGTGTCCCAATACTTAGGTATATTACGGTATGTGTCTATTATGTGTGTGTGATGATATGCTGAACTTCTAGAAAAGCACAAAATTAAATAAAGAACAATAAACACCATGAATTTCCACATGTTTTCTATGGCTTTCGATACACCTTAAGCAGGCCAAAAACAATTCAGCCAATATGCATAGGTAGGTGGTCTGAGATTTACCCTACAGATGCAGATATCAATGGGCTGTTGAATGTAATTCCCTTTTTTTTAAAATAACTTCCTCAAAACATTTATATCTCTAATGAAACACAGAAAATGCACAGTTTGTTTACCTTTTTGCGTCATCAAATTACCAGATGTCATTGTTTCACATTCTTATCTGATGGTCGTGCATTCTTTTGTTTGGTAGGTATGATTTATAAGGGGCCATAACAAACACCAGAATGGACACATAAAGTACCTATTACATACTGAACCTGTGTTTACTAGCTATTGAGCCACCACATGAATTTGGTTTGAATTATATGACACCACCAAAGTTTTCAGTGCTCCAGCTAAGATTTGAGGGCAGAGGGCTGCTGGGTAGTACACTTTTTACACAGTCATACAAGAACAAGGACACCATGTGTCAAATGTTGAGGTCAGTATCAAGGCATGTTACAAAATATAATCCCATTCCATAATAAATACCTCAAACTAGAATAAACATAAAACTGACCTTTAAACATTGATAACTTTTTAAATTTTGGTCTGAAATTTCACTAAAATGTAGGGTTTTATGTTTGGAGTTGAAATAAGGCAGAGGGCAGAGGAGCACCAGAAGAGGGCAAGAGGAGGGGTGGCCCACCCCTCTATAGAGGGTTAGCTGGAGCAGTGGTACTTTTTTTAACTTATCAGGGGCCATAAATCTGTAAAAAGTTATATCAAAAGTCACTAATAATATAAACCTAAGTACAGTCCAACCTGTGTTAAGCAAGCACCTAAGGGAAGAGCAAAAATGGTTGCTTAAGACAATTGCTTGCTTAATACAGTTTAATTTTCACTTATTTGAATTTTAACAATAAAAAATATGGCCTCTTAATAGAAGTGATTGCTTAACCCTTGTCCTGCTGAACCCGGATATACTCTACCTTTGCAAACAGTGTAGATCCAGATCAGTTGGCTTCTGAAGAAGCCAACTGATCTGGATCTGCACTGTTTGCCATAAAGTATGTGAATTACTAGCAACAATCTGGATCAAGTAATCTGATTGGCAGAAAATTAGAAATGGGCGTGGCCTTTTAATTTATTCAGCAGGACAAGAGTTAATACAGGTGGCCTTTAACACAAGTTTGACTGTATTGGACATATAGGCCTGTGAAAATAGTGTAGAGCCAGATCAGGCACTGCAGAATGCAGCAGCATCTGATCAAGGTAAACAGTCTGCCACTCATCTATCAGTTTAGATACATTATTTAAACAGGTAGTATAATGGATTTGTTCAAAGTTTATGACAAGTATGGTAAGAAGTTAAGGGGAACGGATACACTTTCAAGGGAGGCAACTCTTTCAAAACTGTTTCGGCTCCCTTCTTAAAAAGAGTTTGCTTTTTCCTATTAAAGCAGACCTCTTTTCAAAAGGGACATATTGTGCAGGAAAGCAAACAGGAAGTAACACAAGTTAGCTCCCATCTTAAAGACGGCAGAAAATCAGACAGGTGTTTCCAGTCACCTTGAGATGTCTCTTTAACCCTTGTCCTGCTGAATAAATTAAGATGCCATGCCCATTTCTAATATTCAGCCAACAAGATTACTTGTCCAGATTGTTGATATAAATTCACATACTTAATGGCAAATATTGCAGAGCCAGATCAGTTTGCTTCTTCAGAAGCCAATTGATCTGGATCTACACTGTTTGCAAAGGCAGGACATATCCAGGTTCAGCAGGACTAGGGTTTAGGTCTCTCATAAATTAGGGAAAATAAAATAAGACATGTCTAAAGTAAAGACACAACTCTAGATCAGTCACTTTCTATTCAACCAAAAAGTATTGGTGTTTTACTTGTTTCTCACCAAAACGTATCATTAAAGCATAGCTACAGATAAGAGGGGGTATCCACATATTAATTTTCTTATTTCTCCACAAAAACATATGTTGTGGGTACTCATTAGAAGCGCCTCGGCGAGGCGCTTCTAATGAGTACCCACAACATATGTTTTTGTGGAGAAATAAGAAAGACATCAGCATTTTTCGGATGAAAAAAGCGCCTTATCTGTTTCTATGTTAAGGGTACTCCTGGAAGTGCATCAGATTGCACTTCTAATCAGTACCAAGAACAGGTCTTTATGAGGAGTAAAAAGAAATACAGATACCCCTCTTATACACAGTTACATGCACTATTTACTTCACCTACCTGTCTGCGATCCCTCCTGGCTGTATGTCCTGCACAAATATCCCAGACTCCCCTTGATTGGCCACAACGCTGAATCCTAGTGACTGTTTCTCCGGCTTGAACAGTTTGATGACCTCCACCTCCCGACCTTCAGCAGCGGACTCAATGACTCGCTGGAGCTCCTCATCATACCCAGGAGTTGTCTTGTATGTGTTGGAGGTTTTTGGCAAGACCGGGGATTCTGGTTTGAAAACGGGGTTCACATGTCCCTCCTCTATGTGAAGTTCTGGCAATAATTCAAAGTCACACTCTTCTAGCCCTTTACTCTGGTTAACCTGGACAATATGGTAACAAACCGTATTTACTCTAGGTATTGGGACACCTTATCTACTTACTATACTTGTCCTAAAATTTGAAAGAATTCATTCTACTACCTACTACTGCTGTATGGGAAACACTGTGGACCCTGATCAGATGCTGCATTTTGATCAGATGCTGCATTTTGATCAGATACTGCATTTTGATCAGATGCTTGATCAGATGCTGCATTTTGATCAAATGCTGCATTTTGCAGCATCTGATTTAGGTCTATACTGTTTGCAAAGGCCTATCTGTTTCAAAACTTCGAGGGTTGAGCGCAAGACTGTAGTAACTCAAACATATTTTTGAAACCCTTGTTTAGGTGCAACTTTGACCCCTTTGTAAACAATGGAAATTTAGGTGCCATTGCTCATACTAGCAATGGCACCTAAATTTCCATTGTTTACAGAAAGAAATGTTATAATCTTCATAACGCCTTCATGGTGAGGAAGTTAAGTATTGGGAAAAATCACCATCTGATTTACTACAGTCTTGCGATCAACCCTCGATTAGAGTTATTACAGTAAATGTATTTCATTTAAACATTTTTAACCTTTAATGTACTAAGCATAACTGTAGCAGATGACATTCTATTTTTGTTTTTTCGTATAATTTTTTAGAAAAAATAAAACTTATCATGTCATGTGATTCATCTGCTCTGCAGATGATTCACATGAAATATGAAGCCTTATTTTCTTTGAAAAAAAAAATATGAATCCAATACACTAATGTTTTCACAAGATATCAAACGGAAACTATTTTTCAACGTTGAAAAAGGGCTGTAACTCCCAAATTATACCCTAAATCGAACCACCTATATTTTATGATTATATACCCATGTATAAAATATGAATCCAATAATCGAACTTGACCTATAATTTATGATTATATACCGGTGTATAAAATATGAATCTAATATACTAATCTTTTCAAAAGATATGGAACGGAAACCATTTTTCGAAGTTGAAAAGGAGCCATAACTCCCAAAATAATTGGTGGATTTTACCCTAACTAGAACTTGACCTACATTTTATGATTATATACATGTGTATAAAATTTAATACACTAATCTTTTCAAAAGATATCGAACGTAAACCATTTTTCAAAGCTGAAAACATGGGTGAAAGTTTTCAAAAACTGAAATCCTGAAAAAAGGCGAGGGGTCAAGGGGGCCGCTTAGGCCCCCTTGTGGGTCCAGGGCAACGCCCTGGTGGGGATCCAGGGGGCAAAGCCCCCCGGAAGCTCCTTGATTTTAGCAATTTGCAGGCCCCAAAAATGGCTCCAAATTCGCAGGAATGTAAAAGAAAAGTAACATTTTTTCATACAATTTTGGTCTTATTTAACTGATGTACATGTTCAATTCATCTTTGAAAACTTTCTCAACACCATGTGTATTGATGTAAGATGCACTTGTTCTTCGAAACGGTTTTCTTCGCCACAGCAGCTTTTAAATCCTCACTCAAACGTTTAGCGTAGTTCAATAGATCTTCCGCAAGGGAGTATGGGAGGTAATGTTCACTCAAGAATTAGACTGATAGCCCTGACCTCTCAATCATGGAAGCACCCTTAGTTGATGTTGACTGATGATCCTGGGAGCACCTGAAAATTTACATGTGTAAAAAATATTAAACCAGCTAGAATACCAGCAATATCTTATCTTAGTATTTTAAATAGTTGCTCATTTTTGAACAGTGAAATGTGACAAATGTTTATAATTCATGGGTCCTTCTGATGTGTTGGACTCATTTTTATGATTAGATTGTGCATGAAATCAACAGGCATGGGAGTAACATGGTGCTGAAAAAAAAACCCTAAAACAAAAATTGGGCATAGGTTCCCCTGCAGTCAGCCGAATTTCATTATTCCCCCTACCCGTAATATCCCAGGCTAATAAAGAGTTGGGCAAGACAGACGAAAGGAAAAAGGGTGGGTGGGGTACTATGACTCATACTGACAAGTGTCCGCGTTCATAGTACCACCTTTTTCCAGCTAGACAGTGTAAGAAAAATTCTTACCTGGTTTGTTTTCATTATCATGTCACTTATTTTATGACTGGCGTCTTTGACGTGAATTCTGAAAGCCTTTCCACTTCCATTGTAAGTCTGTCTTTCCGCACGGTTCACAGAAGGAAACAGCGAGAGTGTTTTGTTGTTTTTTTCCCGACTTTCTCTCCCTCCACATCCTTTTCCTCTAGAAAGTCCCACGTCCATTGTTTTTAACACCTTTCTCCAAAGAATTGTCCGTATTGAGAGGTAAAATCTTCATCTTATCGAGTGTAAACACATGTGATAGACAACCAGTATTCCGAGATGCGGGTTGCTACGATCAGTACGGAGATTAAGTTTAGCGCGGCGCCAAGCTTAGCCCCCGCTGCCCCCCCCCCCCACCCCGAAATATCTCATCGGATTTACGCGATCCACGAAAATGATGGTTGGGCTTGTTTAAAATCCGGAATTCCGGCATAATCCGGAAAACTTTCACCCATGTGAAAAAGGGCCATAACTTCCATAATAATTGGTGGATTTTACCCAAAATCGAACTTGACCTACACTTTATGACTACATTGTATATACCTGTGTGTAAAACTTCAATCCAATACACTAATCTTTTCAAAAGATATCGACCAGAAACCATTTGTGTTATGTATGGGGCGGACGTACATACGGACAGCGGTGATACTATATCCGCACCCCACCTCCACCCAGCACTGAAAATGGCGGGGGCATAAAAACATACATTTTTGTGAACTTTTTGTCATTTTTTGCAAAATGAAAATATATTTTGTAAGTACTCATTTGAGTAACCTGGTTTCATGGCAGTTGACCTGGTTTGCTGAGATCCATGCATTGTTGAAGACTGAGGAGACTCCAATGTATGGGATTTGAGATACAGTTCGTTTCTCAAAAAAGAAACACATTTACGCTCTGTATAGTTTCCATGACAGATTGACTGTTTTAGGGTTTAATGACATGTCAACCCTTGTGAGTCATTTTGTGTCATCTCCCAGAGAAAGGGAGAAAAGAGATGGAAGAGACTGAAGAGGAGATAAAAGAGAGGGACAGGGAATAAAGAAGAACAGGAATAAAAGTTAGGAAACAGAAGAAATAAAAAAATCCCCCCTTTAACCTTACCAGCAACAAGAATAGTAAGCCTTGCCCAACTGTAAGCCAAATATTGTGGAAAAGAGGAGAAATTGCTCCTAAGCCCAACTGTAAGCCAAATATTGTGGAAAAGAGGAGAAATTGCTCCTTAGGAGCAATTTCTCCTCTTTTCCACAATATTTGGCTTACAGTTGGGCAAGGCTTACTATTCTTGTAATATCAGTAGGACACATGGTGACAAAAGATAAAGTTTACGTGACAGAAAAATTGTTTTAATGACTCCTGAAAAATGCCTCCCTCAACCCATTTTAGTCAGGAAACCCCCAAAAGGGTCATTGGCAAACAAAGCAGACCAATATCAGATGCTGCAGAATGCAGAATCTGATAGGGTCTACACTGTTTGCATTAAATACTGGAATTGCTATAAAACATAGTAACCAAAATTTTGCCAGACACCATGCTTTTGGAAATAGAATGGTCCAAAGAGCTGTGGTAGAAGAGTCTACCTGACATAAATGGGTTAACCCTTGTCCTGCTGAATAAATAAAGATGCCACTCCCACTTCTAATTTTCAGCCAATCAGATTACTTGATCCAGATTGTTGATATAAATTCACATACTTAATGTCAAACAGTGCAGATCCTGAAGCCAACTGATCTGGATCTACACTGTTTGCAAAGGCAGGACATATCCAGGTTCAGCAGGACAAGGGTTAACAAGCAAATTCCATGGGGAATTTATGTCCCCCGCCTTATTTTTATTTGAGGTGTTAAAAACGGTAAAGTTAACCAGAGGACCATTGGTCCTGTATCAATTACCTAAGTTGTTGTTGTGTTGAGGTTTTACGGCCCAGTCAACCCAATGGGGTCACGTCGAGCGCGGTCAGTTTACCTAACCACACGTTTACTGGGCAGGCTTAGTCCTCTAAGCGGTTAACCAGTACTGTGCACATTCTTTCGCCAGAAACTGACAACTGCCTTTCTTGAATCAGCGGAAGGGAGAGAATGACCGTAGAAAATATTTCATGATCAATCTCCACGAAAGAATGTTGCCGACCTCGGCGGATGTTGAACCCGCGACCTCCTGGTCTCCAGTCGGACGGCGCATCCAACTGAGCCACCGAGGCCCAATTACCTAAGTATTGAAGCAGGAAACCAGTGATAAAAAATAATTTCAAGATTCTGAAAAAAACCACATGCATATCTTCAGACCATCCTTAAAGCACCTGTAAAGTTTCAAAGGATCGGCTTAAAACTGTGGTAATAGTTACGGGGTCAAGGTACCTACTCCCTATACGCTTCTGTAGTATTAGAACTCAAAAAATGTCTAAGTTAAAAATGCAGAAAAAGTGGTAAAAAATTATTTCAGGATTCTAAAAAAACCACATGCATATCTTCAGGCCATCCTAAAAGCCCTTGTAAAGTTTCAAAAGGATCAGACAAAAACTGTGGGAGGAGTTAAGGGGACAAGGTACCTGCACCCTATACACTTCTGCAATATTAGAACTCAAAAAATGTCTAAGTTAAAAATGCGGAAAAAGTAATAAAAAAATATTTCAGGATTCTGAAAAATCAACCTGCATATTTTCAGGCCATCCTAAAAGCCCACGTAAAGTTTCAAAAGGATCAGCCAAAAACTGTGGGAGGAGTTACGGGGACAAGGTACCTACTCCCTATAGACTTCTGTAATATTAGAACTCAAAAAATGTCTAAGTTCAAAACGTGTAAAAAGTGATAAAAAATAATTTCAGGATTCTGGATAAACCACATGCATATTTTCAGACCATCCTTAAAGCACCTGTAAAGTTTCAAAAGGATCTGCCAAAAACTGTGGGAGGAGTTAAGGGGACAAGGTACCTACTCCCTATATACTCCTGTAGTATTAGAACTCATAAAATGTCTAAGTTAAAAATGCAAAAAAAGTGATAAAAAATTATTTCAGGATTCTGAAAAAAACACATGCATATCTTCAGGCCATCCTAAAAGCCCATGTAAAGTTTCAAAAGGATCAGCCAAAAACTGTGGAAGGAGTTAAGGGGACAAGGTACCTACTCCCTATACGCTTCTGTAATATTAGAATTAAAAAAAATGTCTATGTTCAAAATGTCTAAAAAGTAATAAAAATTAATTTCAGGATTCTGAAAAAACCACATGCACATCTTCAGACCATCCTTAAAACACCTGTAAAGTTTCAAAAGAATCGGCCAAAAACTGTGGGAGGAGTTAAGGGGACAAGGTACCTGCTCCCTATACACTTCTGTAGTATTAGAACTCAAAAAATGTCTAAGTTAAAAATGCGGAAAAAGTAATAAAAAATTGTTTCAGGATTCTGAAAAAACCACATGCATATCTTCAGACCATCCTTAATACATCTGTAAAGTTTCAAAAGGATCGGCCAAAAACTGTGGGAGGAGTTAAGGGGACAAGGTACCTACTCCCTATACACTTCTGTAGTATTAGAACTCAAAAAATGTCTAAGTTAAAAATGCAAAAAAAGTGATAAAAATTATTTCAGGATTCTGAAAAAACCACATGCATATCTTCAGGCCATCCTAAAAGCCCATGTAAAGTTTCAAAAGGATCGGCCAAAAACTGTGGGAGGAGTTAAGGGGAGAAGGTACCTACTCCCTATAGACTACTGTAATATTAGAACTCAAAAAATGTCTAAGTTAAAAATGCGGAAAAAGTGATAAAAAATTATTTCAGGATTCTGAAAAAAACACATGCATATCTTCAGACCATCCTTAATACATCTGTAAAGTTTCAAAAGGATCGGACAGAAACTGTGGGAGGAGTTAAGGGGACAAAGTACCTACTAAAAACTCGGAACCACGCGCCACGCACCACACGCCACGCACCACACCCCACAGAAAACCAAAAACAGTGTCCCTCCACTTTTCTTCGAAAAGGCGGGGGACAAAAAAAAAAAAAACAAACAATATTTCAGGACTGAATGTCCAAGTATATAAGGTAAAGCAACCATCTCAAATTTGCTAATGATGAATGCCCCTGCAAGTCGCATCCATGTAGTATTGCCAAAGCCTTCATGTACACTTCTGTTACTGTAAAAGAGACTTTCTCGAAATTTTTGTTGAAAAATTCGCTGTGTAACTCCACAATAATGTATATCTCATTTTTTTTTTGTTGATTTGTATTCTGAGAAAATTGCTGAAAAATTCCACACAGTCTTGTGGAGGACACATAGTTTTATCACAGCTCCAGGCAAGGGGAGTACCCTGATCAATTTTCTTTCTTACTTCTCTATAAAGATGTGGTTCTAAAAAGTACCATTTTTTATGTTTTCATGGAGAAAAAAGACAACTAACAATATGATTATAACTATAGGTTTATCCTAAGTGTTCATACACCTTAACTCCTTACCATACTTATTACCCGTCACCCATTTTAGAGTGAAATAACTGCCCCCACACTATATATTGGAAGAGTCCAATTTCAATTTTAGGTATGTCAGGCTATGTGATTTAGATATTCCTAGAGGCTATGTTATTTAGATATCCTGTGGTGTCTGATCTGGGTTCAGATCCAGGTCAGATGAAGCATTCTGAAGCATCTGATCTGGATCCACACAGCCTGCTCAGACTTTTTTTTTTGTCCTTCCAAATACTTAGGGTAACTACAGTACACTTAAATATGCGTACCTGTTCTAATTCTTGCAATGAATCTTGCAGTCCCAAGAGCTGTCTAAATAATGGGCTCTGTAGCATACAAATAAGGGAGGTAATTTCATCATCTTGAGAGTGATCTCCCCCTTCCCACAACATCGTCTGGAGATGATCCAGGCATTCTGTAGCATGTTCTGTATCTAAAAATAGATATTTAACATACATACACACATGGAAACATGGTATTACATGTAGAAATATTAATTGTAAAATGGGTATAAATCAACATCATCAACAACACAAGAATTCCGCGGAAGGCGTCATCGCACCTGCTGGGGCAAAAGTCACAGGAGCCACAATCAGAACGTGGTTATTAAATAAGTTTATTTCATTCTTAGCAGTGCTTACTTGGAAAACTGGGTTGAAAAAAATGTAGACAAAGTGCCTAGTGGGGCACATATATTCCATGCCAGTCCCATTCCCTCTAATGGCTATATCTTCAGCACTGACTTTTCGTATCAAACAGCCCAATGATAATGGAACGTTGACATAAATGTGTAAAAGTCACTGGAGCATGAAATATAGGTCAAGGTCACGGGTCAAGGTACCTGCTAATTCAGTACATCAAGGAGAAGCACAGTGCAAGGTATGGTGGTTGTAGGCCTTATAGTTGAGGAGTTATCAAACATCAACGTAAAATGTGTCAAATATAGGTCAAGGTCATCGGGTCAAGGTACCTGCCAAGCCAGTGCAATGAGGTGAAGCACTATGCAAGGTTTAGTGGTTGTAAGTCTTATATTTGAGGAGATACCGAACATTAACATAAAATGTGTCAAAGTCACTGGAGTGCACAATATAGGTCAAGGTCACCAGGTCAAGGTACCTGCCGAGTCAATACATCAAGAAGAAGTGCTATGTAAGGTTTGGTGGTTGAAGGCCTTCGGGACAGTTGAGGACATATGGAAGGGTGACGTAAAAGGTGTAAAAGTCAATGGAGCGCAAAATATAGGTCAAGGTCACCCAGTGAAGGTACCTGCGGAGTCCGTACATTGAGGAGAAGCACTATGCAAGGTTTGATGGTTGTAGGCCTTACAGTTGAGGAGATATTGAACGTTGACATAAAATGTGTAAAAGGCACTGGAGCGCAAAATATAGGTCAAGGTCACCGGGTCGAGATACCTGCCGAGTCAGTACATCTAGGAGAAGCACTATGCAAAGTTTGGTGGCTAGAGGTCTTACACTTGAGGAGATCTGGAACATTGACGTAAATTATGTCAAAGTCACTGCAGCCAAAATATAGGTCAAGGTCACCAGGTCAAGGTATCTGCCAAGTCAGTACATTGAGAAGAAGCACTTTGCAAGGTTTGATGGTTGTAGGCCTTATAGTCGAGGAGATATCGAACGTCGACGCAAAATATGTCAAAGTCACTGGAGCGCAAAATATAGGTCAAGGTCATCGGGTCAAGGTACCTGCCAAGTCAGTACATCTAGGAGAAGCACTATGCAAGGTTTGGTAGTTGTACGCCTTATAGTTGAGAAGATATGGAACGTCAACGTAAATTTTGTCAAAGTCAATGGAGCGCAAAATATAGGTCAAGGTCACTGGGTCAACATACCTGCCAAGTCAGGAGGTCAGGGAGATGTGTCATGCAAGGTATGATGGTTGTTGTAGAATTGTAGTTGATTAGAATACTAACTTCGACGTAAATGTCGAACTTCGACATAACGGAACTGTTAACAGACAGACGGACGGATGAACAGACAGACGAATGGAAAAGCGGGCACCTATGTCACAAAGTCCGGAGGTCAGGGAGATGTTTCATACAAGGTTAAATGGTTGTTTAGTTTTGTAGTTGATTAGAATACTAACTTTGACATAAATGTCGAAGTTCGACATAACAGAACTGTTAACAGACAGACAGATGGACGGACGAACAGACAGACAAATGGAAAAGTGGGCACCTATGTCGCAAAGTCAGGAGATCAGGGAGATGTTTCATGCAAGGTTTGATGGTTGTTTAGTCTTGTAGTTGATTAAAATACTAACTTTGACATAAATGTCGAACTTCGACATAAATGTTGACAGATGGACGGACGAATGGACAGACATACGGAAAAGCGGACGCCTATGTCGCAAAGTCAGGAGGTCAGGGAGATGTTTCATGCAAGGTTTGATGGTTGTTTAGTCTTGTAGTTGATTAGAATACTAACTTTGACATAAATGTCGAACGTCGACATAAATGTTGACAGACGGACGGACGGACGGAAAATCGGACGCCTATATCGCACCCTGCTACAAGCAGGTGCGATAAAAAAGCATGCAGGATTCCATAAGAGCTATATCAGCTGAATTATTCTAACCAGATCCCACAATATGAAGAATTTGGTAGGGTTCCTGAAAATTTCTCAGCCTTGTGTTGGAGTTCTACAACAGCTTAGCTTGTGCCCTATCACCATCTTTATTCACATACTATAAAAGGTTATGTAACCAAAAAATTAAATATAAATCCCATAAATTTTTAATAATCTACCATATCCTTTCGACGTCCTGCGTGTTCCAGAACAAAACACCCACTGCGTAAAAATCAGGTTGATAAATGGGGTGATGACCAGAGTGTATTAAAAAGGCAGGTAGAAATGTTGTTTCTACAGCCATGGTGTAATTCGCGTAATGATTTCACGTTTTTTCCTGTAAGTTTAATAAAACACGAACTTATTCCGCATATAAACACATCGGCATTTTTTTTTTTAATTTTATTTTGGGACCTTTAAATGGGAAAACTGTAACGCAAAACAACACTGTGGCTGTTATTTTTTTGTGAATTTCAATGGTATGGATGGGAACGACCATAACGTTTTCAAAAGGTTCAGAAATCTTTTTAATATGTATTGGTACGCTAAAATTTTGAGGATAGTCGTTACAATAACATACTCAAAATGAAAATTAATGTGAACCCAAAGGCCAGGGCCTACCAAAGTGGAATTCTAATAAGATGTAATGTTCCGTAATTGTATAATAATGATGATTCAATACATGTATATCATTTTTCTTGAAAACATAAAGTTCAGTCTTCTAGCTATTAAATCTAAGGCTACTTTCTCCTTGGTTGTTATCCCATCTGCTAATAAGTACTTTTTAAGGATGTAACACTTTTTAATATTTTTGGAAATGTGACAACACTTTGCTATTTTTAGCTTTTAATTATTAATTACATGTACATGTATGTAATTATGATATGTCAAGTGTGTCCATGCATAATTTATTATAGTCTCAGCTGTAATAAAAAAAAATTTTACTTTAAAAAACATTTATTTGTTCGTCATTTGACTGAAAATGTTTTCTTAAGTTGGCATCTTATTTCAAAATTCCTGGCCATTCTACGACAGTACTATCATGCTATTTGTCACCCTTTTTTCCAATTGCATTATTACACCAAGGACTTTTAGCTGTAGAAGATGCGTGCTATTTATCACCCCCTTTTTTCAACCGTTTTAATATGTTGTGAACATCGAAAGGATATCTGTTTGTTTGTGTTGAGGTTTGCACATATTCTTTCACCAGAAACTGACAACTACCCTTCTTGAATCAGCGGAACAGACAGAATGATCGCAGAATATATTTCATGGTCAATCTCCACGAAAGAAAGTTGCCGACCCTGCTGGGGTTGAACCCGCAACCACCTGATCACCAGTCGGACGTGCATCAAACTGAGCCACCGAGGCCAAAACAAATATTGTTTTGCTATTTTGGATGGAATGAATGCCATACAAATCTGCAGTATAAACATAGCCCCTGATATGTGGGGATGGGGTCTCTAGATAATATTTTTCTTATTTTCTCCTAGAAAACTTATATGTACCAGGTATATTGTGCATACTCATTAGCAATATCTCACTGAAGAACTTCTAATGAATACCCAAAACATGTTCTCATGGAGAAATAAGAAAAATAAAATTATTTGGATACCTCTTATCTGAGCCATGATCTTAGTCTAAAACCAAGGTGAATTCTCGAAGAATTCTCAGCAGATCTACAGGTTAGGGACAGATCAAGATAAATATTTTTCTTATTTCTTCAAAAAAAAAAAAACAACATATATTATCATGGAGGAATAGGAAAAAATTACAATACTTTTTGCTTAAAAATGCATTTAATATATGACAAAAGCTAAGGACTCTGCATTTTGTGTTTGTGTGTGTTTGTGTGTGTGTGTGTTTGTGTGTGTGTGTAGGGGGGGGGGGGGGAGGGGGGGGGGGCTTTCAAGAATATTTCACTTATATCAAGCCAGACAACCCAGGAAAAACCACCTGACCATCTGTATGTAGAGCTTGGCTTTTCCACATGTCACCCGAACCACAGCGTTAAGAAACCTGATGGAGTAAGAGTCAACTCTCCTCCTTTATTTTATGTACAAAAAATAAGTGAATCTGATTATTTTTATGCCCAAAACAACAGATTACTCCCATACAATCCAAGGATTTACAACCAGGAAAGGATACACTTTTGGGTGAGGCAACTCTATTAATGTAGCGCCTTTTTCAACCAAAAAGTATCTCTATTTTTCTTATTTCTCGACAAAAACATATGTTGTGGGTACTCATTAGAAGATCACCGATGCGCTTCTAATGAGTAGCCACAACATATGTTTTTGTTAAGAAATAAGAAAAGTATTTACTCGATACCCACTCATATAGACTTATGGGTAAATTGGTTTTGCCTACTGAGCAAATTCTTTCCTTTTAGAATAAGCATCGTTTCTGCAGAGGTTCGATGTGCAAGAAAGCAAACTGGAAGTCACAAAAATTGTCTTCCTTGCATAAGATGGTGGAAAACTTATCAAGTGTACTCAGTCCCCTTAAGAAAGAGTACTTGATAATTCAGGGAATACTTTTTTTTGTTTTCCATAATACCTGTTTTGTATGTTTTGTGTAACTTGAAAATAAGCAAATATCATCTGTTTGTTACTGTTGTTTCTGTTGAGGTTTTATGGCCCAGTCAACCCAATGAGATCACATCGAGTGTGGTCAGTTTACAAAAATGTACCTACATGTACATGTAACCACACCTTTACTGGGCAGGCTTAGTCCTCTGAGCGGTTAGCCAGTATTGTGCACATTCTTTTGCCAGAAACTGACAACTGCCCTTCTTGAATCAGCAGAAGGGAGAGAATGATTGTAGAAAATATTTCATGAGCAAATCTCCACAAAAGAATGTTGCCGACCCAGCAGGGGTCGAACCTGCAACCTCCTGATCACCAGTCGAATGAGCATCTGGCTGAGCCACAGATGCCAGATCATCTGTTTCACTTGTGGATTTGAAAGATAACCCTTACAGCATCAGTCACAACTGCAGTAGATGACACTTCAAAATTGTTTTAATAATTTTTCAGAAGAAACAAGACTAGACATTTCATGTGAACTGTCTGCTTAGCAGACAGTTCACATGAAATTTCTAGTCTTATTTTATCTGAAAAGTAAGGAGAAAAAAAATAGAATGATGTCTGCTGCAATTTTTGCTTGGTACTTTAAGGCTTAACATGTCTTACCTTCAATTAATGACATTATGTCTTCTTGGCTTTATAAACTCTTGAACATTACTGAAATGCATAAAACAAGAAAGCTTTAACATATTTCAAGA
This sequence comes from Anodontia alba, assembly GCA_964016985.1. Classification (NCBI taxonomy): domain Eukaryota; kingdom Metazoa; phylum Mollusca; class Bivalvia; order Lucinida; family Lucinidae; genus Anodontia; species Anodontia alba. The sequence continues at coordinate 11,433,145 of OZ024825.1, read as the reverse complement.
TCATTTTTATAACAAATTACAAAGATCTAAAATGTTACTGAAATACAGTGATCACATATGAAACATGGGCATCTTACATAGACATTGGTACACAAGAATGAACCTGTTTTCCCAAGATTAATAAAACTTTCAAGCTGTGCTTTATGCATGAAAATAGTATCGTGATACATATTGTAGCATGAAGAAGTATCATGATACGTATCGCATAATGTGATTGTTTCATTACAGCCCTAAGCATATCCTAGAAGTAAAGGATATGGATCCTGTACTAGACCTCTAGACTCACTGGCTAAAGTTCAGGTACCAGCTCCAGCCTTGATGGCTAAAGGTCCGGTACCAGATATCTAACCATTTCTAAATTTAAAATGTTGCCTTAAAAAACAATCAATGATAAAAACTGAAGCTGCCTCCTCCACATCTGGGCCCAGTTGTTCAAAACTAACGATGTCGTTAGTTAACGATTCATTAAAATTTTAATCGAGTGATACGCAAATATGCTGAAATTTTTTACTGAAAAAATGGGAGTAGCTTTTGCAGTGCAAAAGCTACTCACATTTTTTCAGCAAAAAATATCTGAATATTGTATATTGAATCTGCTAAAATAGTGAACGAAATGACCCTTAGCGGGCCCTGAGCACTAAATGGCCAAAGTACAGAATCACCGCAAAGCACTAAAAAAGACAGGAAAGCAATGCAATAACTGAAAAGTGATAGAAAACATTGTTTACCATATAAATGATATTAAAACAAGTTGTTCTTTTTTTTTATCAATTAATATAAAAAGCATTCTGTTGGCAAACAGGATAACCCTGGTTTTTATCGTCTTTTAACTTGTAAATACCATGCCTCACCAGTGATTTATTTACAATTTTATACCTATGAATCCCAGGACTCGCTTGTGCTATGTAAAGTGAGTCACATTATAAAATTATTGTGGGCTATTACAGAACTTTTTCACTATAATTTTATGAGCCCTGGGACTCACTGAGATTGAAAATGTGAGTCCCAAAACAAAAAAAAGTGTGTACCCGACTTTGGAGGCACAGCTGAAACGAGAGCAAGTCGATGGCACGCCATCGCATATCTTCCTGCACATCAAAATTCCAAATGTGCTCCTCCAGTCCTTATCCATAGGGCTATTATCTGTGACAGTTTCAAGGTTCTAGCTTGAAAAGCCTAAGAGGAGTTGTGTGACAATAAAAAAAAACGCCCGCTCGACGCCTGCCCATCACTATTTTAAAGGATGGATTTTTTGAAAACACGAACAAAAAGGATCCAAAATCCTACTTATCGACCTCTGGTGACCCCCAGACATGCCCGCTGGGGCAAAATTTTTAAACCACTATATTCTACTCTTCATTATCTTTGATTTGATATGCAACATGACTGTTTGTACAAAATGGATTTTTAACCCTTTGGGGGCACACCCCTCGGCCCTACCCCCAGAGTTACATCAAAATTCTGAATGTGTTCCTCCAGTCCTCATCCACAGGACTACTGCCTGTGAAAGTTTCGAGATTCTAGCTTTAATGGTCTTGGAGCAATGGTGTGACATTACAGATGGACATAGGGTCGGACAGACGGATGGGGTATCACAATATCCCCGCTTTTTCTTCAAAAAGTGTGGCGATAAAAACACTGCCTCAGGAGGACCTTTTGAGTTTTCACAGTATGATGCATAGCTACATATAAGAGGGGGTATCCACATAATATTTTTCTTATTTCTCCACAAAATCATATGTTGTGGGTATTCATTAGAAGCGCCTCGCCAAGGCGCTTCTAATGAGTACCCATAACATATGTTTTTGTGAGAAATACATGTAAGAAAGATATCAGCAGTTTTCAGATGAAAAAAAGCGCCTTATCTGTTGCTATGATATGATGATGCTCCAGAGTGGGCCACATTTAATCAGAAAAAAGATGATGGTGGCTTGCATGCTTGTTAGTTCTACAATGAAAAAACTCAATAGGCCTTATTTATATTCTTGTTTATACTGGACATTCTACAGTGTATTTGTTTTATGATCAGGTGGCCATATTATGTTCGACCTATGTCGAAATAAAGGGCATTTCAAATCAAGTTACCAAAGATTCACTATAATAATTAATGCTAATCAAGGTTTCCCTCAGAGTTTTAAGGTGAGGGTCGCAGAGACTCCCTTATGTAGAGTTAAGGGGTCCTATAATAAGATGGAGTATTGTTTTAAAGAAGTCAACCTTTAAGCACTAATAGCAACTGCAGCAGACAATTTGAAGTACCTTTATCAGAGAAAATAACCGGTCACATGAATCATCCGAAATACCGGAATACTACCGAAATACCCGTGAAAAATATAGGTATACCTGTAAAAGACACTTATTAAAGACACCAATATTGGCTTTAATTAATTAAATAAGTAATATTATGTCAACCTAATGGAAAAAGGATAATATTTTAACCTCAAATAATTTGCAAATTGTCTTTGAAGTATTTTTTTTTTTATTTGAAAACATTGCTGATAGTCTGTTAAACCAGAGTCGAAATACGACCGGAATACCCTTGTAAAACGTGAATAACCTACAGTTCAAACGAAAAGCACATACGAGTTTCTGTATAAAACATTTATCAATCAAGTGAATAATTTGTTCCGATTGATTTAGTTATGTATGACGTATATAAAAAAATATGGCCAGTAGTAAGTCTAAAACACGACACACCGAAAGTTTATCATTTACTCATTTTTGAAACTTATGCAGATTAAACAACCAATGCAATCAGATGAGTAACATGATCCTTACATCCATGGAGCTTGTATGAATATGATTTTAAATAGAATATATTAATATAAATAATGTGTTCCAGCAGCATGCCTTTATAAATATGAGAATCATTGCATCAATCTGTGTAAATATTACCAATTACCGGAATATATCGCTAAATTTTATATACATGTACATGTATAGCGCTCTCCCTGCAAGAAAAAAAAAGAGAAAAAAGTAAAGTCTTATCTATTTCTTTGAACAGTAAATATTATTTAGACGTCTAAATTGTCACTGTGTAGTCAAGGATCATACGGTCGTTCCTGGTACCGTGAAATGATTTCACAAAGGTGGTTTGAGAAGAGATTGAATTGACCAGTACCTCTATCAACGGGTGCTATGCGAAGAAGCCGACGTAGTCATCATCAATCTCGGGAGGAAATGATATCACCCCACTTTCAACACCAGAAGAAATATTTAGGGGAATTTGTGGGGAATTGTTGATGACCTTCATGATTCCGGTGTTAAATCAGTCTTTATTGCAGAAATTTTGACTAGGAATGACCATACGATCCTTATCTACACAATGGAAATTTAGACGTCTGACACAGCTATCCCCAAATATAGCAAATCTAGCCATGGTTAGTCATTGACTGTGGTAACCGGTTAAAATCTGACATTATATACATGTATGCAATATAGAAAGAGTAAATTATGTCCATATGACACAGCCTTATTATAAGATGCAAAACATAAGCCATTTGCATAACACCTCAATCAAAAAAGGTGTCATATCAGAGCTGTTAGAAGTAATTAGTGGTTATTTATCTAGGCATTTTAGTGTTGACATATATTTTAAAAGGTAAATAAAACCATAAAAAAAATTACAAAAATATTATATTTTTCTATTTTTTTTTTAAATTAAACAATATTTACTGTTAAAAGAAATAGATAAGACTTTACTTTTTTTTTGTGGGGAGAGCGCTATATATAAAATTTCGCGATGTAGTCCGCTAATTGGTAATATTTACACAGATTGATGCAACAATTCTCATATTTATAAAGGCATGTTGCTGGAACACATTATTTATGTTCATATATTTATATTATATTTAAAATGATATGCATACAAGCTCCATGGATGTACATGTAAGGATGACGTTACTCATAATGACTGCATTGGTTGTTTGATCTGCATAAGTTTCAAACATGCGTGAATGATAAACTTTCGGTGTGTCGTGTTTGAGACTTACTACTGGCCATGTATAATTTTTTATATATCATACATAAATCAATCAGAACAAAATTTTCACTCAATTGATAAATGTTTTATACAAAAACTTGTATGCACTTTTCGTTTGAAGTGTAGGTAATTCACATTTTTCACGGGTATTCCGGTCGTATTCTGGCTCTGATTTAGCGTACTATCAACAATGTTTTCAAATAAATAAAAAAAAACAAAACAAAAAAACACTTCAATGACAATTTGTAAATTATTTGAGGTTAAAATATTATCCCTTTTCCATTAGGTTGACATAATATTACTTAATTAATTAATTAAAGCCAATATTGGTGTCTTTAATAGGCGTCTTTCACAGGTATACCTATATTTTTCACGGGCATTTCAGTAGTATGACAGTATTTCGGTGATTCGTGTGACCAAAAATAACTGTTGTCCAAATAGTGACAATTCTTTGCCTTTAGATAACAAATATATTAAAATACAAACCATTAAATCAATAAATTTAAATTTGGATTTGATTATGTATATGTCATAGTCCAAATAGGAATTTAGCCAGATCCCGAATCTGGCTAGGCCAAATAGGAATTCTTATTCGGCCTAGGCAGATTCCTGATCAGGCTTAATCAATACTTAGTTTAGCCAGATTCTAGATCTGACTAAACTCTGTTTAGTCCAAATAAGAATTCCTATTTGGCTAGGCAGATTCTGGACTTGACTAAGCTAGCCAGACCAAATAGGAATCTTGTTGATCTATGAATAATGTTTGGCTGGATACCTTTACTTCTTTCCTCTTTGACGTTAGGGGATGGGTTTTGGTTTATGAATCATTGCTCATCATATTTATTTTCACTAGTTTTGGTTTATTTACTAATTTATTGCTTCCATACTTGTATATACTTCTTTCTCTTGGTAGCGCTGTGGCCATCCTAATATAATAATTTGTTTGCTGTTTGGTGTTGTAGGAAGCAAAAGAAGCAACATATAAAATGATCTGACTCTCATTTATGACGCTAAAGAGAAGTTATTTCAGTAACTTCATTACTGTAAACATAGCTACAGATACATGTAAGAGGGGGTATCCACATAATATTTTTCTTATTTCTCGACGAAAACATATGTTGTGGGTACTCATTAGAAGCCCCTCGCTGAGGCGCTTCTAATGAGTACCCACAACATATGTTTTCGTCGAGAAATAAGAAAGATATCTGCATTTTTTGGATGAAAAAAGTTCCTTATCTGTTGTTACGTGTAAATACTGTACATATCAGTGGATGGGTTAAGATTTCCCATTATCTTCCCAAGTTTATGCACTAAAGTGCCAATTAACCCTTCTTTATATAGGGAAAATAAGGCGGGGGTGATCTTGGAATGTTTTCAGTTTTCTTATTTCTGCTCTAAAACATAGATAATCTAAGGCAAAAATCTATGTTTTAGGGCAGAAATAAGAAAAAAAGAGAGAAATATCAATATCAATATTCTGTTTCTTAATTGAGTAGATAATAACAATAGTTGATCCAGAATCTGGCTAAACTAAATATTAACTTAGCCAGATCCAGAATCTGCCTAGGCCAAATAAGAGTTCCTTTTTGGCATAGCCAGATTCCGGATCTGGCTAAATTCCTATTTGGACTATAATATATACATGTACATCACTCGTACCCTTTCTTCTAACTTTTTAAGGGTCCCAAACAAGAGCTTGGGGGTAAAAACTGCCAAAATGCGAGTCAGGGAAAAACCCTAGCTAATATACATTGTACAAGATTCATCATTAGAAAAAACTAGAAAAATCTATACAGCCTGAAGTTTATAGACCTTTTTAAGCACTGTGTCACACATTAAATATCATTCGGAACCTCTCGGTCTTTAACACAGAGTATGTTCTAGCCTCGTTCCTATTGGATGACAGAAAGTTGTTGTTTACATTTATCTGACAGTATAATTGCCAATGTTTTTTTTGTTTGTTTTTTTTTCAGAAAAATAAAGCAATTTCATTCATAAAAAGTTTCCTTTTGGAAGAAATTCTCATCAAGTGATCATTTAAATGTCATAAACGCAAATATTAACATATATTTTGAATATATACTAGCTAAAACTAGGCATAAAAATGGTCACTATAAAGCAATATTATGGTTACTCGCATACCTGCTGATATCAGAAAAATATCATTGAAACATTTGTATTTGTCTTACAAAAAGCAGTCAGAATGCTTCTTAAAGCTGTTTGTTTGTTTGTGTTGAGGTTTTACGGCCCAGTCAACCCAATGGGGTCATGTCGAGCGCGGTCAGTTTACCTAACCACACATTTACTGGGCAGGCTTAGTCCTCTAAGTGGTTAACCAGTATTGTGCCTATTCTTTCGCCAGAACTGACAACTGCCCTTCTTGAATCAGAGGAAGGGAGAGTATGACCGTAGAAAATATTTCACGATCAATCTCCACGAAAGAATGTTGCCGACCTCAGCGGGGGTTGAACCTGCGACCACCTGGTCTCCAGTTGGACGGCGCATCCAACTGAGCCACCGAGGCCTTCTTAAAGCTGTATTTTAAAACACTAGATAAAATTTACAATTAAATATTAACCAAAAGCAATTTATTATCCAGGTAAAATTTGGCTTGAATCAACTGGTATCAATGGAACCAGAAATGTTTTTGCCATCCACAATTTTTGGCCATGTGACATATGGTCAGTAGCCCGGATGAAAACAATAACATTAAAACGGTCTATATCTGCATAGTGATGTAACTTCATTGAAAATATCCAGCAGGTTAACTCTACTTTCACTTTACTACTTCATCTTGTTGACCTTATCGGTTTCATCTAAAAGTTAACGATTTTTGTTTTGTTTCTATGTTCTTGAATGAAACAAAATATGACTTATGTGGGGAGATTAAAAAAAAACAAAAAAACCTGAAATGAATCCTTATATTACAGGTACATCAACCTAGTATGAGTCATAGCAGAATTTATTCCCCAGATAATTATTTGGCATACTTCAGCTCTGATCAGCTGCGAGGAAGCAGCTTAAAAGCTTATCAAAAAAAGGAACAATTGGGAAATATATGTAGAACAGTTTTTCACCACAATAACCAAATTTTTGTGTGATCTCTTGCATGCATGCTGTCCATCAGATTTCTTGTTGTTCGCCAAAAGCCATGTTTTGACCGCTTGACATTAATGTCCAAGCTTCAAGGTATATGCATCGAGAATTCATCTAAGATAGAGGTGCCAGCCAACCATATAAGACCTCAATGTTGGTTTTAAGGGACTAGCATGCTTGTATGACTGTTTACTCTTTCATGGAACTGAAGGACACAGTCATCTGTGACCTGAAGAATATTACACAAAATCACTATTGGCTATAAAATAATCCTCATTCAAAGTTAAAAAGTAAGAAAAGGAGCAATACATTTACAGAACCCTGTTCTATAGACCAAAACTATGCATGGTATGCAACATGTCAAGACTCAAGTGCAGTTGTCAAAAAATAGGTGGGGCAGTTTTACTAATTACTGTCCGATAAGCAACGGATTTCTGTGTGGCTCTTACAACCTAGCTGGCACATTCAATTGGTAAAAGCCCTCACGCAACATACAAAATGAGAAACAAATCAGACACAATTACTCAAATCATCAATTCATCACTGTTCACAATATGGCATGTTCTCATAATTCCGTTCACCCCCATAACTCCGTTCACCTTCTGCATAGAATAATATGAAAACAAATCTTTCTTAAATTTATGCCACATTAAAATTAACAAGAAATAACTAACATTATAGTTGATTTTCAAGAAAATCAGTTATCGCTTACAATTTTATGCATAAAAATCAAAATTTATCACAAAATGCTAAATATTTAGGGGGTACCCCCAAAAAATCACTAACCAGTGACAAGCATGTGAATGAATACAAATAGTATCAACAATTTTAGAACAGTTATACTCTAAATTAAATGTTCATTATATAAAATATGCATAGAATGAATCTGGTTGCCTGTGATAAACAAAGAAATTTGAGTGAACGGAGTTATGAGATCATGCCCTAAACACCCCCTTCATATTCTGAAGAGTGTAGAATTTAAAGATGTGATATTTATTTCCTTTAATCTTGATATTCTTATAGGTATTTAGTCAAATGTATAAAATATATGCACATAAAACCATTCTTGCAATAAAAAATGATAGCAGGATTGCTCAACCTTAGGTGAACGGAGTTATGGGTTTCCAGGCTAATTGTTTACATTTTTTATGAATCATTTTTTATGAAATTTACCTCCCCTCAAAAAGACTCGCTACATAAATTGCACACTAAATTACTGTCAATAAAACCACTGAAGCTAGCTGAAATTAGTGAGTCTTTCAGCTGTAATGCTTTACTTCAAATTAATTTAATACTGTCAAAGTTTGAGGTTTTTGGCAAATTTTATTAATCAAAAAATAGGTCACGCACCTGCTGTAGCTTCCGCTTACGATAACGTCCGGAGAATTTCGGTAATTTCCGTAGTGACTATTAAGAAGACTGGTTAAGATACGTTTCGTATCAAATGATGTTTCGCTTCGTGATGTTTCATCCGAATTTTATAAAGAAGTATTAGCTTTCACAAAAGCTTGGTCTACGCTTAGCACACAATTAATTAAAACTGATTTTAATACGATATAATCTTGGGTTCTTTACATATAAATCTTGGCTAAATCGGCTAAATTCCATATTGCAAAAGGTGAATTCGAGAGCTCTAAATAAGATGTCCTATTGATCTTTACAAGAATGAGGCTCACATTAGGTCACTGCTCATATTAAAAAATATATATATCTTTACTTCGCGTTATAGGCTTACCTCACCAAAATTAAATAATTAGCTAAGAATGTCAAGTTTATGTCATGCTGTCCCTGGCGCCTAGCAGTACCAATACATGCACCCACTTTAAAAGTTAAATTGTTAAAATTAATGTATATCCCATGACCTTTGTTTAAGTGCGGCAATTGTAACTTTTTAGAATATCTATATCTAGCTCACTTTTTTTAAAAGAATATCTACAAGTGTGATGTGCCGAAACAGTGTATGTGAATGGAGAACATCTTCTGAACATGTAGGTTTTCCAATAAATATTATTCTATTTTACCCTATTCAGTGATCCAGCTGGTCCCGGGTTTTAGTTTAAGGATACGCATGCTTACCAAGTAATGCTTACTTTCCATGGTGAGCGAAGCATGCTTACAGTGTAATTCTTACTTTCCATAGACACCTGATTACACCCCCATTATTTTGGACCATTGTCTGTCTGAACAATCCTAATTTAGTCTTTTTAAACAATCAATGTCTGTCAGTGTCTGACTATCAATTTGTGGCTCATCGTGGTCCTTTTTGTGGGTTTCTTGTGTTCTGGCTCCAGATCGCTATTAAGTCTTTTGCTTTGTTTCATCAAAGTGCTTTTGATCATATGTGGTTCACTGTGATCTCGGACCCATCAATACCCGGACTTGTAACTGTCCGTTTCCGTTAATTATCATGTCGCGGGTGCTGGTGATGCTTACGTCACTTCGGAATCTATATTTTGCAAAACTCCACCCATATTAAACTTGTATTAAACACATTTATTTTTAGTTAAGCCAGTTAAAATTATTATAAAGCAATAATGCAATCTTGGGTCCGTTATATGTTTATAACATTTTATTCAACTGATTCCTTTTAACATATATAATCGCCGAATTTTGCACATACTCGTTTTAGAAAATGTGGGTCAAATTCGAGAGAATCGACATTTTCACAGTCGACTTTTCAAATTTCTATTACGGTTATGAAAATAATATGCTGATAAAGCAATAAAACAAAGCTAGTTTATTCTGAATAAGTTGGGTTTATAGCTGATTTTAGCGAGAAAAAGCATTAAAAGGCTCTGCTAATGCTAGTACTATTCAACAATGGTCGCCATTTTTTCTTCGACGAATAGCTTCATTCACAAATCACTGTTTGGAAACGTCATCGAAATTTATAATATGTGTGATCAATATTCAACAAATATGATTAAAAAACAAAATAATTACATAGTATTTAATTTGAATGATAAGTGATGTTTTGTTCACAGTTTATTGCGGATAATTATCACTTTCTACTCGATTGATTTTCGCACACTCCAGACGAAACCCGGTAACCGGTAAATTCATAGCCACGACATCATCATATCGATAAAATAGGTATTTAGCACTATAGTTACCAGTCCGGGTATTGATGGGTCCGAGCTGTGATGTTTCAAAGATGAGGCAGAGGACCCCTATGCGGACCAAACATATATTTGTAGTTTGGAACGGAATCAGAATCAGGTGGGTAAACTAGCTTATAAGCCCCAAGTAGTTTTCCTATCGAACATCGAACATCCCAAGGTGGTTCCTCTGTTGCAGTTCTTCTTTGTAAGTGTGTCTGTGATTTCAGATGTAGATTTTGTGGTGTCCTTATTTGTTTCTGATCTCGCCTTCCTTTGGTGCCTCGTGAGGGCTATGCTTTGTGACTGTGTCATTTCCTGTTTATCTTCTCTTATTTTATTTTAAATAATTGGCGCCTGACTATCAGTGTCTGTGATCGGGCGCATCATGGCCTTGTTTGTGGTTTTCTAATGTTCTTGCTTCAGGTCGCCATTTAGCCGTTTGCGTTGTTTCATCACAGTGGTTTTGATTATGTTTTCACTGTAATGTTTCACAGATGGGGTAGAGAAACCCTAGTGGGACTGAATATATATTTGTAATTTGGAGATGCGTCAGATTAAAGAGAGGTTTCGAGTCGGTGGTTTTATATGTGGAGTAAATTTTGTCATTTATCTCCCTCATCTTCTTTTAGTGCCTCGGGAAGGCTATGCTTAGTGTATATATTTTTCATGCGACTTTCTGTTTCCTCTTCCTCTTGGTGTCTGGGAAGGGCTGCGGTATGTGATTGTGGCACTCCTTGGATGTTTCTCTTACCTTTTTTCGACGTTTTGTTCTATGCTTTGTGTATATGTTTTTCATGCGACTTTCGATGTTTTGTTCAGCGAATTTTCTTCTTTCATACTGTGATCATTTATATTATCAAAGCTGTTCCTTTTGCTCTTTACAAAAAGCGGTAAGAGAAAAGTCCAGGGAGTGCCACAATCACAAACCGCAGCCCTTCCCAGACACAAAGAGGAAGAGGAAACAGACAAAATCAAACAAGCAAAAATCGAACAAACGTACGAAAAGCACTAAGATTAGCTCTCTCTTCCCCAAGCGAGGTAATCGCAATACTAAAAGGACTGAAAAACACAAGAACAAAATAACACAAGGTGAGACATTTAACAAATAGCCTCGAAGAATAAACCACAAAGCAACAAAGAGTAAGACTAACACTGGGACCACCGCCTTAGAACGGTCAGTAGAGTAAACCACCGTGGGGTTTAAAGCACCTTTACAGCTAGCCAACCTATGTATATATATCACTCTTTGATACTGTCCATGATGGGATGCTCTTGTTTGTCCAGTACTGTCTGATAACGTGATCAGATACCGTGCTTTATTGATGGAATACTGTGCTTCATCGATGGACATGACATCAGTGTGGATTAAAAAAAAAATGGGCACTCGAAAAGCAAGGGTGTTGCTTCATGTCTAGTGTGGCTCTATGCGTTTTTACACCTGTCTTTTTAGGCCATTCTTTCTATCGCTTTGCGTAGCCATGTTCTTCTCTTTAATCTTAATTAACTGTTTTGCTGCAGACAGGGTCTGGAGACAAATTGTTGGAATGTCATGGCCCTGTGAGTTAGCCATAGGTTGTCGACGGCGCCGACGTCGACAATATGACATAGGTCACGGACGAATCACGTCGACGCCGGTGATAGACCAGTCACGACGTCGGGGATTCAGCCGCGACGCCAGTGACGTCACACCATCCGGTGACATAGGGCGTCATTGTAAATTGTATAGAATCATAACAGCAAACTTCATCATATGGTGGTGTAATTCTGTGTAGTTATACTTTTCAGTCCTTTTAGCGTTGCGATTACCTCGCTTGGGGAAGAGAGAGCTAATCTTAGTGCTTTCGTATGTCTGTTCGACTTGTGTTTGTTTGGATTTGTCGGTTTCCTCTTCCTCTTGGTGTCTGGAAAGGGCTGCGGTTTGTGAATGTGGCACTCCCTAGACTTTTCTCTTACCTTTTTTTTTTTTTTTTTTTTTTTTTTTGTTTTTTTTTTGTTTTGTTTTCTTACTGGTGTATCCTTTCAAATGTTGTAACCTCCTATACAGAAGGTAGTATGAGACATCTTTAGGCTACAATTAAGATATTCCAAAGCCACGGGCGAAGACCCATTGAGGTCACTACTATTATCCAAACAACAGATTTTCTTTAGATTCTGCAGTTTGCTTTCCCATTTCACTGTAAAAGTTATAAAATAATAAAAAGCTGAAGTCATCACGTGGCATCAGAGTTCTGGCGCTTCAAAAATGTACCTCCTAGGCATTTTTCTTTAAAGTTGTTCTAGACCCTAGTAGTACTGAGAAAATCATTCTAACCCATCATCTAACACCTATGAGATACCTTCAATTATTGCAACAGAATGGCATTAGAATATGCAAAATGCGGGAAAGCCTTAAGGATGTAAAGCAAACTTTTATATACCTTATAATAAAGATTTTGTCCATCGAAAACGGCGAAAATTTATTGTACATAACTCGTCTTTGTTTATCATTGTGACTAATTTGATTTTTATGTTTTCGCTTTGTTGCATTGACTGACTTGGGAGCCTTTATGCGAACCGAAGTTTTATGTATTTCTGTATTAAGAGTAGGATCAGGATCCAGGGTGAAGTTGGCTAGCTGTAAAAGTGCTTTAACCACACACCCCACCCCGATGGTTTCTTCTGCTGACCGTTCTAAGGCGGTGGTCCCGGTGTTAGTCTTACTCTTTGTTGCTTTGTGGTTTATTCCACGAGGTGATTTGTTTTATATCCTACCTTGTGTTATTTTGTGTTTTTCAGTCCTTTTAGCATTGCGATTACCTCGCTTGGGGAAGAGAGAGCTAATCTTAGAGCTTTTCGTACGTTTGTTCGATTTGCGTTTGTTTGGTTTTTGTCTGTTTCCTCTTCCTCTTAGTATCTGGGAAGGGCTGCGGTTTGTGATTGTGGAACTCCCTGGACTTTTCTCTTACCCCCCTTTTTTAACAAAAATTACTATTTATTCAAATATTAAAGACACTTCTTAACAATAAATTTTCATTAAACTTTCAAATAATAATTACTACTTATTGTTTAGTATTATTCTGAAATGAGTATTGACATAAAATTTTACTATCTGTGAAACGATATATGCTTGATAATTACCGCCACTCCCGACACCCCCCCCCCTCCCCCTTCCTCCCCCCACCCCTCGCCATCCACCCCACCCCACCCACACACACCTTGAAATAACAAAATTCTTTTTTTTTCTTCTAAATAATTGAACAGTTTTGATTAATTCAATCGATTTGAAAACGTCAGTGTTGCTTCAAAATGGTATGGTGTCATATTCTAGATGAAGAGACTAGTTTTATCATAGGTCGTGGTTGATAGGGTATAGCCTTTTTTGTTGTCTGTTTTGTATATAGAGACAACATGAGTAATACTGCACACCAAAATGATGATATGCCTTAACAAATAGTCATGAATTGTTACCCCAACCCCTGTTTTCTAGGAGCATACGCTCAGCATGATAAAATGTAATTAAGATGCTTCAAATAGCCACATAAATATTAAAAAAAAGTAAGAGAAAAGTCCAGGTAGTGCCACCATCACAAACCGCAGCCCTTCCCAGACCCCAAGAGGAAGAGGAAACCGACAAATCCAAACAAGCAAAAATCGAACAAACGTACGAAAAGCACTAAGATTAGCTCTCTCTTCCCCAAGCGAGGTAATCGCAATGCTAAAAGGACTGAAAAACACAAGAACAAAATGACACACGGAAAGACATACAACAAATCGCCTCGTAGAATAAACCACAAAGCAACAAGGAGTAAGACTTACACTGGGACCACCGTCTTAGAACGGTCAGTAGAGTAAACCACCGTGGGGTTTAAAGCACTTTTACAGCTAGCTAACTTCACCCTGGGTCCCGATGCTACTCTTAATACAGAAACACATTAAAAATCGGTTCGCATAAAGGCTCCCAACTCAGTCAATGCATCAAAGCGAAAACATAAAAACCAAATTAATCACTATAATAAACAAAGACGAGTACTCATGGCTAATTCTACTGTATGCCAGAGTAAATGAAAACCAGTAGTTGAACCACGGCGGGCCAAGCCAAAGACATATCGTCAAGTCCCAACCCACTGGTTAAAGTTTTACGAAGAGGCCATCATTGAGTCTGAGGCCCGAACCGCCGTCGTGCAATTAAAGAGTGAAGCATAGTCATCAACAATGATTGGGTTGACAACTAGGCATGTAGTCTGCCGCATAATATCCAGGCTATAGCCAATTCTTTTATAACGGTTAATAAGTTTTCTGAATTGCCTCGAAAAGTTAGATTTACCTACAATTTTTCTAAATCTGTACACTATCACCGTAAAATTCTGGTTCCGATATACCTTGTTGCAGAAGTGTTTTCAGACTGACGCTATATTTTTCTAACAAGACACTGTGTCTGCGATAAAATTTCGTAAACGCCTTACGAAGTTTAAAATAACGATAGCCCTGCCTAAGAAGTTTGGCAGTAAGGGCTTTATTACGATAGTTAAAGTCATTAAGATTTGAAGAAGTTCTGGCGAATCTAATAAGTTGATATGTATACCCCATATGAGGTACGCCGGGGGACATCGCCATCCAGAAGAGGGAAATTGACTATATCAAAATCAAATCCCGTTTATCATAAATTATGGCATACCATGCCTGTTGTGTTTGTGCCGTGTGGAGACCCTAGAAAGTCTCCCCGTACATTAATTTAATAGTATTATTATTTCAATTGCCAGTTTGCACTTTACAATCACCTTTCGTATTCCTCTTCCTCATTTGTTGTATGTCTTTCCGTGTGTCATTTTGTTCTTTGTTTTTCAGTCCTTTTAGTATTGCGATTACCTCGCTTGGGGAAGAGAGAGCTAATCTTAGCGCTTTTCGTACGTTTGTTCGGTTTGTGCTTGTTTAGATTTGTCGGTTTCCTCTTCCTCTTGGGGTCTGGGAAGGGCTGCGGTTTGTGATTGTGGCACTCCCTGGACTTTTCTCTTACCTTTTTTTGTGATTGTGGCACTTCCTGGACTTTTCTCTTACCTTTTTTTTGCACCTGCTGCAATCATTTAATTTGTCAATCAACTATTATTTCCTCAATTAATCATAGACAAATTTTCTGTTGTAAACAACTCTGATTTAGACTGAAAATCAGAGGATGTTATATATGTTTTATCTTGCAGCGAAGGAGGCTGAGGAATGCAGTATGTTGGACAGACCAAACGGGCCCTTAAAACAAGGTTTAAGGAACATTTGTTTAAAATCACAAAAGCAAAGAAAATTGATACGTTTCTTGATCAACATTTCCGGGGAGCTGGTCATTCATGATTATCTAGTAAAGTTTTGGTTCAATCTGTTGAAAAAATTAAACACAAGTCCAATTCTACCGAAAGATTCAAAAATATTTTAAGACATGAACTTGAACTTAAATGGAATAAACGTTTACAAGCCCCTTTTCCACTTGGATTTAATGATAATATTTACCATGAAGGAAATATTTCTAAAATGCCGGATTTCGATGTTTTTTTCTCTTTTAGATATTAAAAAACGTAATAAACGATCCCATGGTAAGCGCAAAAATGGTAATTTTAATCGAAAACATAAATCTGTCTTGTCTCTTTTTGATTTAAACATTCTCTTTAATTCTGGACGTCATCCAATGTTTTCTAAACTAGCTTCACTGTCTATTTCTTCATTACGTAAATTAGATGATGAGGCGAATAAATTTTATGAAAGAAAACATTATTTGTATGAAGCAGCTCTCCTTACTAGATGTTATACTCAACGTGCTCTTCGTCTGTACATTGGTTATGAAATTAACCACATTAGACACTTTATCAAAATTCCATTCATTAATAAAGGTATTGAATTTTCTCTTACCTTTTTTATAGATTTACCTAGCATATTTCGAGATAATAATGTTATATCAGCTATACCTTCATATTTCGAAAACATGGAACCTCCTATTATTTGTTATAAATATAACAAACCTATCCTTAATACTATACTTAATTTCAGTAAATTAGTTTCTGATCTTGATATTGAAACTAGTTTCCCTGAGTCTTGAGATTGTAAAGATTCTAACTTTTGTTATCAACCAGCGGGTCATATTCTCACTGGTAACTTAAAGATTATAATTGATTCACGAATCCGTTCAGTTATTTCAAAAGGACCTAAATATAGATTCCTAGCTCACATTGATTTCAATAAATGTCGGGAAACAATTGCCAGTGCTTTAAATGATTATTGTATGCGTTGGTGTAAACGAGAGCATGTTGAGTCTAATGCTTTAAATAATTGGAAATTAAAAAGATTTTTAAGATCATTGATGAACGTGTAATATTTTACTCTAATAATCTTGATATTCTCCCTCCTAAGCCTAAATTTTCTTTTCGATATTTGAAACAAGGTATCCAAGAATTTCATAGGAAGTATGTTTTCGCTCCTGCTGATAAAGCTGCCAATAATGTTGTTGTTGTGTGACGACTTTATTATATCAGTACTCTAATACAAGAACTTTGTAGTACCAAAACATATGAACGGATTTCTACTGACGAGAGATCTATTGTTAATACCCATTCTATCGATATTACCGCTAAGCTTGCAGTGGGTATTAAAGAAAAGCAAGACATACTTCCTACGTTAAATTGGTTACCGAAACTTCATAAACGACCTTATTAAGCACATTTTATTGCTAATTCTAGTTCATGTACGACTACTGTTTTGTCCAAACTGCTAACCTCATGCCTTACTTATTTTAAAAACATTGGATTAGATACTATGATACTGTTTACGAAAGGGACAAAATTAACTATTTTTTGTCAATTAAAAATTCCAATGATGTTCTCAATAAATTTAAATCTAAAAACTTTCAGGCTTCTAAATTGTCTACATATGATTTTTCTACACTCTATACTACGTTATCTCATAGATAAACTTATTGACTTAATTAACCGAACGTTTATTCGGGAGAATACCCAATATTTGGCTTGCAACGAAGAATGTGCTTTTTTCACTTCTGATGTATACAATAATCACTATTCATGGTCGTGTCAAAAAGTCTGTGATGCCCTTGTTTATCTTTTGGATAATATTTTTATTAGATTTGAAACTAAACTTTATAGGCAAACTATTGGTATTCCGATGGAAACTAATTGTGCTCCTCTTGTTGCAGATTTTTTTTTTTTTTTTTTTTTTTTTTGTTATGAGAGAGATTTCATGAAGTCTCTTCTCTCACGTGAAAATCAGGCTGACATTACTGAGGCTTTCACATCAACTTCAAGATACCTTGATGATTTATTAAATATTGACAATATTTACTTTGACCAAATGGTGGACCGCATATGCCCTACAAAACTCCAATTAAATAAAGTAAATTCTTCCGATACCGAGGCACCTTTTTTGGATTTGAGAGCTAATCTTAGTTCTTTGTTCGGTTTGTGCTTGTTTAGATTTGTCGGTTTCCTCTTCCTCTTGGGGTCTGGGAAGGGCTGCGGTTGGTGATTGTGGCACTCCCTGGACTTTTCTCTTACTTTTTTTTGAATCTATGTATATCTTATGGTACAGTTTCCACCAAAATTTACGATAAATGGGACGATTTTGATTTTGATATAGTCAATTTCCCTTTTCTGGATGGCGATGTCCCCCGGCGTACCTCATACGGGGTATATATATATATATATATATATATATATATATATATATATATATATATATATATATATATATATATATATATATATATATATATATATATATATATAACTTATTAGATTCGCCAGAGCTTCTTCAAATCTTTATGACTTTAACTACCGTTATAAAGCCCTTAATGCCAAACTTCTTAGGCAGGACTATCGTTATTTTAAACTTTGTAAGGAGTGGGTTTCGAAATTTTATCGTAGACACAGTGCCTTGGTAGAAAAATATTGCGTCAGTCTGAAAACACTTCTGCAACAAGGTATAACGGAATCTGAATTTTACGGTGACTTAGTGTACAGATTTAGAAAAATTGTAGGTAAATCTAACTTTTCGGAGCAATTCAGAAAACTTATTAACTGTTATAAAAGAATTGGCTATTTTCTCTTACCTTTTTTGGTTATAGCCTGGATATTATGCGGCAGGCTGCATGCCTAGTTGTCAATCCAATCATTGTTGATGGCTATGCTTCACTCTTTAATTGCATTCGTAAAACTTTAACCAGTGGGTTGGCGCTTGACGATATGTCTTTGGCTTGACCCGCCGTGGTTCAACTATTGGTTTTCATTTACTCTGGCATACAGTAGAATTAGCCATGAGTACTCGTCTTTGTTTATAATAGTGATGAATTTGATTTTTTGCTTTGATGTATTGACTGAGTTGGAAGCCTTTATGCGAACCGAATTTTTATGTATTTCTGTGTTAAGAAGGGTTTCTGGTCAACTCGTACCTTAGTCAACTCGTTCCTACTTTTGGTCAACTTGAGAAAATAAGTCTTGACATTATCATGTGAAGCATCTGCTAGGCAGATGATTCACATGAAATGTCGAAACTTTATTCTATGAAAAAGAAAACAAAAATTATTTTCTGCTGCTATTGTGACTGGCGGTTTATCTTATTAACCGTTATAAAAGAATTGGCTATAGCCTGGATATTATGCGGCAGACTGCATGCCTAGTTGTCAATCCAATCATTGTTGATGGCTATGCTTCACTCTTTAATTTCACGACGGCGGTTCGGGCCTCAGAATCAGTGACGGCCTCTTCGTAAAACTTTAACCAGTGGGTTGGGGCTTGACGATATATCTTTGGCTTGGCCCGCCGTGGTTCAACTGTTCGTTTTCATTTACTCTGGCATACAGTAGCATTAACCGTGAGTACTCGTCTTTGTTTATTATAGTGATTAATTTGATTTTTATGTTTTCGCTTTGATGCATTGACTGAGTTGGGAGCCTTTATGCGAACCGAATTTTTATGTATTTATGTATTAAGAGTAGTATCGGGACCCAGGGTGAAGTTAGCTAGCTGTAAAAGTGCTTTAAACCCCACGGTGGTTTGCTCTACCGACCGTTCTAAGGCGATGGTCCCGGTGTTAGTCTTACTCCTTGTTGCTTTGTGGTTTATTCTACGAGGCGATTTGTTGTATGTCTTTCCGTGTGTCATTTTGTTCTTGTGTTTTTCAGTCCTTTTAGTATTGCGATTACCTCGCTTGGGGAAGAGAGAGCTAATCTTAGTGCTTTTCGTACGTTTGTTCGGTTTGTGCTTGTTTGGATTTGTCGGTTTCCTCTTCCTCTTGGGGTCTGGGAAGGGCTGCGGTTTGTGATTGTGGCACTCCCTGGACTTTTCTCTTAATTTTTTTAAGGGTTCTGCAAATTTGATATATCGAGGCACCGGTATCTCGTACTTCAGAGAGTCACTTGAACTTCAAAATAACCAGAGTCAACTGCAACTCAACGCAGTCATGAGCTGGGAGTAAGTTAGCAGTGTTTGCTTAAATCTGTCTGCACATAACGCATTCCGCATAGCTCCAGAAAAGAGGAATATCCAGACAAATATTTTCCTTATTTCTCCACAAAAACATATGCTGAGGATACTCATATGAAGAGTTTCACTGATGCACTTCTAATGGTTTGCCACAACATATATTTCATGGAGAAATAACAAAATATTAAAACTCATGATTGAAAAATAAATAATCTAGAAATGTATTCATTGTTTGCCTACAGTCATTGAATACTATTGAATACCTTGACTTTAACACTTACCACGCATTGGGCAGTTTCAGCAGACGACAAACTGAAGTGATTCTTCTACATTTTCTTAGAAAATAAGATCTGACACTTAATGCAAATTGTTTCCTAAGGAGACAATCTGCATTAAGTGTCAGATCCTATTTTCTTGGAAAGAGTAAGAAAAAATATTTCAAAACCTCATCTGCTGAATTTGTTATCCAGCATGCAAAAGTGTTAAAAAAGACTTCCTTTGAGCAGTTGAGACATTTATAGACTGAATAATTTACCCCACATAAAATATAGGAAGATTCTAATTTCGATTTTAAGAAAGTCTAGTGATTCAGATATTTCTTCTTTAGATAAAAATGGTTGAACTGGTTAAACTGTTTGCAAACAGTGAAGACCTTGATCAGAAGCAGCCTTCTGCGGCATCTAATGTGGGTCTTCGCTATCTATCTATCTATCTATCTATCTATCTATCTATCTATCCACTTCTCTGTCCGTCCAGTATCTCTTTTTTAAGAGGTACGAGTTTACCAAACGAGGTACAAGTTGACCAAACTAGGTACGAGTTGACTTGGGAGGTACGAGTTGACCAGAAAACGGGTACTAGTTGACCAAAAATAGGTACAAGCTGACTAAGGTACGAGTTAAGGTACGAGTTGACCAGTTACTTAAGAGTAGCATCGGGACCCAGGGTGAAATTGGCTAGCTGTAAAAATGTTTTAAATCCCCCGGTGGTTTACTCTACTGACCGTTCTAAGGCGGTGGTCCCAGTGTTAGTCTTACTCTTTGTTGCTTTGTGGTTTATTTTACGAGGCGATTTGTTTTATGTCTTACCTTGTGTCATTTTGTTCTTGTGTTTTTCAGTCCTTTTACCTTTGCAATTACCTCGCTTGGGGAAGAGAGAGCTAATCTTAGTGCTTTTCGTATGTTTGTTCGATTTGTGATTGTTTGGATTTGTCTGTTTCCTCTTCCTCCTGGTGTCTGGGAAGGGCTGCGGTTTGCCGTGGTTCAACTATTGGTTTTCATTTACTCTGGCATACAGTAGAATTAGCCATGAGTACTCGTCTTTGTTTATTATAGTGATTAATTTGATTTTTATGTTTTCGCTTTGATGCATTGACTGAGTTAGGAGCCTTTATGCGAACCGAATTTTTATGTGTTTCTGTCTTAAGAGTAGCATCGGGACCCAGGGTGAAGTTAGTTAGATGTAAAAGTGCTTTAAACCCCACGATGGTTTACTCTACTGACCGTTTTAAGGCGTTGGCCCCGGTGTTAATCTTACTCTTTGTTGCTTTGTGGTTTATTCTACGAGGCGATTTCTTGTATGTCTTTCCGTGTGTCATTTTGTTTTGTGTTTTTCAGTCCTTTAAGTATTGCGATTACCTCGCTTGGGGAAGAGAGAGCTGATCTTAGTGCTTTTCGTACGTTTGTTCGATTTTTGCTTGTTTGGATTTGTCGGTTTCCTCTTCCTCTTGGGGTCTGGGAAGGGCTGCGGTTTGTGATTGTTGCACTCCCTTGACTTTTCTCTTACCCTTTTTTTTGTAATTGTGGCACTCCCTGGACTTTTCTCTTACCTTTTATTTTTCTTAAATGTACGTGGAATTCATTTTATATAGGATGATAAAATCTTAAACACGTAATATGTTAAGCCAGAGCTCGCTTAGGAAATAAAAAAAATAAACACATTTGAAGAAGAAAAAAATCAAAGAATACAGATGGGGCACTTGTTTAGACAAAAGCTAAAATATCCGGCAATCTGTGCACACACATGATTAGCTACATTAACTAAATAAGACTCACTTAGTGAGTCTTATAGATGTCTTAAGTACAGTAGTCAGCATTCTCTTCGCATTGGCATAGTGTTCACCACACTTGGTTTGAGCTGTACTGGTGATTAAATATTTTGATTAACCAACCTTAATTAATCAAGTTATAAACCGGTATAGTTGCTGGCCGTGTTGTGTCTTGTAGCCAACGCGAAGAGTCTAGCTTTGTGATTGTTCGTGTATTGTTATGTAGATTTGTAAGTGTAGTTACATGTTGTATATATTTACGTAAAGCAAAAATGGGGTCGGGTATAAAAGCCAAGTCCTATCCGATCCGCCGATCATTTTTCTGCCGATCATAAATTTTATTTTTGTCAATATATCTAAACTATGGTTCAAATGTCCAGTATATCAGTTTTACATTATCATACATTGCTTAATTAATATTCGACAAAAGATATTTCTTTTTTTCAATGCTTTTAGATTTGATTTTTGATTTGATTTGATATTTTCTTCGTTCAGGCCCATGGGCATGGTGGGCGAAGCTTGCTTACCAAGTAATGCTTACTATCCGCGGACGCCTGATTACACCCTTTGTTCTGGGGTCCATGTCTGTTGGTCTGAACATTCTGATTCGTCATTCGTTTATGGATTTATGATTTTGGATTACGGCTTTGGTACCATGACCGCAACTACTTTTAAGCAGTTTCCTGTCTTCTAGGGGTATAAAAGCCAAGTCCAGTAAAAAAAAAATCATAGTTATCTCAGTAGTGAAGCTAATATAGCTCTGTCTCAGAGAATAAATAGTCACTAGAACATAATAGGTTCTTGCATATGAAAATTATGTCATATGTAAGCTATTTTAGCCTCTTTTTTTCTGTCCATCTTTGCTTTTCGCGCGCATACTGTTCTAAAAATAGAAACGCCGGACCGCAACTAATAGGAAAGATACAAAATGACCCAACTACTACTTACAAAAAAAAGCAGGGCTGGACCCAGAAGGTCTGAAGACGGGGGGGCGGGGGCGGGGGGGGGCATTGACTGCCGAAGGCATGTATCGAGCAGCGTAAGCCGTGAGAGGGGGAGAGTATGAGAGGGGTTTCTCCTCTTATAAGGGGGTCCGGGGGCCTCGCCGGGAAATTTTTAAAACTGGATTGCCTGAGACTGAATGTCATTGCTATTTTCAAGTCATTTTCATTAATTTTGCAGGCTGATTTTTTTTCTGACAATTTCAGGAAGTCGCGGGTTCGAAAACTGCTGGGGCAATATTCTTTTGTGGGATCATGCTCTCCCTCCCACTTAATTCAAGAAGGGCAGTTGTCAGTTTCTGGCAAAAGGATGTGTAGTGTACTGGTTAACTACTTATGTATAAGCCTGCCCAGGAAGTGCGGTTATGTAAATTGACTGGCTCAAAAATACCTAAATAGTGTTGACTGGGCCTTAAAACTCCAAAACAAATAAAACCTTCCGCCTTATATGCAGGTAATTTCTAAGCTGCAAAAATAATTCCGGCTGGTTTGATTATCAGTGCTAGCCATGCAGAATCCTGGATAACCTGCCTGTCCCTTCAGCCACCACACCCACACAAATATATATGGATTGGGTGGGGTAGGGGTAAGGGGGTGACAAATTCCCATGCCCCTCCCCCCCCCCCCCACAACTACCGAACGCCAAAAAGAAATCATTCATTATTCTGCAATGCCGGGAGTGGGGGTGGGGGGGGGGGGTGGGGGGAAGCATGTGCCCCTTTTGCCCACCCCTGGAGGCAATAAAAATAAATAGATCCATGGCCATAAGAAAACCTGTTTTATACCTTTGCGAACATCAAAGGCGCAGATCAGCCTGTTGAATCTGCATAGTCTGATCAGCACCTTCATTTCCTGTTCACTGCTTAGATGGTATAACGTATCCAGTTTTTCAAGACTCTAGTTTTTCTCTGAAGCTGCGCAGTCTGATCTGTTTTTTACCTGGTTGTAACTCCAAAGACAGTGTTTTCTCTGAGGCTAAATAAATAAATTAACACTTAGCTCTATGGGTAACTTTTTAGCAGACTACATTTTGAAATATTTTTATTACATTTCTCAGAAAACAGGAGACAATTTGCTTGAAATGTCAAATCCTGTTTAAAGGGCAAATTAAGACAAATGTCACCAATTTGTCGACTGCTGAATTAGCAGAGAGGGTGGTTAGGATTAAAATCTCCTCGAAAAAAAATTAAAAGAATCTAAAACCGTGTACATTATCTAGATAAAAAGAAGATGTAAAATGTGAAATCATGTATTTATAAGACAGAAGCTTGTGTAAATGACCATATGCTACCTATCAGCAGGGCAATATTAACAAGTTATTGACAAATCACAGCATGCCATTTACTAATGGCTCTTACATTATCATTTATGAACTCCGTTTTCTGGAGATCACAGGTATCTGGGTAGCTTATGCATAAGAGTGTAATATCGAAAAATACCGGGGGCAAGGTATGACTAGCGGTCGCTTCGGGGGGGGGGGGGGGCATGTGCCCCTTTTGCCCACCCCTGGATCCGGGCCTGAAAAGGATAGGGTAGAAGACGAAAAAGGAGAAATAACATTAATACAGATATTAATATCTATTAGATATTCTTAAAACACTATCTTTCGCGGTCAGCAAATTCCCTCATTTATTTCGTCTCATTTCAGGACGTTGTTGTAAGTAACGTCATTGTTTATAGGTCTATGCGTCTAATTTGGTAAACAAACGGAGAAAAAAAAAAAAGAAAAAAAAAAACAAAACAAAACAAAAAAAAAAAAAAAAAAAAAAAAACTGATTGTATTGAAACATATGCATATGCTTGTTTAATCACAATGCACATGAATTAAAATGTCATAATTCATTGTTCTATAAAAGGACAAAATAGAGACAAAAAATCAAGAATCTCTTTCTTCCGAGCTTGGCTTTTAAACCCCTGAAACGAGAAAAAATCACTCTCAATAAAAAACCAGAACAATGATTTTAATAATGTCATCGCTGTAAATTACAATTATATAATATGATCATACAAAACTGGACATTTGAATGACAGCTTAGATATATTGACAAAAATGACAAAAATAAAATTCATGATCGGCAGAAAAATGATCGGCGGATCGGATCGGACTTGGCTTTTATACCTGACCCAAAAATAGTTGTAAAATCTAACATTGTTAGAGTATGGTGGCATATAACTGACATCTAAATATTGAGATACTAAGTCGACTTCTTCTGTTTTTATGTTGACTTACAATGTATGACTTGATGCTATATCGACTTCCGTTCGTAATGGTTATCGCGTCTGCAGGTCATAATATTGCTCTAAGCTGCCTTCAAGAAAACAAAGCGTGTTAACATTGTATGACGACTTATTTTCTATTATTTTTTATTATCTCGACTTCCGGTTCTTTTACATGTCATGATTTGCCAGTTAGCGTTGAGATAAGTTTTCGTAGTCGTGAAAGTTTAGTTTTAGACCAAAATCACACAGGCAGCGACAGTCTTATTGCAATCGCAGAGTTGTTTACAAGAAACGATAATAATATAATATCTGTATGCCAACATACACTTTATTAAGCCCTAAATTTAATACGTCACATCGTCTTGAATTTAGGTATCTCGCCCGGCATTGTCACTATCTGACTATCATTATCTTCTCAACAAATCCTACTACATACACTGCTGTCGGCCTATTCAGCGCACCTAAGCATTTGAGCTGAATTAAAAAAATATGTTCGCTAGGCCAGCTTTAATTTTTAAGTTTACTAGAACGAAGAATAATTTATTATAAATAAAACAAGTTTATTTTCATTTTATTTCTTCTTCAAATTTAGCAGATAATAACCCCTCAACTTCATCACCCCCTTGTTTGTGTGTCATAAAAAGTGTCTGCCAATGTCGCGCACCTGTTAGAAGTTTGCCTGTTGCCTTGGACATAAAGAATGTTTTTAGATTAAAGATGCATTATTATGATTACTAATCAATTTAAAATATATAAGTGCCATTTTCTTTGTTCACACTGACATAACCACCTTTTAAATTTCACTTTCAGGGAAAAGGATCCGTTGGTTTTAGTGAAAACAACATTTTCCTCATTATTTTGAAATAAACTCCTGATTCCTCATGCAAATTGTAATGCCCATGTACCTTTTGATATGTTGCATCACATACGCCCACAAAATGATACGTTGGGATTTTTTGGGAGAAAATATTTGAGTGAGCAACATTGGCAGATGCGCCACATTAGGCTACACGGCTGTAATATGACCGGAAGTCGAGATAATAACTATAATGTCGACATATAGTTGTAAAACTGTTTCGTGACGCTGACGTTGTGGATGACACTTCTGGACAATATTACGATTTGCAGTCGCGATTACCATTGTCAACGGCAGTCGATATAGTATTCCGATATCAGGCCATACATTTTAAGTCAACATAAAAGCAGAAAAAGTAGACTTAGTATCTCAATATTTAGATGTCAGTTATATGCCACCATATTAGAGTTTCTGTGTAGTGATACAGTTAGGCAAACCCAACCCGAAGCATAGGAAGTCACCCTCGGTGTGTCTTGGCCGCCTTTGTGCGTATCAGGTACAAAACCAGTAGCAGCGAAACTGCAAGGAAACGAATCGCCGACAACCAATATAGAGAATCAGTCAAAAACCGGAAATTGTATTCTGCTATGATTTTCGGGGATTTTTGAACTGTATATATTATTTTTATTTTTACTTTCGTCGGTTCTGACAAATCGTGTCTTTTAACATGGTTTAACCTGAGATGTCATCTTTAGGTAATTGTTGGGGCGCCAATTGTTGTAGTCAGTAATATAACTTTCTGATACAGTGTCAGAAAGATAACTGGCAATATTTAGGTGTCATTGGTTTTCGTGAGCTTCACATGAGATGAGAGACCTCGTCTGAATCAGAATTCGTTTCGATGTCACATCAAATGACATTCACCCAGCTCTGTCTGCGGAGTTTTGGGAGCGACTTAAGAATCTGTCCGCCACTTAATATTACCTTAATCGGCTGTAAATTCATGTTTTCCATCCAGATGAAGTACCATATTTACCATATATTTTCGGACACGTTAAAATATTTATTTATTTTTTTGTCCGAATATTTAAGAAAATATGATTTTCAAAAAAAAACGCCGTGTCCGAAAATTAAAGAAAATACCCAAAAATTCTGATAAAAAATGAAGATTTTATGGCTGGTAGATTGGCAGTTTGCAGTAGCAGAGTTTTTAATACTGACTATTATGGACCGTTTTTTTGAATAAATTTGACTTTCCATGCAATAAGAGAAACATTGTGATTAAAAGCCGTACTAAAATACGAAAAATTAAATAACTGTTACTGTTTTATAACTGATCATCGGTAGGACAGGGTGCCATTTGTAAATAAACTGAGTCACATGACCCTGTCCTGTTGTTGAGAAAAATCCTGCCGGTATTGGCACACCTCATAGTGGACTAGGTGAAAAGGGCTAAGTTCGTGCATATGTATGTGTGTGTGTGTTCGTATGTGTCTGATATCTGATTAGGATCTATTCTGTTTGTCAAAGATCGTTTCTGTAAGCGGATGAAATGGTAACTTTAGTTTTTTTTTGTTCCTAGAGCAGTGATTTTTTTACCTGCGAGTCCCGCTTCATATGCTCATAATTTTTCTCTGTGACTCACAAATTTTGTATATGCAAGTCCCTGGACTGACAAAATACAGCAGAAAACTGCTCTAAAATATGTTACAGACTCATGATTTTATCATGGGACTCAATGAATTTCAATCATGTGAGTCTTTGGGACTTAACAGAACCAAATTGTAAATAAATCACTGCTAAAGCCATGAAAATAGTAATGTATTTCATAGAAAAATGAAGTTACCATACCGACTGGTCATTATTTGCAGCTATGCAAAGGCTGAGCAGGTTTTTCCACAAGGTTGCCCAATCGCCCTGAGCAGACTGTAAAAAAATTGCATAATATTAACGCAAAACAAAAGGTCACTGATTGCCTATTTAATAGCAGTGCTTGTTTTAATAAGTATTAATGGACATTAATTTTATTAAGACATTTCACAAGCTTCACTGCTTTGATCGTCACTATGATCGTTTTTATCTTGGTAATGAGGGAATGCCCATAATGAAAATTATATACGTAATGACGTCTTTTTACTTGACACGCCAACACACCATATAGAGGAAATGTGACACTGCATATCATGTGACTAACAAGTGGTATAGAACCACATGGTAGTATGAAGGTTTTTAAAAGATAACAATAAATAGAATGCAAGTGTTACCGAGAAATAGACAGGTGCTATAATATCTCCTCGTTGAACAACGTTAAAAGGTAATAAGATTTTGGCATGTTCGACGGCCTTCATTATTTTATTGTTTTGTTTTCTTGCCTATTTTTAGCTGTGTATTGGTAGATTTAGCTGTGTATTGGTAGATCAGTCCAATTGGACGAGGGGCGATTTCATCGTCTTCGAATGTATAGTAAGTGGCATGCGCATTTCATACAGCTCAGCGATTTGAATAAACAAATAAAAGTAGTTTCTCCCTGAATGAAAATAGCAAACCCTGATGGAAAATAACTGGAACTAACTTTTTAGACACTTACTACTTACCTTCTTACATGTTAGAAAATGGCTTTGTCTGTCAAAACATCCGTGAAAATGATAGCGACGCTGCGGGTTTGGTGTTGAATTTCATTGAAAATTCAGGCATTTTTGTGTCCGAAATTAGGAAATTGTCTTTTTCAAATTCAGGGGGTGTCCAAACTGTTATGGTGCATTAAATTATCATATTTTGCAGAAAATAGGTGGTGTCCGAACATTAATGGTGTCCGAAAATATATGGTAAATATGGTATGCTAAATATGATGACCTAACTAACCTAACCCTAACCATCAGTGACCTACTTCTAACTCCTCCCTAACCGTCTTTGCAGTTAATGGGTGTAAACAGTGGCGGACAGATTCTAAAGTCTAGCCGAGTTTTGATATCCTGGAGTACTCAGTTCTCAATAGTTTATCAATGTGAAAGTCGCTAAAATGCATTATGGCAAGGCCTCAAATACCTGCTACAATTAGATACTTACATCATTTTACTTTTCATTCACAATAAATTTCAGTCATCTTGACACATTTAGGGTTGGTCGGATGTGATAAAGTTTATGAGGTCACAATGAACCAATGAAAAATTGGGAATTACATTCTCGATAGGAATTTTCCATGATGTGGTAATCTGGCATAGAACCTTCAAGGTAGAAACAAGGTATGGTGGCTTACATGTGACATTCTGCTGAACATTACCGACACAGAAAAAACAGATATAATGTTTTGCTGTGTATGACAGATATCTTTGAAGGTAGCTTTACATAAAAAAACTTACAATTATTTAACACTACAACTTACCCCTTTATGATAATTACTGTAAAAATAAATAAAATTGATGCAGAATCAAAACAAAACATGATGATTTCAAAGCAGTTAATGTTAGCAATATATCTTTGAATTCGGGTCGATTCCTGCAGATTCTGTTATGGTAGATTTCCTTTTAGTTCTAACAGGTAAAAATATTGATCCCAATGTTCGAATTATTAGAAAATCAGTTTCAGAAAAAAAAGCTGAACTACTTCAAATTGCGGAAAATCTCCGATAAAACTGTCTTAATGAGACGTGATCAAAAAATCAATAACTAACTTACAGTCCATGGGTGGTGTGTCTGGCTGTTTGAGCTAGAATACTTAGCATAATGATGCAACAGTAATTTTGCTAACATATCTATGAAAGTTTTGCCCTTTTTCCATGGAACTGAACAGTCAAAAAACTCTTAGCTGTGACCATACACTCGCCAATTTACACATTCCGTTTTACCAAAGTTGTCATCATGCAGCAAAAAAAACCCCCCAAAAAACATAATTTTACTTTTATTTAATTATTATTATTATTATTATTTTTCAGAGAATAAAGTCTTGACATTTCAGGTGAATCATCTACCAAACAGATGATTCACATGTAATGTCATTATTTATTTCTCTGAAACATGAACAATAATAAATAAAAAAAATTCAAGATGTTGTCTGCTACAAATTTTTGCTTATCGCTGTAAGGGTTAGTTTAAACTGGCAGTCAAGTAGCTTAAATGCAATAACGGTAAATGTCCTCATTTCATATATGAACTAGAAAAGTGTGCATAGGACATGGATGCCCCAGCCAAAATGCCATTCAGAAAAAGGTTACATATGTAATTGTGACAGGTACAGTATGAAGTTATTATTAAGGTTGATATGGCCCATACAGGGTTTACTATATGGAACCTAGTCAAGGGCAGATAATTTATAAACCAAATAAGCAATTGTCTTCCATGTTCATTACACATCGCCTCAATGTCATGCATGCATCTGCAAATTTTCATAAATATATTCCATATGGTTTAAGAGTTATGGCCCACACATGGTTTACTATATGGAACTGAGTCAAGGGCAGATAATTCAAAAACCAAACAAGCAAGGTTGTCTTCCTTGTTCCTGACACATCGTCTCAATGTCATGCATGCACCTGTAAAGTTTCATAAATATATTCCATACAGTTTAAGAGTTGTGGCCCGGACACAGTTTACTATATGGAAATAAGTCAAGGGCAGATAATTCAAAAACCAAACAAGCAAGAGTTGTCTTCCTTGTTCATGACACATTGTCTCAATGTCATGCATGCACCTGTAAAGTTTCATAAATATATTCCATACTGTATATGTGTATGTTTAGGTGTTATGGCCTGGACACGAATTGGGACGGATGTACTTGCGTGCTTACATAGGGGACGGTCATGGGTAACACTTAATGCCCTTCCGCTGTTCTTCGTATAGGCGGGGGCATAATGAAACCTGAGCAAAACAAAAGAAAGCCGAAAGGCCTTGGATGTTCGTAGGTTGTGAACACATTTAACACATAAAGTGCTAAGCAAAATTTGTGGTAGACGACAATCTTCTTTTATTGTCCCCCGCCTTTTCGAAGAAAAACGGAGGGACACTGTTTTTGGCTTTCCCTGGTGCGTGGTGCATGGTTCCGAATTTTTAGTAGGTACCTTGTCCCTTTAACTCCTCCCACAGTTTTTGTCCGACCCTTTTGAAACTTAACAGGGGCTTTTAAGATGGTCTGAAGATATGCATGTGGTTTTTTCAGAATCCTGAAATTATTTTTTATCACTTTTTACACATTTTGAACTTAGACAGTTTTTGAATTCTAATATTAAAGAAGTGTACAGGGAATAGGTACCTTGTCCTCTTAACTCCTCCCACAGTTTTTGGTCGATCCTTTTGAACTTTACATGGGCTTTTAGGATGGCCTGAAAATATGTATGTGGTTTTATCAGAATCCTGAAATAATTTTTTATCACTTTTTCAGCATTTTTAACTTAGACATTTTTTGAGTTCTAATACTACAGAAGCGTATAGGGAGTAGGTACCTTGTCCCCGTAACTCCTACCACCGTTTTAAGCCGAACCTTTTGAAACTTTACAGGTGCTTTTAGGATGGTCTAAAGATATGCATGTGGTTTTTTCAGAATCCTGAAATTATTTTCTATCACTTTTTACACATTTTAAACTTAGACATTTTTTGAGTTCTAATATTACAAAAGTCTATAGGGAATAGGTACCTTATCCCCTTAACTCCTCCCACAGTTTTTGGCCGATCTTTTTGAAACTTTACATGGGCTTTTAGGATGGCCTGAAGATATGCATGTGGATTTTTTAGAATCCTGAAATAATTTTTTATTATTTTTTCTGCATTTTTAACAGACTTTTTTTGAGTTCTAATATTACAGAAGTGTATAGGGAGTAGGTACCTTGTCCCCTTAACTCCTCCCACAGTTTTTGGCCGATCCTTTTGAAACTTTATTTGATTTTTCAGAATCCTGAAATAATTTTTTATTACTTTTTCTGCATTTTTAACTTAGACATTGTTTGAGTTCTAATATTACAGAAGTGTATAGGGGGTAGGTACCTTGTCCCCTTAACTCCTCCCACAGTTTTTGGCCGATCCTTTTGAAACTTTACATGGGCTTTTAGGATGGCCTGAAGATATGCATGTGTTTTTTTCAGAATCCTGAAATTATTTTTTATTACTTTTTCCGCATTTTTAACTTAGACATTTTTTGAGTTCTAATACTACATAAGTGTATAGGGAGTAGGTACCTTGTCCCTGTAACTCCTACCACAGTTTTAAGCCAATCCTTTTGAAACTTTACAGGTGCTTTAAGGATGGTCTGAAGATATGCATGTGGTTTTTTCAGAATCCTGAAATTTTTTTTATCACTGGTTTCCTGCTTCAATACTTAGGTAAGTGATACAGGACCAATGGTCCTCTGGTTAACTTACCCATTTTTAACAGCTCAAATAAAAATAAGGTGGGGGACATAAATTCCCTATGGAATTTGCTTGTTTTCTTCTGTTTTCAAAGAAAACAAGTCTTGACATTTCATGTGAATTGTCTGTAGATGATTCATATGAAATGTCAGGACTAATTTTCTCTGACAAATAAAACAAAAAAAGAGTCAAAATTGTCTGCTGCAGTTGTGATTGGCGGTTTAAGGGTTAACAGATATATAGATGAGCTGCTGAAAAAAGAAATGCCAGAGGGTGTATAAAGGGTATTACTTCATATAACCCTTAAAGCGCCAATTTTTTCAGAGAATAGTCTTGACATTACGTATGAATCATCTGCCAAGCAGATTCTTCATATGAAATCGGAATTCCATTTTATTTAAATACAGGATGATTTGAGTCTGTGTATTTCGCACAGGTTATAATGTACAATTTTCTTTGTTGCTATCCCGGAAATTTGTGCAGGTGGTTATTAAATACTTAAACCAAAAAAAAAGGTATCTTACTGATCCCTCCCACCCCTCACCCGTCAAAAAAAAAAAAAAAAAAAAAAAAGCCAAAAATAGGGCAGGGTGTTGCATCCGCTTATTCCGATCAGGACCTACGCAGTTTGCTTGACACAGGCCTAGAAACAGAGCGCCTTTTCAAACAATTAATGCATAGGTTGGTCTATATCATTGTATTGTGCCCAAAAAGTAAGTTACTATTTTGCGGATCATGAGTCTACCTGTTAGTTAATCCCATGCAGATTGACACGCTTACTGTAACTGTTTTGACATAAGTAAAAAAAAAGTACCTTATCGCAAATGCGAAAAGGGCAGATCTAGATTAGTGTGTGCATCTGCGCGGTCCAATAAGGGTCTGTTTTATTTATTGTGCAGACTTACAAGTCCTGACATTCTTTATACACAATATTAGCAGTTTTATTATTCTGAGTAGCCTGCACAGCCAGTCAGGTCGCGAGTAATATTTGTATGGACAAAATAAGATCCGTTTTTTATTTTCACAGTTCAAATTTCTAGTAACATCAAAGGGATTGTAAAAGTCGCCGATTTGTTTAACGGCAGTTGGTTTGTTCACACGTCAATCATGTGGTCAGTTGGTGACTATGCCACAGGCGGGTATCATTGAAATTGATATGGTTAGCCTTTATAACTCTGTGGGCTAATTCAACAGATGACAAATTGATGACATTTTTCCGAGAAAACTGGATTTAATATTTCATGCAAATTGTCTTCATTGGAGACAATTTGCATGAAATGTCAAACCTGTTTTTTGCAGCATAGGGGCATTTTAGAAAACATATTCCTAAATTCTGTCTGCTGTAATTTTACTCAGAGTGCTAAACATTAAATCCTTTCTTTTGTCTAATTTTCTTGCCGGTTTTACCTAATGGACCATTCCAAAAGTCTGTGTAATTATTTCGGAAATTCTGGTGTCCATTGTAAGAAAAAAGGTCTTTTCAATACATATTTATGTTTAAGTGTTGAATCTTCAGGGATGGATAAATTTTGGAATCTATTGTGATTTTAATTAGTATGGATTAGAAAATTTCTGTCAAGGGAACGGGGGAAGTTTCGGACGTAAACATCATTATACATGTAGCTTTCTCCCAGCTTCGATGATTGGCATTTTCCATGGCCACGTGGCGCCACCAGACTGCCGAAAATACCGATATGGCCAAAGACCTTGTTTATAAGACGGGTCTGAATTTTCTGAGTCATTTTTGCGTAAAAATCCCGGTCTTATTAGCGGATTTCAACAGTATACATGTACAGTTGGCGAACTTTATCTGGAGCTTTGACTGGCTCCATATTTTAGCTATGAAGTTCAAAGCTTCATGAAGTTAAGATGATAATTTTGTTATTTTTCCCAGAAAATAGGCTTTCATGCAAATTGATTTCTTAGAAATGAAATGTCAAAGCCTATTTACAAAATGTACTTGGAAAAATGAGAAAAAAATTTCAGTGTTGTCTGCTGAAATTTTTACCTTCATGCAAAGCATTAAGGTATATTATTGTATCAAGTAATGTGGGCCACACCAAGTGAAACAGTGTCTTCTTGGCATATATTGACAGTGCAGACCAGTCAGATCATATACTCGAAAGCACATGTTCACACATCAGGCTATATTTATCGTATATACCCTAAGTATTTGGACAAAGTAAATTCTTTATAATACATGATAAACACTTTAAACCCTTAAAACACCAAGCAAAATATGGAGCTGATAACATTTGAAAAGTTTTATTTATTTATTTTATTTATCTCCCGTTTACTATATCTCCAAACAATGAAGTGGAAAGATCTATCTTATAAACCCATGTTTATGCTCTACCATATTGGGCCGAAAGGGCTGAAATGACCCCACTACTTGAGACAACCCACCCCAAAAATTGACCGAAACAACCCGGTCGAAACGACCCAGGGCCGAAATGACATGGAACTGTAAATACAGTAGAGGATTAAAAAAAAAAAAAAAAAGACAACAAATATAGTGTATTTAGATATTCCTTTATAATGCAGTATCAAGAAATAATATTGAAGCTTTTCAGTTCAGTCTTATTTGAGCTGCCCCATTTGAAAATTTGTCTTCATATTCAAACAACAAAGCTTCAGTTGTAACCCTTGTCCTGCTGAATAAATTAAGTTGCCACACCCACATCTAATTTTTAGCCTATCAGATTACTTGATCCAGATTGTTGATATAAATTCACATACTCAATGGCAAGCAGTGCAGGTCCAGATCAGTTGGCTTCTTAAGAAGCCAACTGATCTGGATCTACACTGTTTGCAAAAAAGGACATATCCGGGTTCAGCAGGACAAGGGTTAACATGCACAGCCATATTATCTGACCAGTGTAGTATTGAGTCTGCAGATTGATCAACTTTACCCTGTTTAATTAGCTGGACTACATGTAGATAGACTTTGATCAGACTGCCCATATTTGCAGGCTGATCTGGACTGTTACTACCTGCATATGCTTGGAAGATACCAGCTTTCTGCATATGAATGTTGGTTATTAATTGAGTTATGCTAAACATTTTCTGTTACTTCATCTGATGCTGTTACATTTGAAACATTCTACCAGTTATATTAAGACAATTCTATACCAGTTTGTACATAATTAGTTGTCCCAGATAGTAATTAATGGTTATGTCTGGTTTCGGTATCGTCAAAACTTCAAAAAGTGAACGGCAAAGAAAATAGTTTCAGACATTTATTTTCATTCTGTTTTCATGAAATTCATGCTGGTTTATCTCTAATAAACTATTTACTGTCTACATTAAAACATATGAAATAGTATGTTTGTTGGTGAACTGTCTGCAAATATGTCGGTGAACTGTCTTCAATTTTGTCGGTGAACTGTCTCCAAAATATGTGTTGATGAACTGTCTTTGTCCTGTCCTTTCGACATCATTCGGAAAGATGTTATTTGCTTGGTGTTGAATTTTAAATGAAAATATTTTGTTCTGTTTGACCATATTGTATCAGAAACCATTTGTCTTTTCTGTTTCTGTGTTTTGTTCTCAAAAATGTACCCTAAAATTAAATTTACAGCCAAAAATTGGTCTGACTTAACAGACCTATGCAATATCTATAGTAAAGTGATTTTTTATTGAATATTTGTCTAAGGAAATTTTTTTACTTTTCTTTGCTGAATTAAAATTATTCATGTTTCACTTTGTGCTAAATTAAAATTATTGATGTTTCACAACAATATTGTGAAAATTTCAGAAAAATTGAACAAGCAGAACTTGTTGAAAATCTGCCTTCAACTGACCTACCCTACCAATTCCTACATAATTTGCATTCATTTTTAGCTCGCCTGTACAAAGTACAAGGAGAGCTATTGTAGTCACCCTGGTCATCCGCGTTTGCGTTCCCGTTCCCGTCACACTGCGTTAAAGTTTTTCAAATGCTTATATCTCAACAGTCACTCCTCACAGAGGCATCAAATTTGGAACTTAGGTACCTTGGAGGGTCTTCTGAGATTCCAAGACAATAAACCCCTGGGTTCATGCCCCTGGGTGGGGCTAGGGGTCAGAATCTAGGACACCTTTGTAATACTGTGTTAAAGTTTTTCAAATTCTTATATCTTGACTTTCACTCCTCATAGAGCATTCATATTTAGAATTTGGGTACCTGGAGGAGTCTTCTGAGATTCCAAAAGAACATACCCCTGGGTTCATACCTCAGGTAGGGCCTTGGAGTGGGGCTAGGGGTCAAAATCTAGGACACATTTGTAAAATCTTATATGCCTACAGGTTATAGACACAACTGGTTATACAGCAGCTAACTATGTGACATCGGTTTAAGTGTAAGAGAGTGAAGGTCATGGTGACCTACATTTTACGGTCCAGGTCACCTAGATTTCACGGTCCAGTGATTTTGCCTTATATCTTGAATACTATTTGTTGGATAAATGTCACACCTGGGTTATTACTTTCATGTGACCCAATGAATGACCACTTACTATATCTAGGTCATTGTGACCTATATTTCATGGTTCAGTGATTTTGCCTTATATCTTGAATACTATTTGTTGGATAAATGTCACACCTGGAATATTAGTTCCTTGTGACCCGATTATTGATGTCAAAATATATCTCTGTTGGTGTGACCTATATTTCATGGTTCAGTGATTTTGCCTTATATCTTGAATACTATTTGTTGGATAAATGTCACACCTGGGATATTAGTTCCATGTGACCCAATGAATGACCACTTACTATATCTAGGTCATTGTGACCTATATTTCATGCTTCAGTGATTTGGCCTTTTATTTTTATTACTATTTCATGGAGAATTGTCATACCTGGATTATTATATCTATGTGACAAAATGATTTACATACAAATACATCTAGGTCAGTGTGACCTATATTATATGGCTTAATGATAAAAATGTTACAATATAAAATGTACCCAGCAGGCGAGCTACGCTGTCCTACGACAGCTCTTGTTACCTATAAGAAAAAGTGAAAATATTTGAGTTTTTTAAAACCGATGACTGGAATGAAACTTTTTGGGCATAAGTAGTTAGGACAAATGGTTTTGGATTAAATCATGAAAAAAGTTTGCAAATTTACTTCTTTTGTGTAAAGCACCAAGCAAA
The DNA here is from genome assembly GCA_964016985.1 of Anodontia alba. NCBI lineage: Eukaryota > Metazoa > Mollusca > Bivalvia > Lucinida > Lucinidae > Anodontia > Anodontia alba. The sequence continues at coordinate 11,395,982 of OZ024825.1, read as the reverse complement.
AAATGACTTTCTGAAAGATGTCGAATTAGCACACTAATTGGTCAGTTCAATGATGCATTCAATAAAACTGATTACAAAGAGGTTCTTTTAACCAGAGGATTGCACACTTTCATGGATAGAATTGTGGTGTCTTCAGTGGGAGTGATTAAGTTACTTAACCCTTCTCTTGCTGAACACGACATGCCTTGTCTTAGCAAACAGTGTAGATCCAGATCAGTTGGCTTCTGAAGAAGCCAACTGATCTGGATCTGCACTGTTTGTCATTAAATATGTTAATTTCTATCAAAAACCCAGATCAAGTAATCTGATTGGCTGGATATTAGAAGTGGGCGTGGCGTCTTAATTTATTCAGCATGAGAAGGGTTAAAGGCTTGAATTCTTTAAAAGCTGTAGGACCTGATGAGCTTCATCCTAGAGTTCTAAAGGAAGTAGTAAATGAACTAGGTTCAGTATTTGCACAGCTCTTTCAGCAATTGCTTCATCCAGGTGAAGTTCCTAAAGAAAGGCTTCTTCTTACTTAGTATCTTACTTGGTATTCAGAGACTATAATTGATTCTTACTTGGTATCTTACTTGGTATTCAGAGACTATAATTGATCCTTACTTGGTATCTTACTTGGTATTCAGAGATTATAATTGATTCTTACTTGGTATCTTACTTGGTATTCAGAGACTATAATTGATTCTTACTTGGTATCTTACTTGGTATTCAGAGATTATAATTGATTCTTACTTGGTATCTTACTTGGTATTCAGAGACTGTAATTGAGCCCCTTGGCTCGTCTTCCCCCACAAAAACTTCTAAGCTCAACTTTAGGTCAGGACTTCTGTGCCTGGTTTAACCCTTGTCCTGCTGAACCCGGATATACCCTGCCTTTGCAAACAGTGTAGATCCAGATCAGTTGGCTTCAGAAGAAGCCAACTGATCTGGATCTGCACTTTTGCCATTCAGTATGTGAATTTATATCAACAATCTGGATCAAGTAATCTGATTGGCTGGCAATTAGAAGTGGGCGTGGCATCTTAATTTATTCAGCAGGACAAGGGTAAATGATGTTTGATAGAACTCAGTTGATGGTTGAAATGTAAATTGTAATACAAAGTTCTGAATTACTACTTCAGGTAGTAATAACTACTTATAGACAATAATATACATTAATAAATTTCAGTGCCATCAAATCTTTTAGAAGCCCAATATTTATCCACTTTGGTCTTAAACTGAAGCACTGACTTTGATGAAACTATACCTTCTTTCAAACATTTGTCCACTCTTTAAAAAGGGGATAGAGCTCTTGCTTGTAATTATCGCCCTGTATCCCTGACATGCATGCCATGTAAGCATACATGTGATATTTTCTTGGTCCAAAATAGGGAGATTTTAATTTCCAGAGCGGGAGATTGGGATCTCGGTCTCAAGTAGGGAGATTTTTCCGCAGTTAAAAGTGATATAATTTTTCAGTGAAAATTTGCTTATGAAGCACTGTAAAGGCATATGAGGTACCAATGTTGACCAGTCTTTGAACTGAATTCTGAATTATGTCTTATAAAAGCACTTACAATCAAAGTGAGATAACTATGTTGGTCTTAGAACTTAATTCTGAATTATGTCTGTTCATTTACAACTGTTCAAGATTCATAATGAGGACTTCTTTTAATGTGATTAAGCCTATCAAATCAACACAGAGTAAAACTCATGAAAAAAACTCCATTTGACCATAAGCAGCTTTTTCATAACTGAACTAATCACTGATAGGTGTTCCAGTTGCTACACATTTCAATCTCAGTAGTTGTCTTCCTTGTGTCATACTAATTTTAATGTCAGCATTTATATGGATATGGGTAAAGAGTAAATCAAACTGGGATAAAATATAGATTTGTTTTTTTCATTTTAATTGTGATTTGAAAGACTTTGGTATTGTAACAAACATGGAATAACTTTAACCCTTAAAGCACCAGTCACAACTATTGTCGTCTGCTTTGTCGTCTGCTTGTGATTTTAAAAGTCATTTTTGCAAATAACGTGGACCCAGATCAGACTCTCCTGTAGGAGCAATCTGATCAGGGTCCACATTGTTTGCCTGTATGCAAAAATAGGTTTGAAAAGTCTGCAAGAATATTCAGCAGATGACATAAACAGACGACATTTTCAGATGCAATTTTTCTTGGCGCTTTAAGGGTAACTGTAAAGTACTACACTAAATGCTTTATCCTGCTGTTCCCCTACCTTTGCAAACAGTGTAGATCCAGATCAGATGGCTTCTGAAGAAGCCATCTGATCAGGATCTACACTGTTTGTCATTCATTTTGTGAATTCGAATGAAAACATTATATGATGTAATCTGATTGGCTGATAGTCAGAAATGGGTGTGGCTAATAAAATTGTTCAGCAGGATAAGGGTTAAAGTTCTTGTCTCTGTTAAAAGCACATGTACTTCATCAGCCCCAAACGAGTCCTTAGCAAATAATGCAGGCCCAGATCAGATGCTGCTGAATGCAGTGTCTGATCAGGGCCTTCACTGTTTGCAGAAAGTCATTCATTTTCACTATTGCAAAATACACAGGAGCACTGTTACCAGTCATCAGGAGCCATGAACGCCGACCGCGTAATAAGCGGTCCATGAGGTGTTACATATTGCATGTATTTGCATATATTTTATGTTTGTTTTCAATTAGATTATTTTTGAAATGTTGTTGTTACATGTATTTCACCTCCATAATGAATTGATCATAGGGTTTTGCTTTAGACAACTGATTTCTGTCTCCTGTAAGTGCTAAGAAGACAGGAAACAGGAGAGACAGAATGAAACGACTTTAATAGACCTAATCAAGTCAAAAAAGAAAAAAAAAAGATGGTTTTTTCAGTATTTGGACATTTCAAGGTCTGACCAGAGTGCTAAAATTTTAAGCAGTGACCAGTCTGTCTAGTGCAAGTGATGCATTACTTATTTCTACCTTACAAAAAGCTAACATTTAGACCCAGATCAGATGCTGCTGTGTGTGAGGTCTGATCATTGGAAATCATTTCAGTCATGATTCATGCTAATCGCTTATTTAACACAAAAAGGACAGTGAAGTGTTGATTTTATGACTATGCTTGGACAATGACGTAATTAATTTGTATTGTGGTAAGTTGTTGTTATTCCTATAATGTCTCCAATATACATGAAAATGACAGTCATGAGCTGTGTTTAGTACTCTGTATTATCACATTTAAAAGATGCGAGGACATTATCTCAAATAGCCGAAAGACAAATAGGCTACTGGTGACAACTTTACTAAAACAGAATGAGTAAGTCAGCAAGTATATGGTCATAGCTAATGATGGTCGGTTGGCAAAAAATGCTGTAGGAAAATAGTCTCGTCAGGAGATTTGGGCTGTTGGGCTGGAGACTGTGAGCAGGGGTTAGAAATCGGGATATCCCGACGAAATCCGGAGATATCACATGTTTGTGCAAGTTGCTTCCATGAACATCAAGTATGCTCAAATATCTTGGCTCACTTGGATGAATACCAGCTTTTGTCAGATAGGCAACATGCATTTAGGAAAAGGCACAGTTGTGAAACTCAGCTGACCAATGTAATAAATGATTAAGTAAAAATCTTGGACAAATGAGGGAAGGCTGACATGTTTATTCTGGACTTCTAGAGGGCTTTTTGTACACCCCCTCATGAAATACTTAAAAGGAAATTATTTGATTATGGCATTGGCCGGAAGACACTTGGGCAGAGCAACAGGTAAGGTCTACCAACTTTGTTCTAATGATGATCCTAGGATGACCTACTGACAGCACTGTGAAATTTCTGTCCTAGTTACTGTTGCAATACTGGAAGAATGTTGCATGGCATCTGCAGATATGCAATGGCTGTTTTACTCAGGTGAGCAAATCATGGCCTATGGGCCTCTTGTTTTTTTATTTCTCCATGAAAACCTGTTATGGTTACTCATTTATACTAGTAGAAGACCTTCATGAGCTCCATGAAGTGCTTCTAATGTCAGAGTACCTACATGTTTGCATGGAGAAATAAAAAAAAATATTTGTTGCTCTAGATAAGAGGGGGTACGGTAAATGTCCTAAAATTTCGAACACTTTATTCTCTACTATTCTAGCCTAAATTATGCTTCTTATGCACTTGTTTCTTAAAATACTTAGTGGAATGGCAAACAGTGTAGACCCTGATCAGACTGCTCCTTCAGGAGCAGTCTGATCTGGGTTTGCACTGTTTGCATATGTCATTTTATCAGAAAGTTTGGTGTTTGAATTTTTAGGACATTTACCGTATCTGTTACAATTTTTTTCTCCATGAAACCATATGTTGTGGGCCTCAGTGTGGTGCTCCTAGTGAGTACCTGTAACATGTATTCTTGGAGAAATAAGAAAAAATATCAATAATTTTTGGTTGAAAAAAAAAAAAGCACCATATCTGGAGTTAGGATATTTATCTGTATATCCTCTTATCTAGAGCTATGTTAATATGGTATGGTAAATACCCTAGGTCTAGATTAGAGTGGGTATCAGGTAAATATTTTTCTTATTTCACAAAAATATATGTTGTGGGTACTCATTAGAAGCGATTCATTTAGGCCATTTTAATGAGTACCCACAACATATGTTTTTTGGAGAAATAAGAAAAAATATCAATACTTTTGGATTAAAAAATCCAATCTTATCAAGAGCTATATGAACACTTAATTCCCTACTAATTTGCTTTTTATACAGTTGTTTCTTAAAATACTTAGTGGAATGCAAACAGTGTAGACCCTGATCAGGAGCAGTCTGGTCTGGGTCTGCGCTGTTGGCATATGCCAGTTTGTCAGTAAGTTTGGTGTATGAAATTTTAAGACATTTATCACAGTTTTGTCTACATTTTAGGAACAGCAGTTTGGCTTGTTATTGTAGCATGCCTCTGGGGAGCGACAAATCCATTCATAAAGCGAGGTAGTAAAGGCATAGAGACCATTAAATCATCCACAGCAGTAGGACAGTTCTTTGCAGAGTTATGGTTCTTGGCAACTAACTGGAAGGTAAAGCTTGCAGCAACAGTTTTTAATGCTTAAAAATATTTAAATACTTTTCTTTTTTTTTGTTTCCCTCAAAATAGGGTTTGATATGTCTTGCAAATTCTCTGCTCAGGAGACACTGTATGAGAGTAGGTACAGAGTTACTTCATTAAGATCTCCCCTTTTTTCTGTACTGCTATGGGATTTTTGTCAAGCACCTAATTTTTAGAATTTTAGTGTTTGTCTGTCTCTGAGATCATAAACCAATTAATCATTCAAAATTTCAAATTTTCCTTTTATCATAGCGCCAGATAAGGCTTTTTTTAAACAAAAATGATAGACATTTTTCTTATTTCTCGATGAAAACATATCTTTTGGGTACTCATTAGAAGTGCCTCAGTGAGGTGCTTCTAATGAGTACCCACAACATGTTTTCATGGATGCCGAGGCATTTCTAATGAGTACCCATAACATATGTTTTTGTGGAGACATCAGGAAAACATGCCTATATCACGAAAACATACCTATATACTTTTGACCCACTTAAACCCCACTTTTATATAGTAAAACTGGGGTTTACAGGGGTATACATTATTCTTCTTATTTCTGCTCAAAAACATAGATTGTTGGTACTCATTAGAACTGCCTTGCTGAGGCAGTTCTAATGAGTACCCACAATCTATGTTTTGAGCAGAAATATGAAAAATACCAGAGTTTTTTATCTGAAAATTTTCAGTTTTTGGAGATGAAAATTTCTATATATTTGAATAGGCTTGTTTTCTTAATGAATAAGAAAAATGTTATGGGGATACCGCCTCTAACCTGGAGCTATGCTGTATACATTTGTATTTATCAGGAAAACCATCATCACAGCTAAATCTGCTGAAACACATTTCTTATACCAGTCCTAGAGATTCAGATCAGAGAGCCGGCCTCGGTGGCTCAGTTGGATGCGCCGTCCGACTGGAGACCAGGAGGTCGCGGGTTCAACCCCCGCAGAGGTCGGCAACATTCTTTCGTGGAGATTGATCATGAAATATTTTCTACGGTCATTCTCTTCCTTCCGCTGATTCAAGAAGGGCAGTTGTCAGTTTCTGGCGGAAGAATGTGCACAATACTGGTTAACCGCTTAGAGGACTAAGCCTGCCCAACGTGTGGTTAGGTAAACTGACCGCGCTCGACATGACCCCATTGGGTTGACTGGGCCTTAAAACCTCAACACAAACAAAATCAGATCAGAGAATATCAATAAAAACATTTTCCTTCTTTTTCTAACTTCCAAGAAAACATACATTTGGTACAATACTCATTAGAACTGCCTTACCCGGCATTCTATAAATTCTGCTTTTATGCTGATGATGAATTCAGTAGATGATTTATCTTGTTTTTCTCAGAAAACATTGTTTGACATTTCATGTGACTTATTATTCCGAATACTAGGTGCTAGGGTGCGTTTGCAGCGTCACATTTTACTTCATTGCTGCATATGAAGAGTTATTTGTTTTTTTGTTTCTTTGTTTCCAAAGGCAACCTTTAACCCTTAAAGCGCCAATCACAACAATTGTCGTCTGCTTTGTCTTCTGTCGGTTACTTTAAAAGTCATTGTTCCTTTAGGAGCAGTCTGATCTGGGTCCACACTGTTTGCCTATATGCAAAATGTAAGTTTGAAAAATTTGCAAGAAGATGCAGCAGACGACATAAGCTGATGACATTTTCAGATGCAGATTTTCTTGGCGCTTTAAGGGTTAAGATTGTTATTTTACTTCACTGCAGCTGGTGTTAAGTAAAACATCTACCCATACTTCTTAGAATTTTATTTCCTTTGGGATTGTAAAGCTCATTCTGGTGTTGTAGAACTATGACTTATGCCAGTGCTAGGGGTGTATGCAGCTTTGCGAACTACATTGTTGCATATGAAGAGGCTTGTTAAAACCGAGTCTCTGATTTTCATTCTTTTGTGTTTTCTTTGTTTCCAAAACAAACCTTTTAGATTTTTATTGACATGTGACATTCTGAAACAACAGGGTTTGACATTTCAGTTGAATCGTCTCAAGGAGACAATTTACATGAGCTATCAAGCCCTGTTATCTGAGACCGATAAGAAAAAAATGAAGTCCTTGTTAGCGGGCCCCGTAGCCTAGTGGATAGGAGAGTTGACTCTTAATCTGTTAGGTTTCTCACAGCTGTGGTTCGAGCCTTGCTCGAGTTATGTGGGAAAGCCAAGTTCTGCTTACGGACGGTCAGGTGTTTTTTCCCCATGTTTCCTGGTTTTCGCCCATCTTTAATGAATGACTGGCTCAATATAAGTGAAATTTCTTGAAAAGGCCTTAAAATCCAAATAAAAAAAAACAAAACATTGTCTGCTAATATTTTAAAACATCATCTGCTAATGTTTCTATTCAGTGTTAAAGGATGATAATTTACTCACAGGGTGCCATTCTATTCTGTTGTAGTATCTGGTACCATTCCTAATCAACCAGAGTGGGTCAGTTGTCTATTACATAACACTAGCCTCTGCAGGTAAGACTCACGTTGTCAGATGTGTCACAATATAAAGACATGACACATCACTTGAGTTAACCCTTGTCCTTGCCCTGTCTTTGCAAACAGTGTGGATCCAGATCAGTTGGCTTCTGATCTGGATCTGCACTGTTTGTGAATCAGTATGTGAATTTATATAAAAAATTTGGATTAAGTAATCTTGATTGGCTGACAGTTGGAAGTGGGTGTGGCATCTTAATTTATTCAGCATGACAAGGGTTCAAACTCATATCAACTTTTGTTTTTATTAGCTCACCTGAGCCGAAGGCTCATTGGTGAGCTTATCATATGGCAAGGCCGTTGTCTGTATGTCTGTCTGTCAACATTTTCAAAAGTCTTCTTCTCCGAAACAGCTGGGCAGATTGAAGCCAAATTACATGTGGCGCCTCCATGGGATGGGGGAATAAAAGTTTATTCACGGGTCCAAGTCACATGACCAAGATGGCGGCCATGCCCATATATGGTAAAAACCCTCCATAAATTTTCTTCTCTGGAACCGCTGGGCCGATTTCCACAAAACTTGGTATGTAGCACATGGAATCGGCCCATCATATTTTGTTCAAATGATGACCCTGGGATGATCTTGACCTATTTTAGGCCAAGGTCAAATTTGGTAACATAGGCATTTGTATGGGGAAAAAGTCAAAATGTCTAATATCTTGCAAACCGTTCAAGTTACCACCCCTAAACCATATATATTCTTGTTCCTAATGATAAAAGGCATTCAGACACACAGACCTTGGGTCCCTTTGGACTCCCCGGGGGGGCATGCCCCACCCCCTTCACTTCATGAACGGCAGTATATCTCAGAAATCGTTGAGATTCCCACCCCTAAATTATACATATTCTTGTTCCTAATGATACACAGATTTTGGGTCCCCTCTGGACGTGCCTGTAGGCATGCTCCACCCCTTTCACTTCATAAAAGAAACGTTTCAGATCCCCACTCCTAAACCATAATATTTGTGTTCCTTATGATAAGAGTCATTCTTTGTCACAGATCATGGGTCCCCAGGGGAACCCCCGGGAGCATACCTCCACCCCTTCACTTCATAAAATGTGTAATATCTCAGAAACCATTAAGATCCCTATCCCTTAACCATATATATTCTTATGATAAGATGCATTTAGAGACCCAGACCTTGGGTCCCTCTAAACACCCCTGGGGGCATGCCCCATCCCCTTCACTTCATGAAAGGCCTTATAACTCTGAAACTGTTTAGATCCCCACACCTAAACCATATATACTGAAAGGAAAAAGGAACGCAGGGTAGAGTTTTTTCCTTCTTATTTTAACCATTTTTTACGGTGTTTACTATAGCCATACACTTTTACAGATTGTCCTGTAACCATTTTTTACGGTGTTTACTATAGCCGTACACTTTTACAGATTGTCCTGTGAATGTGAACCGCGGGTATACTAGTCTTTGGTCGATGTGCTATCTACCCAGTGTGTGAAATCATTCAACTGTGCACTACACAGTGCATTGCACGGACAATACGGAAAGTCAAAATTTCGTGCAAAACAAGCATGTTTAAACCTTCAGCACAAGATTTCCTCACACCATTTGGTACACTTCAACGATACACAACACTCTTCGATTCTTTTACCGATTTTTCTTTTCATTTTTACGCTACTTTGAACTTTTTTTCAATCATGGTACGATTGACTGATGTTCAGAGGGGTAGGGCAGTTGCGTTGCTGATGCAGGGTCAGAGGCAACAGCAAGTTGCCAATCATTTTGGGGTTAACGTCTCAACAATTGAACATCTTGTTAGAAGTTTAAGGGAGACAGGGCATTTAGCAGACTGACCGCGGTCTGGGCGTCCACGTGTGACTGTTGCATAGTCGTCCGCTAAGCTTAGGATCCGGCCCATTGTGTGTCCATTCTTAAAGACAGCAACAAGAGGCTTTTAAATATAAGTCATTTTATTTTCACTACAACAATCTACAACTCTCGGACTAAACCAACTCTACTGCAGACTACTTAAGACTCAACTCCCGCTCCACGCATTGCGCACAGCTTATATACTCTTGCTCACATGACCATTACATTATGGCTCTGAAAATAGAGCTAGGACCTCCCCTTCCGGGCCTGTACGGAATATTACTGGTAAACTTGACATCTTATGTCTGCCAAGTCGTACCCCTTAACCCTTATTAACCCTTATCAATATTCATTTATGACGTCAATGAACATCTGGGTTGCTGATCTGATTCAGAAGATGTATGTTTTACACTTGTCACTTTTTATGTGTTTTTACCAAAAATATAAGATTTACTTCTTACTTAACAAGCTGTAAGACCTTAGAGCAGATTAAAGTTGAAACCTGATATTTTTCCTATCTTTTATAAAGTATTGTAGAATTAAAGTTAAACCAAATGAAACATATCGGTAATAGGAGAAATAGGCCCTTATATTCTGTATTAAATATAACATGAACATGCCTTACGGCCCCTAAACACATGCGTAATGGTCATTACGTAACATTCGTCCCCACACAAGAAATATACTACCTGTGGTAGAATATTTCTAAGTGGACACAATGATAATCATTATCATTGAACTTAATAGGAAAACATGCAATTAATATTCACTAATTACAAAATGTATGCTTTAGAAATTACCTTATTAATTAAAATTTTAATCAAAACTTATTACCTTAATCATCCTCTCATACCCTTTCTTTCCTATGAGAAGGTTTTTCACATAAAACACAAAAGAAACATTTTGAATGAAAAATATATATACTCGCACTTTAGCTGTTACTGCACTATATATATATTTACATTTAGCTGTCAGTGCACTATTTACATTTGCTATATAATATATTTAATCTTGTTCTTTGTCCTGTCCCAACAATTCCAACGGACCTACCGCAGGGGTGGCTGGTTCCCTCTCATCTTCCACCCCTGGTCCGTATTCTGTTGATCCTGATGGACCTACCGCAGGAGTGGCTGGTTCCCCTTGATCATCTGCCACTCCCGGTCCATTTTCCCGTTCACATCGTGCCGCAGCCGCCCTTCCGAAGGCTTCTTCACAAGCCTGAAGGAATGTTCTAGCCCCGATCGAAAGTAGAGGCTGGGTTTCGACTTGCCTCTGATTTTCTCCCGTCTCGTCGTCCTTCGGCTCCTCTATGTCTGACAGTATCCTTATGTCACTGTCAGAATCAGAGTCCAGTTCAAGTGAGAGGTTGTCAACGTCGACCTGTGGTCTAGGTCTTCTGTACATGTGTTCTGTGTAAATTATCCTAGCTAGTATGGTTTCTGGGTTCGATATATCAATGTTTAGTTCACTTTTCTGCTCCTCAGTGATACTTTCCAATAAGTCCCTGACTCTAATAAATTTTTCTGAACTAAGAACAAACTTTACTCCCAAATCGTTTTCTGTAGGTACTGCCATTTTCTTTTCCACTGCTTTGATTTTACGTGCTGTATGTTTGAGTTCTGAAATGCGTGTGACTTAGAGTTTGAGCGTAAGTCAATTTATTCTAGTTCCCACAGATGTTCTGTAGTTCTCATTATTTTAATCTGTATTCCCGAATATAAACATACTAATTTTCTACTTGGATACCGTTAATAAGCTGGACTTGATTAATGCCTATCTTTTTCCGATAGATAAAATTTCATACTGTTTTACTTTTATAGCCGACTAAATCGTTGCTTTAGATATACGATATTCACAACACCTGCATTCTATATACATTTCTAAATAATTGAACTTTAAGTAAGGATAATTGTCTTTTTAGCCACAACTTGGCGAAAATCTACCAACTGTTTCTACACTACTTATTTTAACAATAATATAGTTTGTCCGTATGTACACTTGTTTATGACGACGACGAATGTTTATTTCCGGCAAGAGGAAGGTTCGGATATAGTCTTTGTAACATTCCTTCGTCTTCATGCGGCGACGTGTCTTTATTACCCGGTGTGGAAGAACTATCGCTTCCGAGAAACATGACTGTTTCTTCCCGTCCCTGGTAGGACACCTTGGTTTGACCATTTAGTTCGTCTGGATTCGCATTTGTTTCATTACCACTGAGAATGGCTAGCCTTCTACAGCAAGTTAAAATATGTACCCTTTTCTTTTTACCTTTATAAAACCTACAGTACATATATATAATACACCCAATCAATACTGATACTTATAATTATATATGTTCATGTTGGCCACGATGTACTGCTGACATCAACCTTAATACTTATTTACCCAATATGAAGCCTTTAATTAAAACATTTCCGCTATAGCGCTTAATAGGGTCCTAACCTTACCCTTAATTTCCCGGTCTCTTTTTGACCTTTTTACTTTAGCTAAACGCTTGTTTCCGACAGACGTCTCTGCCGGTAATGCCTTAACCTGATCAACTAACATTGAGTCTGATAGTTCATAATCTATTATACCCATAGATTCTGTATCACTTGTATCACTTGGTGAGTTACTTTCACTCGACATAGGTGCCTTTTCTTCGGCTTCGCGACATTCTTGCGCTTTCAAACGTTTCGCAAGTTCCATCAACGGAATGTCTTCTTCATCATCTGAATCTTCCCTCTCGCGACGGTATTTGGCTGCAAGTTTCATTTGAGGGTTTACCGATTCAGATTCTGAGGAATCTGAGGAACTTTTATCTGTATCAGGCGGAGGTACGACATATGCGGCTTTACGAATTGGCCTACCCTCGGATGTTTTAGGTATTTCCCAATCGTCTACCTTAGCTAACTTTAAATGTCTCGCATGAACTTTAACCGTCTTACTGTCCAACTGATTCCTTATTACATATGTAACTGGAGATTTGCACTCAATGACCCTATAAAATGGTTCCCATTTAATATCTAGTTTACCAGTACGAGCATGTTTCCTATAAAATACAGGATCCCCTACCTTAAACTGTATGTCCTTACAATTTTTATTTGCATACTTTGCTTGTCGACGTTTCTGTTTCTTTAACCTACCGTGAACTAACATAAAGGCCTTATGTTGCTCTTGTAGTGAGATCTGATGGAGATCTTCACCTTGATATTTAAGCCTAGGTTTTAACAAATTGTCAATTGGAAGCACGACATCGCGATTATATAAAAAGTAATATGGCGAATAATCGGTCGCTTCACTGACATTGAACCTAATGGCTGCTAACACTTGGTTCAAGTGTAAGTCCCAAGTGTCTTGATCATCAATCAGTTTCTTGGCTAAGACGTCATGCAAAGTACGATGGAGGCGTTCCACGCGGCTATTTGATTGAGGACTATAATAACTTGTGCGTACATGGTGTATGTTCAAAACTTCTAATGTTTCCTTAACAACCTTATTGCAATTTTCAGAACCATTATCTGTGACCAATTCAAGTGGACAACCAAAACGAGGAAACATCTCATTTATTATCAAGTGTGCAATAGTTTCTGCCGTCTTATCTGGCACTGCAAATGCTTCTGGCCAACCACTATACCAGTCAACAAAAGCAATTATGTACCTGTTCCCTGACAAACTTTTTGGATACGGTCCCGACAAATCAAGACTTAATTTTGCAAATGCGTACGGTGGTATATTCGTTTCTTGGATAGGAGGTTTTACTTTTTGAGCAGACCTTGTTTGGCAAATGGTACACGCCGAAACATAGTCATACAATTCTTTAAATAAATTTGGCCAATAATATTTTTGACGAATAGCATCGTACGTCTTTTGAACACCCATGTGACCATTGTCATCATGGTATTGTTTTACTACCAACTGTCTTAGTTGCTCAGGGATATACAAACGTAACGTTGGATTATCATCAGGGTCAGACAAGAAATACACAATGTCATTTTCAATGAGATATCTGCGCTTAATTGCTTTGGATGTGTTGAGAAATTGACTTTTCAATCATTTTTCGAGAGTGTATATTTTAGTTAAAAGTCCTGCTGATTGAGAGTATATTATCAGGATTTGGTTATTCTCTGGGGGTACAAATTTTATTTTTTTTTTTTAGTTTGATTAATGTTGTCAGTGAAAATCATTCATTGACTTAAGAATTGATAGTTATCGAACTTCAAAGGGTGATAAAATGGATAATGGTCTGAAATATGACATTATTATCCCAAGATCAGCAGTTCTTTAATGTACATAGCTCTTTAGTGTTAGTCAAAATGCTGATAATTTGACCTTTAAATTTTGTTTGTAAATCAACTCCGATTTACACCAAATTTTGTCAGGAGTCACGTAAAACCGATATTTATTGATTGGTACAGATTGTAAAATTTTAATTTGTTTTATATGCAAATTAGCTAAATTGACCTATATCCTACTAAGGTCAAATTCCTTACAGGTGTTCTGACTTAGAAAATTTTGAGAAAACCCGTTTTCCTATTCTTAGAACTTATCAACAGAATATTACTACACCTAAGATCATTAGAAAAGGTACCTGATGTTATAATAATAAACCCAATGAATTTAGTTTTAAGTGACTAATTTGGTCAAAACAGGTATGCATTTTTGTGTATTTGGATCTGTTTTAGAAAATCAGAATTATTCTGATAATTTTTTCTCAAATTCACATTTAGAATTTCTGTTTTTGATGGAAAATGGAGATGCAGGTCAATATGCTTGACCCACATTCATGCTAGGATCAAAATCATAGAATATCACTTTTATTGCTTTGGAATTTAAATGGAAACTGTAGAGTGTGGAAATTTAATGTGTTATTTACACTTGACAATTAAATTAAACAAGGGAAGCTACAGGAATCTGCAATGTAAATTTCTTTAAACAATATGGCTGAATTTTGGCAAGAGGGTGTGGCTTTGATAATTTTGTGTAATTAGTTTATGCAAATCTTTCTTCAACATGGAGTAAAGTAGTTTTATGCACTCAGAGGGAAAACCATTATAAACTTTCATGAAATCTATCCACTGAAATGAAGTACATGCAAATCAAAATGAAAGCTTCTAGAATTACCTTTTCTCATGATTTGACCACACTGGAATTAATCCACTTAAAAGTTCCTATAAGTTGTATAATTTAGGTAATATCACATTCATATGATGTATAATTGTTTTGATTCTGTTTTGATATGTGGTAAATCCAAAACAATGCTTTTATTTTGTAGAATTCTTTTGCAAGATACTTTGAACTGTGGAAAAACTTTATGTCTGCCATTTTGGAATCTAATTATCATATTGTTTGGAAACTTTCTAAAATTGGAGTAAAGAGAGCTGTAGGTTGCAAAACAATGTTGTATTTTGATAGCAAATGCTGAATGTGAGCTTTAAATATTGATTTACCATCTTTTTCATTGATTTATTAAGAGTAGATATTGGAACTATTTTTTGAAGCTATAAATAGAGACTTCTTAGCATTTCAAGAGAAAGTAGTGCTGTCTTACACCTTTATTACCAAACTTCCTATAAAGTTCTGTTAAATGATTGTGAGTGTTCCTTCACTTTTTGTTAGTAAATTGGTAAACTCAAAATCTGAACATTATTGAAATAGACTAAGTTTGTTTGTTAGTATATAAAGAGTGGTCAGCAAGTGTCAAATGTGATTTATTATTAGTTGTCTGTAATTGAAAGACAAAAAGGCTAAAGTTATAGACTGCTAGATTTTTAGAGATTTTAATGTATAGCAGACTCCTGAAGTATTTTTCGACCAATCAGAAAAGCTTTGATTAGATCACATGATGTAACTTGCTGTTTTGGAGAATAAAAACTATAGCATTGCCAGGAGAGCTCATTCTGCTCAAAATCTTTCAAGAGGAAACTCTAAACATTTCGTATATAAATTAATTTGTTTATTTTTTCGCCTTTTGGAAAGAAGTCTTAAATTCACAGTAAGAAATTATTTTGAATATCTTGAAAATTATTTTCAATGATAAAATTTATTAATGGCAATTAGTTGCTTAATTGCAAATATTTTAGTAATTAGTGATTTTAATTTAAAATATTCTGGAAGTCTTTTAGAGATCTGGAGTCTAAATTTTAGGGCTGTCTAAGAAGGTTTTTTGGGCAATTGCATACTATGTGCATGCAAAGGTATGCACTTTTACTTAGGTAAAGGTACTGCATAATGTCCAGAAGCCTATTGGGAATTTGTAATATTTTGTTTGTGAAGCAGAACTGAATAGTTTTAACTTCACAATTATTTTGAAGCGTACTTCATAAATGTGCTATCAAGCTTGGAATATTAGCAAGGTTCTTGCAACGTGCACAATAAGGTGACACCCAAGTTTGAGGCATATCTTTTGATATTATTCCAGACTCTAATTGTTCCAAATTTTGTACAGTATATTTATAATCTTGCATCAAGGACAATCAAAGTAGAGAAAGAACCTAGTACATCCCATTCTGTCTTCTTACTTTTCCTTCTTATAGTATATAAATTGAAAGTACAGAGGCTCTGAATATGTGAATACATTTTCATGAATTTGGGCTCTGGAGTTCTATAGAAGTTAAAGGGTAATCTAGACCCAGTGTCCAAATATCTTGTATACCCTTTTCGGTCCTCAGTATAAGGATTATCTCTGCTGGCATTAGTTATTGGTTAAGCACGACTATATTTGTATGTTTTCAACTTTTCTGCAATGCCATATATAGAAATTACATTTTGTTATTCTGCATGAAATTGTCATTATATTTTGATCAGGGATAAATTCAGATTATCAGCAGAACAGTCTTTCTCTGACTTTAAACCCCATTAATCTCACATAGGGAAGTGAACATTTGCATTCCATGTCTGCAGATTGGCGGGAGTGTTAATCCTGCAATAGAATACAGCAATTTCCGTACACAGTTACCTACTTGGGAATATATTAAAGCTTATCCAATTGAGCTTATCAATTGGTGGTGTCAGAGTTATTTTAAAATTAAATGATCCAGGAGTAGAAGTGCGAGCTTCGAGAACCCTTGCCCTGTAGTAAGTCAGTGAGTGTGGGTTGTGGACCCAGTTTTACTACAGATGGATCACCATGTGCCAAGACTATTTTAAGCTCTAGAATTTCACTGTCTTTTGATTGTTCTTGTACCATATTAAGACCAGGTAACTCACATTCTGGAACTCCTAATGGTTCTTTTTCAGGAACCTGACAACTTGCAAATTCTTTTGGGTCCATTTCATTGGAATTTATCATTCCTACTTCAAAAGTATTATCATTTATGTCCAATTCAAAGGGTTCTAAAATTGGGTCAGTGCACTCACCATTTGGTTTTCTGCTAAGCAAATCAGCACAGGTATTTTCAGTACCTGCTATATATTCAATCTTGCAGTTATAACCAGACATACCCAGCGCCCACAGCTGGATCTTTTTATTCTGTATTGGAGACTCTAACAAATACTTAAGGGGCTTATGATCAGTTTTGATAACAAACCTAGAATTGTGGAGATAATAATCTAGCTTCTGTAATGAATAATGGATCGCAAATGCTTCTTTCTCTATTGTAGACCATTTACATTGTGTCCTACTTAACTTATGGGAGAGATAATAGATTGGTTTCTCATTTTTAACATTTGGCAAAATGCCATCTTCATTGTCGCACTGTTGAGTCAAGCACGCACCGATACACGAATTACTTGCGTCTGTATATAAAGTGTACAGCTTATTCGGATCTGGGTATGACAGCAAAGGTACAACTGTCAAACTTGCTTTTAAGTATTCGAATGCTTTCTGGCATTCCTCAGACTATTTGAATCTTGCATGTTTACGTGTCAAGGCAATGACTGGTTCCGCAATTTCTGAGAAATTGGGAATGAACCGACGATAGTACGAGGTCATACCTATGAATGATCGAACTTCTCTTACACATGTAGGTGCAGGTAACGACTTTATTGCTTCAACTTTCAGAGGATCTGGCTTTATGCCTCTGTCATTAATTAAAAATCCCAGATAATTTGTCTCTAGTTTCAAAAATGAACATTTCTTAAGTTTTAACTTTAACCCATGTTCTCGCAACCTGTCAAACACTTCCTGCAAATGATGCATATGATCTTCCAAAGTTTCACTGTAAATCAATATGTCATCCAAGTATGCTGTAGCAAAGTGGCTCAACCCATGAAGTACAATTGACACGAGTTCTTGAAACACAGCTGGAGCTGATGTCAACCCGAACGGCATAACATTAAATTCAAATAAACCTCTATGACAAGTGAAAGCAGTTTTCTCTTTATCTTTTTCGTCCATGAGCACTTGCCAATACCCACTTTTCAAATCAAGTGAAGTAAAGTACTTTGCTTTTCCTAAAAGTGCCAAAATATCATCAATCAAAGGAAGAGGGTAAGAACTAGGTTTAGTAATTTGATTCAACTTCCTAAAATCAACACAAAATCTTTTTGACCCATCTTTCTTATCTACTATTACTACTGGAAAACTCCACGGAGATTTTGACCTACAAATGACATTTGCATCGAACATTTCGTCAACAGCCTTATCTATTACTTGTCTGTTTTGAATGGGTGTCCTATACGGCCTCAACTTAATTGGTTGTTGTGTTCCTGTTTCTATTTTCATTTTCACTGTGTCTGTGTGCCCTAATTCTGAATCTTTTGTAGCGAAAAGGTCCCTATGCCTTTTCAAAAAATTAACAATTGCCTTGTGCTCACCCGGCACATCTACATCCGAATTCCAATCAATATGTGTATTTGACTTTGCATTTTTCATTACCGTATTTATGCTTCGAATATTTCCCTTACCTATTGTCTCAACCTTTGCAACAACACAACCTCTAGACAACTGCAGAGTTCGATTCGTATTGTTTACCACCATTATTGGTATTGCTCTCCCCTTACTTAACCTAGCAACAGAATTTGAAACCATGAGTCCAGGTTCTGAACTTATATATCCAACATTAACAGCTGAAACTGAATACAAATGAGAAGTAGGTAACTCATAACTATCCTTGACCTTCCCTACACAAACAGAAGCAGTTTGCGGTTTGAGTACAGTATTTGATTTTAACCTAACCAGTGATGCTATATGAATATCTTCTTCGAGAGGAACCTTACTGTTGCCAACTTGTAGAAAACCTAAGTCGAAATACAATCTAACGCCATTTTGAACAAGCCAGTCTCTACCTAAAATAACATTTCTATTTATAGACGGCGACCCGTAAAACCCGTGTTCAATTTCGGTATCCCCGATTTTTATAACTAAGTTAACATAACCGTCAATTTTTAATGCTCCGCCGCTGACTGACTGCAGTCTTGCAGTTTTATTTACAAGCGCTGGCTTATTTTTCAGTAACCTGTATACGCCTCTATGTATAAGTGATACCTCGGCTCCAGAATCTACAAGTGACCTAAATTTATTTTTTCCTACTTGAATTAAACATGAGTTTGGACTTCCTGTAAACGCTATATTGAAAGTTGGAATTTTATTTTTAAATTTACTCCTCCCACCGGCTTCTTTATGAGAGGAGCGCCCTAGTTTCCCTGATTAGTTTGATTTCTGTTTTGTCCTGAATTTTGCTTACCCCTCTCTAAATCTGCCTTGCGTTTTCTACACTCATGGTTTAAGTGTCCCTTTTTATCACAGTACCAGCAACTCATATCCTTTTTCCGGTCATTATAAGTTTTAGGTACAGCCTGATTTTCTACTGCGTTAACACGCAGTTTGACCCTACAGTCCTTTGACCTATGACCTTTTCTGTTGCACTTGAAGCAACGCAATCCAGGTCTGTAGTAATCGACTTCCATGCGATCATCGTCAGTGACTGGATAATATTCACGACGTGTTCGCAAATTAAACCTCTTGCGTAAGTTTTGTTCGTTGGTTGCACATGTTACAGCAGCCTCCAAAGTTGCAGGATTCTCCCGTAACACCTTAAGTTTTAATTGATCCTCAGCCAATCCATCGACGAAAATGTCAATTAACTGTCTTTGAATGGGTGCCCCTTGTTGGCCCACAAAAGCATCTTCCGCTTAGGTTAACAACCTTTCAGCATAGAACTGCACGGTCTCGCTATGCTTTTGTTTTTCTTTCCTTAACAACATGAAAGCATGTTGCGCGTCGGTCACTTCTGAAAATCTGACCGCTAGCTCAGCTTTCATTTGAGCCCATGTAGCCTGCTGGTTTGCGTCCTGATATCGTCTGATGAAGTCACTGGCTGGACCCCGGCTAGCTTGATATGCCACACGTTTAATTCCATCATCCCCCAGGTTCGTTAGTACAGCATATTTTTCTATGGACTTAACCCAGTCCTTGAACTTAGAAGCTTCCCCCTCGAATGGCGTAACAATTTGATTAACACCCTGGGCCCCCAACGCAGTTGAGACTTTGCCCATCTGTGTAGCCAAAGTTTGAAAAGCTTGTGCTATACCAGCTTCTGCCATTCTCAATGATAAACAAAGACAAAATACAAATCAAGACTTACCCAGTCAAGAATGTCCCTGTCCTTTCACACGAAACTTGAGAATGTCTTCTCCGAAAGTCGTTCAAGAACTCGAAAGTTAATTAACTAAGTAATTAGTTAAGTCCATCCTGGTCAGGGCACCATACAAAAATGTGGGTGTTGCATAGTCGTCCGCTAAGCCTAGGATCCGGCCCATTGTGTGTCCATTCTTAAAGACAGCAACAAGAGGCTTTTAAATATAAGTCATTTTATTTTCACTACAACAATCTACAACTCTCGGACTAAACCAACTCTACTGCAGACTACTTAAGACTCAACTCCCGCTCCACGCATTGCGCACAGCTTATATACTCTTGCTCACATGACCATTACATTATGGCTCTGAAAATAGAGCTAGGACCTCCCCTTCCGGGCCTGTACGGAATATTACTGGTAAACTTGACATCTTATGTCTGCCAAGTCGTACCCCTTAACCCTTATTAACCCTTATCAATATTCATTTATGACGTCAATGAACATCTGGGTTGCTGATCTGATTCAGAAGATGTATGTTTTACACTTGTCACTTTTTATGTGTTTTTACCAAAAATATAAGATTTACTTCTTACTTAACAAGCTGTAAGACCTTAGAGCAGATTAAAGTTGAAACCTGATATTTTTCCTATCTTTTATAAAGTATTGTAGAATTAAAGTTAAACCAAATGAAACGTACAGGTAATAGGAGAAATAGGCCCTTATATTCTGTATTAAATATAACATGAACATGCCTTACGGCCCCTAAACACATGCGTAATGGTCATTACATAACAGTGACGTCGCGACATCAAGACAGGACAATCCGTCTGGCACATTTGCGGAATCGTCATCTCACTGCTACCGAAACTGCCCTTAATACAGTAGGTACGCATAATCGACAAATTTCTCTATTGGACTGTTGGAAGTGGATTGCGTGAGATTGGTCTTCGAGCTCGTCGTCCATACGTTGGTCTGCCTGTGACCCAGGCACGTAGGTTGCGTCGTATGGTGTGGTTGACGGCGCATGCGCCTAGGCTATTTCCGATGAGGCAGAGGAGACCAGTTCTTTTTAAGGACAAGTCTAGGTTCACTCTCTATCACGCAGATGGTCGACGTCGTGTGTACAGACGTCGCGGAGAACGCTTTGCCGATGCCTGTGTTGTTGAACAGGATCGGTTTGGGGGTGGCTTTGTTATGGTCTGGGGAGGCATTGCTCACGGGATAAAATCACAGTTGATTATTGTTGCGGGCAATATGACCGCAGTAAGGTATAGGGATGAGACCTTGCGTCCTGTTGCAGTCCCGCTTGTGCAACAATGTAATCTGATTCTGCAGCAGGACAATGCCCAACCACATGTTGCCCGAGTTTGTCAGGATTTCCTGGCAAACAATAACATCACACCACTAGCATGGCCACCGTACAGTCCAGATTTGACCCCAATAGAGCACATGTGGGATGAGCTGGACAGAAGGTCAGGAAGCGTTGAAATCCCCCCGCAACTCTCACACAACTAAGGAATGCGTTGATCGATGAATGGAATAACATCCTGATGCAAACTGTCAATGCTTTGGTTAACTCTATCCAAAGGAGAATTAGGGCAGCAATGGCAGCAAGAGGGGGGCACACTCGATATTGATTTTCAGTTTGATTTTGATTTCAAGATTTGCGGGGTTGCTTCCAATGAACTTCAATAACTCGAGACTTGTTGATCACAAACCAATGAAATTTGGAACTTTTGTTCCATACATGTACCATTTTGTAATCATAGTAAAATATTTAACAGACTTTTTCAAACTTGAATGAAATTTAGGAATAAAATTTACCCTGCGTTTCTTTTTCCTTTCAGTATATATTCTTGCTCCTTATGAAGAGACACATTCAGTGACCCAGACGTTGGGTCCCTCTGGACTCCCCTGAGGGCATGCCTCACCCCTTTCACTCATAGAAGGCTTTACTGAAATTGTTGAGATCCCTCCCTCTAAGCCATATATATTCTTGTTCCTTATGATAAGACTCATTCATTGCCACAGACCATGTGTCCTCCTGGGTATGCCCACAAATGCTCAAAATCTTCTTTGGAACTGATGGTCCGATTTTCACAAAACATGGTATGTAGCTCTGGGGACTGGAGCCCATCATAGTTTGTTCAAATGATGACCCTGGGATGACCTTGACCTAATTTAGGCCAAGGTCAAATTTGGTCATATGGGCATTTGTTTGGGAAAAAGTCAAAATGTGAGATAACTTAATGATGGTTCAGAATACCCCGCCTAAATCAAATATATTCTTGTTCCTTACCATAAGGCACATTTAGTGACATGGATCACTGGTCCCCAGGGGGTCCCCTGGGGGCATGCCCCACCCCCTTTACTTCATAAAATGCATAATATCTCAGAAACTGTTCAGATCCCCGCCCATAAACCATTTATATTCTTGTTCCTCATGGTAAGACACATTGAGTGACATAGATCTCAGATACCCAGGGCATGCCCCACCCCCCTCAATCATAAAAGTTTTAATATCTTGGAAACCATTCAGATCCCCACCCATAAACTATATATATTCTTGTTTCTCAGTCCATTAGATATGCTACATTGTCTTACTTGTTAATATAATTGTTTTGAATTTTAATCAGAATGTTTGCCTTGATCAGTTCTAGATCAGGTTCTCAAAGTGCTATGATGCTCAGGTGAGCGTTACAGGGCCATCATGGCCCTCTTGTTGTTATTTTCCATGAAAAGATACCCTGTGCATAGCTCCAGGTAGGAGTGTGTATCCTTGTAATGTTGTTCTTATTTCTTCATGAAAATATATGTTATGGGTACTCATTAGAAGTGCCTCACTGAGGTGCATCTAATGAGTATCCACAACATAAATTTTCATGGAAAAATGAGAAAGAAATCAGCATGTTTTGGTTGAAAAACGTGCTTTGAGCTTTGCTGTGACAGTGTCAGACTAATTATAGCTTTGACATGGTGCCATGCATGTAGTTTTCACAGCCATTGTCCTATGAAAAGTGTACAGAGTGCATTTTGTGGTGAGAGCAGACCATTAATACATGATAGGAGGGTTTGCATAAAAACAAACATGTTTTTTTCCCACACAAAAGCATACGAATAATATAGTTACTCATTTAAAGCAACCCAGGGAAAAAATAATATCAACATTTGTTTTTGGTTGATAAAAAAAAATTCTTATTTAGAGCTATAAAATGTGTTGAATTGTAAATTAGAAATAGGTAAAAAA
Source organism: Anodontia alba (assembly GCA_964016985.1). Taxonomy (NCBI): domain Eukaryota; kingdom Metazoa; phylum Mollusca; class Bivalvia; order Lucinida; family Lucinidae; genus Anodontia; species Anodontia alba. The sequence continues at coordinate 11,372,868 of OZ024825.1, read as the reverse complement.
AATAGACCAAGATAAGCCTGTATAGTTAGTTTGTTGCAAGTAATAGGCTCTGACATGCTGCAACAGGTCTGACATTGGATACTCCTGTATCTGAGTTGGTCTATCTGACCTGAACTTGAATATTTGATTATTGAAGGAGTGGGCCACTGTTATAGCTCAGTAGAGGTACATACATAAGATGTTAACCCTTGTTCATAAGATGTTAACCCTTGTCATGCTGAATAAATTAAGATGCCACACCCACTTCTAATTTCCAGCCAATCAGATCATTTCATCCTGATTGTTGATAAAAATTCACATACTTAATGGCAAACAGATCAGCTGGCTTCTTCATACTATACTGTTTGCAAAGGCAGGACACATCCGGGTTCAGCAGGACTAGGGTTAACAACTTAACATTAACAATTTCCAAACATTGCATTTCTTGATTGACTGATAATAACAAGATGAGTTAAGTGAGAATGACTGCAAATTGTTAATATTATATCAAAAACTGTGGAAAGTGTAATCATAGAAACTGTATTACCGGTTTTAACCCTTGTCCTGCTGAGCCCGGATATACCCTGCTTTGCAAACAGTGTAGATCTAGATCAGTTGGCTTCTGAAGAAGCCAACTGATCTAGATCTGCACTGTTTGCCATCAAGTATGTGAATTTATAACAACAATTCAGATCAAGCAATCTGATTGGATGAAAATTAGAAGTGGGTGTGGCATCTTAATTTATTCAGCAGGATGCTACTTGTTAGTGATCTGCAGCAAAGCTGATGACTGTTTTCCTTTTCAGATTTGTCACTGGCAGTTCCAATCACTAACTCTCTCACCTTTATATTTACATCTATATCAGGAAGACTACTAGGGGAGAAAGCACCTTCAAGAAGTAAGGAGACTTCAGATATTTACAGAATTCTAGATAAGGTGCATTGTTCAACCAGAAAGTGATGATATTTTTCTCCTTTCTCCTTTAAAACATATGTTGTGGTACTCATTCAAAGTGCCTCAATGAGGAATTTTGAATGATTAAAGCAAGGTATGTTACTTGAAGAAATAAGAAAGACATTTATCTGGAGCTCTGTTAGAATTTATTGAGCTGCTACACAAGTGCACCGTTAAGATGTGCACTACCAAAAGCTGAGAACAGCCTGTGCGTCTTTGCAATCTGGGCCCAGTTGTTCAAAGCTAACAGTGTTGTTAGTTAATGATTCGGTAAAATTACATTGAGTGATACGCAAATATGCTGAATGTTTTTGCTGAAAAAATATGAGTAGCTTTTGCAGTGCAAAAGCTACTCACATTTTTTCAGCAAAAAATATCAGAATATTGTATATTGAATCTGCTAAAACAGTTAATGAAATGACCCTTAATGAGCTCATTAAGCTAACAACGCTTTGAACAACTGGGCCCCGATCTTTGCTGTGTGCTCTATAGAGAGCCAAAGATGGATAGTTTCTTCATGTGTACAGAATGATCAGACTGCATGGATGCATAGACTTTACTTAGGGGTCCAATTTTCCATCTGTCTGTCCCTTAACCCTGGTCCTGCTGAGCCTGGATATGCCCTGCTTTTGCAAACAGTGTAGATCCAGATCAGTTGGCTTCTCAAGAAGCCAGCTGATCTGGATCTGCACTGTTTGTCATTAGGTGTGTAAATTTGTATCAACAACCTGGATCAAGTAATCTGATTGGCTGAAAATTAGAAGTTGGTGTGGCATCTTTATTTAGCAGGCAAGGGTTAATATTTGCGCTAACCCTAGGATTTAGATCCTTTTTAGAATGAATATTACACAGTCATCTTACTTCATAGGTCTAGATAATAGTGGGTTTCAGGTAAATATTTTTCTTATTTCTCCATGAAAACTTATTCTGGGTACTCATTAAATGCGCCTCGCTAAGGTGTGGGTACTCATTAAAATAAGGAAAATATTAATACTTTTGGATTGAAAAAAGGATCTTATCAAGAGCTATGTTACTTGTCATACACTTTTTCTCTAACTGGGACTCAAATAATACGGTGTTTTATGACCATGACCTAGTTGTGTGGCACAATAGTTCCAGAGTTATGGTCCTTGGTACAACATTTCTGTCTGGTAGTGTTGGGAATGGGCCAGAATTTTAAAGTCGATCATTGGTTTTGTAAAACCGACTGATCATTGACTAATAGTCGACTTTAAGAAAATATATTCATGCTTATTTTATCCCTCTTTTTAATAGATCCAGGGCCCAGTTGTTCAAAACTAACGATGTCGTTAGTTAATGTATCGTTAAAGCTTTGATCATTAAATATGGCATATACGCTAATATTTTTGCTGAAAAAATGTGAGTAGCTTTTGCATTTGCAAAAGCTACTCACATTTTTCAGCAAAAATACCTGTGAATTAGATATTGTGCTTACTAGAGCAGTTAACATTTTGACCACTAATGAGCTTGTTTTGACCACTAACGAGCTCGTTAAGCTAACCATGCTTTGAACAAATGGGCCGAGATTGTTAAGCTGGGTATCCACATATTTTCTTATTTCTCCATGAAAACATACGTTGTGGTACTCATTAGAAAAGACTTGCTGAGGCACTTCTGATGAGTACCTTTAACATATATTTTGAGGAATAAGAAAAACATCAGTACTTTTCCACAGAATAAGTTTATTTACTTTATTGACCACAAATTTATCTAAAATGACCCAAAAAGACAGTTTTTATAGTTTTTACAACTTGCCTATTCAAATAAAAAGAGAAAAATAGGTTTCTAAAATTAGAATTTTCTAATTAGTCAACTACAAAAATTCTTTCTAATCATCAGTCACAAGAGTCACAAGTGAATAATGATGAATTAGAGCAGGTAATGACAAAACTTTGATTCACAGGGATATAGAAGCGGCAGTCTGGTTCTTGACTTGTATAGGGTATATTTTTGGTGCGCTGCACACTCAATATATACAAGGAACTTTCTGGATACACAGCTCAGCTCACTTAGCCCAGTGGTATTTCATATTTCTCCCTATACCATTTTTTCTGAAGTACCTGCATCAGTAATGATCCTGGGCTGGAGTTTTTTGTTGAAGTTTGTTTAAATCTTAAATTATAATAATAATATTTCCAAGCTTCAGTATCCTGTGGATCTAGAGAGTTCCTTATATATACTGAGTGCGTTAGTGCACCAAAATATACCCTATCCGAAGGGTCATTCAGAGAAATCAAGTCTTCCCTTTAAGAATATCCCCCAATGAAAAGGAAGGCAAATATTTCCACTAAGACAATATTAATATACTTAACCCTTTCACCCCTGTGTTTCAGATGGACTCTTTTATCTTTAGATTTTGACATTATTGCAAATTGGCATGCCAATCAAAAATCAGAAACAAAATAGCAAACGGTATAGATCCTGATAAGACAACATAAATCATCTCATTTGGATCAACACTGTTTGCAAAGATGTCTGTTTTTTGGTTTATGGGGCTGAAAGGGTGTCATTATTATCTGCTCTGATCTAGTGTTTCCTTCTGCTTTCAGCCACATTGACTGGAATGGGTTTAGTCATAGCTGGGGTACTGCTCTGTGTCATGGACAAAGTTTGAGATCAAATCTCCTTCAATGGTTCTTCCTGGATGTTTGAAGAGAAGGACTTCAGCTGAAGTTCTACTAGACTTGGCAATGAAGAGTTTTGACTAAATTTAGACTTTTGAAAGGCAAAAGGAAAAGTAAAAAAACAAAACAAAAAAGCTCCCAATAGGTATTTTGTTTTCACTCCCCATCACGAAAACATACCTATATAATTTTGACCCCCTTAAATCCCATTTTTATGTAGTAAAACTGGGGTTTACAGGGGTATACATTATTTTTCTTACTTCTGCTCAAAAACAGAGTGGATACTCGTTAGGACCGCCTTGCCGAGGTGGTTCTCCTTGCCTAGGTGGTTCTAACTATTTTTGAGCAGAAATATGAAAAATGTCAGAGTTTTTTATATGAAAATTTTCAGATTTTGAAGGTGAAATTTTCTATATACATGTATTTGAATAGGGGTGTTTTCATAATGCTCCATAGCGTATCATTCTCACTGTTCAACTAAATTCATTTTTCTCAAATGCTGTGACACTAAGACAGGTGATGATCAGGATACCTTTGGGTGCAAAAGAAACAAAAAATGCCTCATTTTTTGGACAGGCTGCCCTGAACAGTGTTGATGCAGATCTGGGCCCAGTTGTTCAAAGCATAGTTAGCTTAACAAGCTCATTAGTGGTCAAAATGAAAACTCTTCTAGTAAGTACAATATCTAATTCACAGGTATTTTTTCAGCAAAAATATTAGCGTATATGCCATATTTAATGATCAAAGTTTTAACGATACGTTAACTAATGACATCGTTAGTTTTGAACAACTGGGCCCAGCTGTGGTGTCTGATGGGGGTCCACACTGTTAAGCATTCCTCCAACAGGTTTTAGACACATCAGCCTATTTTCTGGAAATAATATTTCAAAATGTGTGTTGAATTGGCCCAGAGAGTGGTAAAGGTTAATTATACAGAATCATTGTATGAAGGCGGAGGAAAGAATCTGTTTGGATCCTGCAGGATGATCTGAAATCTTTTCACTTTACTTACAGAGCTCTAGATAAGAGCTGTTTCTAGCCAAAAACTATTGACATTTTTATTTCTCCAAAGAAACAGAAGCACCAACCAGGCACTCGTAATGAGGATCCACAACATATGTTTTTTTTGTTTTTTTTTTTGTGGAGAACTAACAAAAATACTTATCTGAAACTGTGGACAGGGGTCATATATGTATGTTTTGGATACTTATTTAACCTTTATCACTCACTCTCTGGGCAAATTCAGCAGATGACAATTTGATGATGTTTTTCTTATTTTTACCAGAAAATAGGCTTTGGCATTTTATGCATTTGTCTCCCAAAGAGACAATTTGCATGAAATGTCAAAGCCTATTTTCTCGAAAAAGTAAGAAAGATACATGTATTTCAAAATATCTGCTGAAAGTTTTACTCAGAGTGCTAAGCTTTAAAATTGCCTTGCAAAGGCAATTCTAAGGAATATAATAGATGTTCCAAAATTAAACAGCTAAAGTCTTTGTTCATAGAAGAACACCATTAAAGAATTCTTTGAGGGAAGTAACCAGTTTTGCAAAGGTATGCAATTAAATTGTCTCCCTTTGCCAAATTGCTACTTCCCTTTTTTCATTAATTAGGATAAATAATAGATTTTTTTTGTTGAAAGTTTAGAACAATTACCATATATATTTTTTGTACAAAAGACAAGAAATACATGTATTTTATTGGGATTATCTGGACACATGCATGTGATCAGATTGTTATTGCCTGATTTGATGAAATAAACAAATATATGTATATATGTATAAATTTGTTTTTGTTTCTTTACATCATAAATGTTGAACTGTATTTCTAAAAGACTTAGAAATAAGCTATGTCTGGATCATTAGTCTTATCACTGATAAGACACTGGACGCAATACCATATTAACCCTTTGTATTCGGACACATTAAAATTAATATTTCATTTATTGTCTGAATATTTTGGTAAATTACAATTTTAGAAAGCACACCGTGTCCGAAAACTAAAGAAATATACCAAACTTCCCTGTGAAAACAGACAATTTTCAGGTCTGCCATGCTGGATGATCAGCAAATTACAGGAGACAAAATTTTCAATGCTGACCATGATGAACAGTTTCTGTTGGCTTGTTTTGTCTCGTCTAAACTAGCAATGAAATCAAAATTTCGCCAAAAAAAGGACAGATGTGAAATATTAAACAATCATTACTGTTTTGCTGACCGTCGCAGGGCCGCCATTTTGTAAATTACTGAGTCATGTGATCACTACTGTTCATGAGAAAATAAATACTGCCTATCTTGGTTCACCTGATAGATGGATTAGGGATACAAAAGACAACTTGGAGAGGAATACATGCGAGGATGTGTGTGATGTGTGTGTTTGTGCAAAAGGGTATGTGGCTGTTTTTGTTCGTCAGTGTTTTGTTAATTTTTATTACCAATTACGGTATTTGCAACTGTTTCACTACAATAACTATACAACCATGAAAACTTAATGTCTTCTTCTTTGACTTTGATTAGCCGCAGCTACATGAAACGGTAAGATAATTACCACAATAACAAATAATTGGGAAACAAAATTATTGTAATTATAACAATCACTAATAAAGTGATATAATGAGGCAATCAGAGTTCAAAACGTATAATTTACTGAGCGTGGCCAGTTTATTCATACTCTTAGATGAAATGTGGAACAAATGGAAGGAAATTAAAGTATTTTGCGTCGCTGACTGCAAAATCTCTCAAACATTTATGGTATCTTTTACTTGATACACCGACCCATGCAACATAACCTAGGCTTTTAGGTCACATGCTTAACGGTATTTGCGTGTTGAGGTGTGCACGTGACACGTGATACAGTAACACCATATGGTGGGAAAAAAACAACATAAAAATAAAATATAACAATTGTGCAGTTTCCGAGAAATAAAGATAGGTGTTAAAACTTGTCCTTGTTGCATACCACATGCAATCACCAAAGGTAATATTTGGGCATGTCCACCTCTTTTTTTTCTTTTGCATTCCTTAATTTCTTGCCGTATATTTACATTTTTATAGCTGATGTATGATAAATTAGTCCATTTTGATGAGGGGATAGCTAACAGATTTGGATTGTGTTGTAACTTGCATGCACATTTTATATAGGTCAGTGATTTTTTTTGATTACTTACGGAAATTACATTCTAATTAAAGGGAATTTAACAGGGCATGCTGGAAATACAAATGTAACTGGAATAAAGTTCATTTAGATTGTAACACTTATCTTTTTACCTGCTAAGAAAATGGTTTCAGCTATCAAAACATCACTGTGACAACCAAATATGCCTTAAAAAATGACGTAACACTGCAAGTTTGGAGTTGATTTTCACGAAAAATCCGATTCCTGTAGAAGCATTTTTATGTCCCAACTTTGGGGGTGGACAAATTTATATGGGGCATCAAATTACCATAATTCGCCAAATTCAGGGGATGTCCGAACTGTATGGTGTCCGAATACATAGGGTGAATACAGTAAAACCTAGTATACTGTCAATAAGGGATAGACAGGTAGAGGCCCTTCAGGGAAATTTAGTACTGGCTTATTTATCTGATCTATAGGTAATATCCCCTCCAAAATATTTATTACCCCTCAGAAGGTCTCTTTACCATCCTCTGGTTAGAGCACCTCCTTATGACATGTCTTTATTCTCTCTTGCCTGTCACCTAAGTAGAAGCAATAAAATCATTAGTGAGTGGTATCACTTTTAATCTTATTTAGCTATGTCTGTAACCTCATAGCAAAGTACAAGGCTTGATTTTTTCTACTGACCATTCTAAGGCAGTGGTCCCGGTGTTAGTCTTACTCTTTGTTGCTTTGTGGTTTATTCTACTAGGCGATTTGTTATGTCTTACCTTGTGCTATTTTGTTCTTGTGTTTTTCAGTCCTTTTAGCATTACGATTACCTCTCTTGGGGAAGAGAGAGCTAATCTTGGTGCTTTTCGTACGTTTGTTCCATTTGCGCATGTTTGGTTTTGTCTGTTTCCTCTTTCTCTTGATGTCTGGGAAGGGCTGCAGTTTGTGATTGTGGCACTTCCTGGACTTTTCTCTGACCATTTTTTCCCAACAAATTCAGCGACTTTTTACTCATCAGGTTATCATAGGAGGCTTTCTTGTGACTCAAATAGATAACTGATGCAGAATCATCACGAAAACATACCTATATGATATTGACCCCCTTAAACCCCACTTTTATACAGTAAAACTGGGGTTTACGGGGGTATACGTTATTTTTCTTATTTCTGCTCAAAAACATAGATTGTGGGTACATTAGAACCGCCTTACCAAGGCGGTTCTAACGAGTACCCACAATCTCTGTTTTGAGCAGAAATATGAAAAATATCAGAGATTTTTTATCTGAAAATTTTCAGTTTTTGGAAGTGAAATTTTCTATATATTTGAATATGTGTGTTTTCGTAATGTATATTGGTTGCTGCAAGGATATACAGACTTTCATCAGCATGATACAATATGGGCCACACAATGTGAAAATGTGTCTTCGAGCATATGTGGCCAGAGTAGGCCCAGATCAGCCTGCGTATCCATGCAGTCTCATCAGGGCCTTCGCTATCTGCAAACAGAATCTTTGAATAATATAGAATGTTTCAATGGAGAGCAAATGCCCAGATGAGACTGCACATGTGCAAGATAATGTGAATCGGCACATTTTGTGCGTGCTCCAAGGCAACTCTTTGCTTGATAGGCTCATATTATATAAGATATGAAATTTAGATTTTTATTTAAGCACTGTTTTTCACCATATATATCTCAATGTATAACCGTTTGTTACTGAACATTTTTTCTGATGGTTTTGTCTGCTCCTAGCCTGGGGCTACAGGTATATGCATGTTAAAATCATGAAAAAAAAAACCCCCATAAAATCAAAATGTTAAGTGATTTTTCTTTAACTTACACTGACTGATCAAAGAGACCTGCTATTATCAAAAATATCATTCCTCGGATGTAATTGATATACATTTTAAGCGCACTCTGTAGGCTAAACACAGCCAATGAACATTGATGTTTTTTTTTTTTTTGTTTTGTTTTGTTTTTTGCAATAAGTAATCTTTTGTACTAGTATGTCAGGCAAGTCCCATGTGGCAAGTTATCTAGCTAGAGTACAGGGCTTTTCAAACTAAAGTAATTCCTTTGTTGTGATCCAGTGCATTACAAAACCTACAAAATGGCATGTGCGCCCAGCGAAGATCAGAATCTTTGTTGTGCACTCCATGGGTAGCTATAAGGACCAAAGCTTTCTTCAAGCGGACATCGAAGCCTCTGATCAGACAGATGCACAGGCTGATCTGAGTCTTCACTAGATGCACATGCCAGTTTGTAGGTTTTGCCATGCGTTGGCATGGCATTTCAATTCTAATTAATCCTGTCAGTCCTGCAGACCACAAAGAGATACTTTTACCCATTTATGTCGAGTGGATCTTCTACCTGAACTCTTTGGACCAGTCCATTTCCAATTTAAGGGGTGTCTGGTCAGTTTTGGTTATTACCATGTTTTATTGAAGTGCCTGTAGTTAATGCAAACAATGTAGACCCTGATTAGATGCCGCATTCTGTGGCGTCTGATCTGGGTTTACACTGTTTGCCAGTTTCCAATTTATGGGACTCAAGCACAAATGGGTTAACAAACAATAAAGATCCAGATGAGAAGGCCCATAATGAGCCGTCTCATCTGGATCTACACTTTCCATTTGGTGTTGATTTCTGACTGACATTCCTAATTGCAATAACAGACATCTCCCAAAAAATCAAAGATGGATTAGTCCACTTCAGAAACTCGGGTGAAAAGGTTAACTGAGATGAAGGCACAATGCCTAAGTGAACAGTAAGGGTCTATATATGGCTGTGCAACGCATAGCCTGATCAAGTTATTCACAATTCTCTCACGGTTGTATACTAGCCAAACCTGAAATCACTAATCTGTGCCTTTGCTGATGTCACACATTTTAACCCCTTCCGCCCGGCAGACCAAAGACAGATACCTCTGAAAACTGAAAACTTGTATATCCAGATGAGACGGCTCATAACAAGCTGTCTCATCCGGATATACACTTTTTGTGATTCTGTTTTTGATTTTAGACTGAAACCCCTATTAGAAGCAGTGGACATGTCCAAATTCAAGAATGGATTAGTCCACTTCAGAAACTTACGGATGATTTGGTTAATACTTAGCATGCTGGGTATAATATTCAGCAGACAATTTTTAATATTTTCTGACGTTCCATGTATGGTCTCTTTAGGAAATGATTTGCATGGGAAACATAAGAAACACATCATCAAACTATCGTCTGCTGACTTAACTGAGCTAAAGATTATAGCTTTCAGCGCCACAGGTGATAAAAGCTGCTGCAAAGAGCAAAGACATCATCAGAAAGTACATAATTCAGGCTTTAAATCTTAGATATCAAATATTTTCTAAAAAAAAATTCTAAAAAGATATACATTTTCCAACAAAATCCTCTTTAAAGATTGCAAATCTGAATATTGTTGTATGATGCAGCTCAGTTATACCAGTTTCTTTTCTTGTAACCGAATAATTCTAAATCTCCTTTGTAGGTCTGTCCTATTGCATCAAATACTTCTTTGGACACAGATGTATATGCTACTGTTATATATTTTTGTCTCTGTCTCGTCCATGTTTCCGTCGCAGTACCGGCTAGTTTCCGCAAGTGGACAATTCTATTCACCAAAGCCGTTTTCATCATTGCCAAGTCTGTGACAAATTCAAAATCTTTGAAAGGAAATTCGTGTTTGTCACTGATATATCCATGATATTGAAAAGTCTTCCACAGCCGTTTAGCGATAGAAAGTGCATTGTAACAATCTAGATCATGAGTTGTGTGTTTAATACGACTTAAGATATCAAAATTGTATTTAATAAGAGTTTGGATTTCTTCTAAGATAATATTTGTTGCACTAGCTCTTGCATTATTAACCAGGGACACATTAGCCTTTTCAAGAATCAATGCAGTATCTTCCTTGAATGTTTCAAGTTTCCCAATAACATCAAATTTTATAACGCATGGGTTGCACTGTGTATAAACCGGAGCAAAATGAATGTCCACATGATCCCCTGTTTTTAAATTATTGGTTGTAAAAAGTAAAAATTCTTCAAAAGTTACATCATCGCCACACTGTAGGGATCTTTCCTTTGCTCCAGGCCGTGTTGCATTGATAATTTTGGTACCTAGCCACCACCAGAAATCGGGTAAATAAAGTTTATCCAAATAGCCAGACCAAAGTCTTTCATATGGATCTCTTGTGAACATGAATCTAAACTTATTTCCCAGTCTTTCTAGATTAGATTTGTTGTGCAATTGAATAACCTTTGTATTAATATAAGGCCCAAAATGTGCATGCATTCGAGGAATTTCTTCGGGACTCTTGAAACGTCCTCCATAATCTCTGCCAATGAACCTTAGAACTCTTTTCCAGTAGGTACATCCAGTCTTTGGAACAAAGCAGTAAAAGAGTTTCTTATCCTCTATAGCAAGTGCGGTGCCACTCATTTCTAACTCCCTGAAAAAAGATTGAAGGAGACTAGATACACCTGGTATACAGTTGACTCTTGTTATCTTGACCTCACTTATCTCGAAGCGAAATTCTGGTCCCTTCTTAAACATGAAAATCTAACAACAGGTAACAAAATATTGTGGAAAAGAGGAGAAATTGTTCCTAATTTCTCCTCTTATCCACCATAATTTCAGTGTATATATATCTAACTTCAGGAGTCAAATTACACATATATTTGTTAAATGTGCTTGTTCGATTGATTTTTTCCTGAATTATGCAAATCTGATGTGTCGAGGTACGGATATCTCGAAGTATTTCAGAGAGTCCGTTGGAATTCGAGGTAACGAGATTCGACTGTACCTTGAGCATTTTTTTAGAAGGGAGACATTTTTTCTGACTTCCTGTTTGTTAGAAACACTCTGAAAAGAAATTGCTTCATAAGGGGAGCAAATTCTTTCCTTTTAGAGAAGAACCCTTTTCAGATAGTCAAAACTTTGACAGCATTGCAGCCCTTGAAAGTGTATCGCCATGTCAGTAGCAAAATGATCTAATGCTTATGTGGAGAGAGAAGGCCGAGCATTCGTGCACACTGGTCACAATGTTCGCTCTCTTCTTACAGAATCACCTGACACTGGAACATATATTGATAAGTAGAGATGACTGATTAGGCTACAAGAATACACATGCTGATCTGGACATTACGAAAACACGCCTATTCAAATATACTGAAAATTTTACCACTAAAAAATGAAAATTTTCAGATAAAAAAGTTCTGATATTTTTCATATTTCTGCTCAAAACATAGATTGTGGGTACTCGTTAGAACCGCCTCGTCGAGGCGGTTCTAACGAGTACCCACAATCTGTCGAGGCGGTTCTACCCACAATCTATGTTTTGGGCAGAAATAAGAAAAATAACATATACCACTGTAAACCCCAGTTTTACTACATAAAAGTGGGGTTTAAAGAGGTCAAAATTATATAAGCATGTTTTCATGATGACATTCGCTGTTCTCATTTGACATACTGGCCCTTTTGTGTCCCATTTTGTAACGGGTACTTTGAAGGTGACTTGGTGTTATATACAAATATATAGGTATATCAACAGGCTGCATGTAGTGTTTTTGTTGTTGACATTTGTAATAATGATACTGCTGATATATTGAAACTAGAAGTGTTGACTGTTTGCAAGTAGCATTGTTGTTGACAGTTTGTAAATAGTACATGTAGTGTTGCTGGCATTTGGAAAATATTGGTGTGGTCGACAGTCTGAAATATCATTACGAAAACACGCCTATGCAAATATATGGAAAATTTTACCTCCAAAAACTGAAAATTCTCAGATAAAAAACTCTAATATTTTTCATATTTCTGCTCAAAACATAGATTATGGGTACTCGTTAGAACCGCCTCGACGAGGCGGTTCTAACGGTACCCACAATCTATGTTTTTGAGCAGAATTAAGAAAACTAATGTATACCCCCGTAAACCCGAGTTTTACTATATAAAAGTGGGGTTTAAGGGGGTCAAAACTATATAGGCATGTTTTCGTGATGTATGGTTTTGAAAGTTTGCATATAGTGTTAAGTGGTGCTGACAATCTGCAAATGGTGCTGCTGTCAGCAGTTTACAGATAGTGTTGCTATTATGTAAATATTTACTTTAGCACCATTATTTGTAAAACGACAACAATATCAATATTTACAAACTGGCAAATATCACTATTTATAAATGGTCAACACCACTCTTTACAAAATATCAACAACAAAACTACTGAAAAAAGTCAACAACACTTGCATTCTGTCAACAATACTGTTAGCAAAATGCCATGGTCGGGTATAAAAGCCAAGTCCGATCCGATCCGCCGATTATTTTTCTGCCGATCATAAATTTTATTTTTGTCATTATATCTAAACTATGATTCAAATGTCCAGTATATCAGTTTTATATTATCATACATTGCTTAATTAATATTCGACAAAAGATATTTCTTTTTTCAATGCTCTTGGATTTGATTTTTAAGCAGTTTTCTGTCTTCTAGGGGTATAAAAGCTAAGTCCAGTAAATATAAAAAAAACATAGTTTTCTCAGTAATGAAGCTAATATATACAGCGATCAGCTCTGTCTCAGAGAATAAATGGTCACTAGAACATAATTAGTTTCTTGCATATGAAAATTATGTCATATATAAGCTATTTTAGCCTTTTTTCTGTCCATCTTCGCTTTGTACGCATATTATTCTAAAAATAGAAACGCCAGACCGCAACGAATATGAAAGGTACAAAATGACCCAAGTACTACTGTAAAAAAAAGACAGGGAAGAAGACGAAAAAGGAGTAATAACATTAATACAAATATCTATTAGACATTCTTAAAACACTATCTTCCGCGGTCAAAAAAAAAATCCCCCATTTCGTCTCATTTCAGGACGTTGTTGTAGGTGACGTCATTGTTTATAGGTCTATTTATAGATGCGTCTTATTTGGTAAACAAACGGAAAAAAACAACTGATTTTATTGATTTTATATGCTTGTTGAACCACAATGCACGTGAACCAAAATTTCAGCATTTATAGTTAACTCTGTTCTATTAAAGGACAAAATAGAGATAAAAAATCAAGAAATCTCTCTCGGCTATTTTTCTTACGAGCTTGGCTTTTATACCCCTGAAACGAGAAAAAATCACTCTCAGTCAAAAACTGGAACAATGATTTTAATAATATCATTGCTGTAAATTACAATTATATAATATGATCATATAAAACTAATATACTGGACATTTGAATCATAGCTTAGATATAATGACAAAAATAAAATTTATGATCGGCAGATAAATGATCTGCGGATCGGATCGGACTTGGCTTTTATATCCGACCCATAAAAGATCAGCAAATTATCGTACTAAAAAAACAACAACAACAACAACAAAAAAAAAACAAAAAAAAACAAAAAAAAAACACAACATTGTTTGAAATTGTCAAGAACTATAAGCTACAAGCAAACTGGCAACACGAAGTCTATTTGCAAACTGCCAACAGCACTACCTTTTGCAAACTATCGGCAAACCATGATTTGTAAAACAAACTGTCAACAGCACCCCAATTTGCAAACTTTCAAAATGTCAACAACATTATCTGAAAACTCAAAAACACTATTTACAAACGCCTAACAATTATTTGCAGTCTTTCACCGACCGAGCCGTAGTCAAAGCCTTCTAAAATGGCTGTAGTTGCTCTTTCGCTAAGCGATCAGCAGTAAGAAATTAGCAGAACTAGGAATTAGAACTACATATTGTTGGCCTAGTGTCCGTATAAGATGACTGGATGGAACATCGCGTTATGTACAAGTACAAGGGGGATGGGGGTGATATTTCAGCGAGGCAGCACTCTAAACCCGAGCATTGAATTCTTTGTTATGCCTAGACTTTCATCGTTTCATGATATAGCCGAAATATTGTTGCGAGTGACGTTTGCCCGTTAACTATCCTCCCTCACCCCCACGCATACACACAAAGAAAAAACTGGAGGGAAAACTGTGTAGACCCAGATCACACGTCATGACGTCTTTTCAGGGTCTGCACCATTTACCATAAAACTTCACGGAACAACAAGACAATGTACTTGTAAAACGCCCCCTTTAAGAACAAAATGGATCGGTCCCATTTCTATCACGAAAACATACTTATATAATTTTGACCCCCTTAAACCCCACTTTTATATAGTAAAACTGGGGTTTACAGGGGTATACATTATTTTTCTTATTTCTGCTCAAAAACATAGATTGTGGTACTCGTAAGAACCGCCTCGTCGAGGCGGTTCTAACGAGTACCTATAATCTATGTTTTGGGCAGAAATATGAAAAATAGAGTTTTTATCTGAAATTTTTCAGTTTTTGGAGGTGAAATTTTCTATATATTTGAATAGGCGTGTTTTCGTAATGCAGCGTGAAAGTATAGATAGGTTAAACCAAGCACGCCCACCCAACAAATAGTGTAACAACGATACTACCTGAATGCCATGTCTTCATTATATCTTGCACAAACTTTGCTAACATTGAAAAGTCTCTCTTTATTTCTTCGTCTTGTTTCTTGTAAAGGATCGAGGGCCACACCATGCTTTCCAAAAGTGAAATTGAGTGTGGCGGCCACATCTGCAAATTTATATACCATTACGAAAACAAGCCTATTCAAATATACTGAAAATTTTACCACCAAAAACTGAAAATTTTCAGATAAAAATTCTGATATTTTTTGTCATATTTCTGATCAAAACATAGATTGTGGGTAGTCGTTAGAACCGCCTCGACGAGGCGGTTCTAACGAGTACCCACAATCTATGTTTTTGAGCAGAAATAAGAAAAATAATGTATACCCCTATAAACCCCAGTTTTACTATATAAAAGTGGGGTTTAAGGGGGTCAACATTATATAGGTATGTTTTCGTGATGCATACATAGGAAATTGAAGGCTAAGATGAACTCGGAAAAGTTCGTAATGACATCTAAAGACATATGCTACCAAATATAGCATGTATCGAAACACTGGCGCTGCGCCCAATTTCTTCGCGGCATATGCGAACAGCAAAGTCTTTGATCAGCCTGTGCATCCGCGCAGGCTGATCAGGGACTTAGCTGTCCGCTTACACAATTGATGGACACTGTAGAATATGTCGGTATACAACAAAGGCCCTTATCAGATGGTACATGGGTAACTTTCCATTTCGTCTATTCCCATTTCGTCTACTGTTTTTTTTTTTTTTATCCCCATTTCATCTACTCCATTTCTGAGGGTAATTCCCATTTCGTCTGCTTTTTATTTTTCTATAAAATGACCAAGATCAGGACCAAAACTGATCAGGTACAATTTACATGAGTAATATTGATCATTAAAATACCGATTTTTGATTAGGATCTGAGTCTACACTGGTTGATTTGCCTATTTGCTATGTTTTCCGTACAAAATGAATGAGGATGGATATTAAGAGAAACAAGTACACCAAATAGGAGTCTGATCTGGGTCTACACTGGTTGCTTTGCCTACAAAATATACGATATATCGTACAATCTAGGTTTATACGACCATTGTGATCTTGAGTAGGCTGCATAGGTGTGAAAAAAAAAAAAAAAAAAAAAAAAAACTCAAGTAGACGAACTGGAAATGTGTGAGTAGACCAAATGGGACAAAAATGTCAAAATAGTAGATGAAATGGGAATAGACGAACTGGCAGTAAACCGGTGTATGTTTGTTTAATGATCTTCACTATTCAAATATTCGCCGAAGACATCTCTTATAGCGCGGCTCACATGTATTCTAGCGATTAACCCTTAAAACGCCAGTCACAACTATTGTCGTCTGCTTTGTCATCTGCTTGTGATTTTAAAAGTCATTTTTGCAAACAGTGTGGACCCAGATCAGACTGTTCCTTTAGGAGCAGTCTGATCTGGGTTCACACTGTTTGCCTGTATGCAAAACTAGGTTTGAAAAGTCTGCAAGAATATTCAACAGACGACATAAACAGACGACATTTTCAGATGCAGTTTTTCTTGGCGCTTTAAGGGTTAATGATACTTTTCTTATTTCATCCCGAAAACAGGCAACATTTCAACCCTATTTTCTCGAAAAAAATTCAAAATACCGTCTGCTTAAATTTTTCTCAGCAGGCTGAGCGTTTCCTTTCCTTGATTCCCGATGATTGGTGATTTTAATTAAATCTGTGAGTAGACTATTGATAATTAAAACTAGTGAGTTTTCTGTTTTAAGACAGTAGCTGCACGATCCATAGAAAAGTCCACAGACCGACCGTAAAATTGGCTTTCGCAGTGTTCACTATAAGCGACTTGTGAGTCCGTGGCCAGCATAACAAAATGACTATATCTCTTGAACCGTTACGAATATTTTGATAAATATTTCGAAAATTTTTTCGTACACAGATTGATACCGCTAATAGGCTTGCCAAATGTTAAGGTTAACTCATAAAACAAAATCCTTCAAATTCTGTAAAGTCTTTTCAGGCGCACAAACGATAAAAAATTAAGTAGTTTAAATTACAGTTTGCACTGATTGAGATTTTGCTTAAATCTTTAAGAAGGGCTAGGGTGCAGGGGCAGCAATAACGCTTAAAACAAGCACCCACCAACTTTGAATAAATAAATAAATAAATAAATACAGTCGACTCTCGTTATCTCGAACTCGCTTATCTCGAATAACTGCTTATCTCGAAGTGAAAATATGGTCCCTGCCTAAACATGAAAATCAAACAACAGGTAAAAAAAATTGTGGAAAAGAGGAGAAATTGCTCCTAAGGAGCAATTTCTCCTCTTTTCCACAATATTTTTTGATATATCTCTAGCTCCAGGAGTCCAACTACACATATCTTTGTTGAATGTGGTTGTTCGAATTATTTTTTTCCTCAGTTTAGCAAATCTGATATGTCGAGGTACGGATATCTCGAAGTATTTCAGAGAGTCCCTTGGAATTCGAAATAATGAGAGTCGACTGTAAATAAAAATGCAAAATAATTAAAAAAAAATAAGTTTTAAGGGTACATTGACCACCTAGCTCATACTTGACATGCACTGGGTTGAACATAGAGAAGAAAGAGTAGGATTTGGTCACAGACAGCGACACCAAGTGCATGGGTGATCGCATGAAAGGAAGGCTGTACAAACGCGCGTGTACATAATATTCGCCGCTCCCTTTATGTGCCTCGGGCATTACGAAAACATGCCTATTCAAATATACTCAAAATTTTACCACCAAAAAATGAAAATTTTCAGATAAAAAATTCTGATATTTTTCATATTTTTGCTCAAAACATAGATTGTGGGTACTCGTTAGAACCGCCTCGATGAGGCAGTTCTAACGAGTACCCACAATCTATATTTTGAGCAAAAATAAGAAATATAACTATAACTATATAACTATATAAAAAATAACTATAACTGTATAAAAGTGGGGTTTAAGGGGGTCAAAATTATATAGGCATGTTTTCGTGATGGTGCCTGGTAAAGTGGTAGCGTTAAAATCAGCACAACAACAAAAACGATCATTCAAGGAGGTAGATGCTGTGTAAGGAACTCCACAGTGTTTAAACAGAACATAAAAAAAGAAACATAGAATAGCGCAGTCAAGAGGACCTATAGGTAGTGATATCGTAACATTTTCAGATGATCGCAGAGAACAGCAGCTTGAAATTCGGTCAGAAATGCATGTTAAAATGGCCCAAATCGACTTTCCTACAAGGCGGATGTCCTTCTAGGATAGTCGATTTGGGCAATTTTAACATGCATTTCGGTTCGGCTCGCCTTGTAGGATAGTCGATTTGGGCCATTGCGAGATGCATTTCTCACCGAACATCAAGCTCCTGTGTCTCAGAGATTATATGGACAAGTAATTTTGGGTTTAACTCTTTCACTGCCACAGGCGATAATAATAGGCTTTTGCAAACAGCATAGATCCAGATGAGACGGCTCCATCTGGATCTACGCTGTTTGACATTCAGTCTTTCAACTTAACATATAAACGTGTTTCCAAACGATAGTTTGTAAAAGAAGACGACAAATGTCGTCTGAAATTTGGCGCCGAAAGAGTTAAACATGTTTTCTCGTTTTTTTTTTTTGTTTTTTTTTTCAGTTTTGTCCTGTTAGTTGTCTTATTGTTGTGTTTAGTGGACCCTGTCTAGTATTGTGATCACCTTTTTTGAAAAAAAAAATGGTGGGGCGCGCGGGGGGGGGGGGGGGTGGGGGGGGGGGGGGGAGTGGGGGTGGAATCTAGTTGCTTTGCTTGTGTTTTTTTTTTTTTTGTTTTTTTTTTTGTTTTTTTGTTTTTTGGTCTGTAGCTTGTGGTGTACTGTCTGTCGTGGTTTGTTTGCACTTCCATTTGGTGTCATGGGTAGGCTATGTTCTGTGATTGTGGCTTTTCCTGGATATCTATAATTATTTTTAAAATGTGTCTAAAATATTTAAAATCACAGTACGCATGTATCAGACTATTTAACGCATGTAGAAAAAGGTTCCAAGGCAATATTTCTCTTGTAGTTCCTCTTTGCATCACGAAAACATGCCTATATAATTTTGACCCCCTTAAACCCCATTTTATATAGTAAAACTGGGTTTTATAGGGGTATACATTATTTTTCTTATTTCTGCTCGAAAACATAGACTGTGGGTACTCGTTAGAACCGCCTCACCGAGGCGGTTCTAATGAGTACCCACAATCTATGTTTTGAGCAGAAATATGAAAAATATCAGAGTTTTTCATCTGAAAATTTTCAGTTTTTTGGAAGTGAAATTTACAATATATTTGAATAGGCGTGTTTTCGTTATGTTTAATTTGTTCTGTTTTCGTTAGAGTACTGTTTTGTGTGATGTCGTTTCGTGTTATTGAAACCTTCAGTGCTATAGGAGAGCTCTGTTCCATGATTGTGACCTTTCCTAGGTATCCCCATATTTAAGTACTCGTAAAACTCCTTCAAGGTCACAACCCTCCCAACACAATGGTATTCTGGCATTGTCCGTTCCAAGGCGTCGCTTCTACTGTGTTTTATCTTTGAATGTTCATTCTGCATTCGAGAAAGTGTTGTTTGTGTTGCCACTTCATATCTTAAAACGCTCCTTTTTGACATCTTGTCTTTCGACGCCTTCCATGCTTGCTTTCTATTTAAATTTATATCCCGACAGGAGTCCAATATAGATTTAAGTAGACGATATCTGTATTATGACTAGTCTTGGGAGGACTGAATAAATCAATTAAATGAATAACTGCGAAATAAATTATCTGGAATCTTTAAACTAGTCTGGAACATACGCCTTCTTTTTAATCAATTCTCAACCAAAATTGAAAAACAAAAAAAAAAAAAATAAAAAAAAAAACCCAAAAAACATCTGGATGAATACAGTAATGTCCTTATTGATATCATTTTATTCGTACAGTGAATAATAAAATCTCCTTAATCCGTTGTAGGCTTTACACTTGGCATGCTGAGTAAAAATTCAGCAGGCGACATTTTGAAACATTTTTTTTTTCCCCAGAAAATAAATTTGATATTTCATTCAAATTGTGTCCTTATTGAAATGTCAAATTATATTTTCTGAAAAAAAAGAAAAGAAAAAAAATATCATTAATTTGTCGTATATTGAAATTACCTGTAGCACTATAAATGTTAATTTAGATATTAGCAGTTATTTTTAACATTACCAAGCTTCATATTAACGGCTTCAGTTACGCTTAAATCATTCCAATATATATAGAGAAAAACTTGTGCGAAAGAAGAGAGAGAGAGAGAGAGAGAGAGAGAGAGAGGTCCTTGTGGTCCGACTGATTACTTACCAGATTCCTGGTCAAATAATGGGAGCGCCATACAGAAGGAGAAGAAAAATATTCAGAAGGATAACCACTGGTGGAATGAAAATCGGTCTCCTCAATAGTACGCCAAAACAATCCAGTGCTTTCATTAATAATCTGAAAGAGAAAACCAATACCGTATTTACCCTAAATAATCGGACATCTTAACTCTTATCATTCTTGTCCTTAACTTTGAATTACTCCATGCAACTACCTTTTGAGCTGGGCAAAATACTGCTCAGTGAGTGGCAAACAGTGTAGATCCAGATCAGACGCCGCGTTCTACACTGTTTCCTCAGGTCTGTATGTTCCAATACTTAGAGTAAATACGGTAAGCAAATATATTTGAACCACATCAAGCGAAAAATGTGTGTTTGGGACATAGATTGAAAGAAATAGTGCAGATCAGTCTGCATACTCAGTTAGGCTGAGGGGGGAGGGCGAGTTGGGGGGGGGGGTGGGGGGTCTTCATTGTACGCTGATAAAATTTCCGCACAAGACAATGTCGATACCCGCTCCGCTGTCTTCTAATATAGTCTTGCCAATGCATTTACTGGATGCTATAGAATACATCGTCGTAAAACAAAGACCATGATCAGACTGCGAGTGCGCGAAAACAAATATGGAACAACAACAACAACAACAACAAAATGATCCTGGAAGTGCTCAGGTGCTCGGAAGTCTTTCTTGGCAAAGGACGACCAGTTATACGAAAACGATGTATTTCGTATAGTTCTAACATTTGTACGGTGATACCGTATTAACCTAAGTATTCGGAGAAACTGGCTTGGGCCCAAGGTCATAAAACATTTTTCGTGCTCAACTCAGCTGAGCATGAAATTTTCTCTGCTAATAAATATGAAAATGCCAACAACAGTTGGCATTTTCATATTTATAAGCGGAGAAATTTTCGTGTTCAGCTATGTTCAGCAAGAAACAATTTGCAATTGTTAGTAATTTGAGATTTATTAGGAGGGCATTTCATGCTCAGCTGAGTTGAGCACAAAGAAGTTTTATAACCTCGGGGCCTGAGCAAATAGTGTACTCCCAGATCGGACACCACCGAAGGCGAACTCATCAAGCTGTTTTTTTTTTTGTTTTTTGTTGTTGTTTTTTTCATATTCTCCCCGTCCATCTGATGTGTAGTGGGTCGAGGAGGGCCATCCCACCAACACACCTTACAATATTTCATTTTTACAGTACAAAATAATAATCTAGCAAAAAAAAAAAGCAAAAACAACAAAAAAAAAAAACAACAACAACAAAAAACAAAACAAAAACAACATGAATTCATGCAGCAATATCATGCTAAGTCTCACCTGCTGATTCCTGGGGGTCTAGATTAAGACCACACAGCAGCCCAGTATCAGCAGTGAGGCAAACACCACGGGATATTTACCATTTATATCATATTCATCTGAACAGACATATCAATACTTTGAAGAAAACGCTAATACGTGTAATGACATGCTAGACTTTTTAAGTTCTCATACAATAATTAGTTGCCCTTTGTTCAGGCAAATAAGGTACCATTTTACTATGGTACATGTACAGTGTATTAATAAAATTCCATTCCTCACTCTCTTGTCCTCATCCAGCTGTTTTTATGCATATCAACAAGTTGTAAAAAAAATGATTTGATCAAATTTTAGAACAAGTATACAGAGGAATTAAAGGGAAAGCAACGTTGATAAAGACGGTAATTGAAATGTAACATCTTGATAAACCTTGTATTCTGATACAAATGTGATGGAAATCGGATGAAAATATAATGTTATCAAGGTTATGGGTGGCGTCATTTTGAATTTTATTGAGCTTTTATGACGTCATAAATTAGGGAACTGGTGCAATCATGTAGCACAGCCTTCCGGAGGCACCAAAAGAGGGACAGATGAGGAATAAATAATGACATAACCAATGTCACATGTGAAACCACGGACGCACTAACAAGGAAGATCTGCAACAGAGGAACCGCCTTGGAGCAAATCCAAATAATTAATACTTGCAACAATACTTTACCCGTATATTTGTGTTTTAGCTTCTTCTCGACATTTATTGATTTTGTTGAAAACAGTACTGTTTTTTTTTGCCAGAAAACGAAACAAAATTTTTAATATTTTAAAATGTTTGGAACCTAGCTGAGTATTCAAAATGGCAGCGCCATTGACAATCCCAGTTAGCATTCTACGTAAATCTACATCGGGCCGTCATCGGCCCGTCAGCTACCCTGACGGGCCGATGACGGCCCGATATAGATTTACGTAGAATGCTAACTGGGATGACTTTGGAATCTTTAAACGGCGCTAACTGTCCTACGTTTTATCTCATTCTGACAAAATTTATACCAAAATGCATGGTTCCTCAAAGGCTTTGATCTCAAGTACATTTGTTGCCAATGTTGCTTTTCCTTTTAAGGTGTCCGAATATGTATGGTAAGTACTGTACCTAGTCTAGACTATACATAATGAGTGCCCAACATGAGAAATGATTCTCATACCATATGCAAACACTCTGCTGATTGATTTGGACCTTATTTGTTCTATATAAGTATTCTGCAGCATTGAATGGATGTTTTATATTGTGGAAGATCCAATCCAGACTGTGCTAATACGTCTGGGTTTTTATTGCCCGTGTGGGCTTTCATTGTCCACATACTACGATACGATAAGTGTCCTTTTTCAGTCTCAAGACGCACTATATATATATATATATATATATATATATATATATATATATATATATATATATATATATAGAGAGAGAGAGAGAGAGAGAGAGAGAGAGAGAGAGAGAGTCAAACATGTCGCTAGATAAAATAGGATAAAATGTACTACATATTAAATATAACCGTATTTTTCTGTTGTTTTTACTTACGTGTGTACGTACATAATTATGCTAACACTATTCCTTATACTCGTAAACCTGCATCAGTCATTTCCTTCAGCAAACCTAACACATTACCGTAATGAATATATCGTGTGAAAATGAATTTTAAGTGGGAAATTATTTTTCAATAGCTATTCTCTGCGGTGAGATACGCATGGATTACTAACCGTGGTTACTTTCGTTCACTAATATAAAGGTAATTTATAATCTAGGAAGAACGCCCTAAAATGGAATTGATAAATAGTTAACGACGCCATACAATATAAAACTAAATTATATATATATATATATATATATATATATATATATATATATATATATATATATATATATATATATATATATATATATATATATATATAATTGAATATATATGTAGAGAGAGAGAGAGAGAGAGAGAGAGAAAGAGAGAGAGAGAGAGAGAGGACTCTAGTTAAAAGTTCTTGCCTCCCTTTACAAAGGGTAATCACTCGAGCAGAAATGAACTTGCTTCCCTGGGGAATACCGCCTTCTTTCATATAAGAGTACCGTATTTACTGTATGTATTTGGACAGACAGGTCTGAGCAAACATGGCGTCTCATCAGGGTCTACACTGTTTGCCATCCAGTAATTTTTAACAAAACATCAGGTAGTAAATTGCATTTGTTCAAATTTTAGAATAAATATGGTAAAACGTTGGATCTCCTAATACTTAGGGTAAGTACGGTAATTTCCTTTGAGAGTGAATGCACGTACCTTGCGTTCAGAGTAATCTTCCTTGGAGCTGTTTTATTCTGCTTAAAGCATTTCAGCCAAACGTGAGAAGACGTACCTTCTGACATTACACCCGACAAAGACTCGAATCACCACGCATTTTCGCGCAGTCTGATCAGAGTCTGTTGTCTGCATGAAGAAACTTTGTATCCTTGGCTACCCAAAATGCGCACTGTGAAGAGTCTGCTAATGTGCAGGCTGATCTGAATCTTGATGGGCGCACATGTCCGAAGGTACGTTTTCTGACGGTGTGGCTCATTTGTCTAGACGAACAGCACAATACTATTTGGGCCAGCGCTAGACAAAACCAAGAAAATGACGTGCGCTCAGCGAAGACTCATATCAGCCTTGGCATCCGCCCAGTCTGATCAGAGTCTTTGCTGTCCGCATGAAAAAAGCTTGGGTCCTAAGCTACCCGTTGAGTGCACAGCGAAGATTCTGATCAGATTGGGCGGATGCCCAGGCTGATCTGAGTCTTCGCTAGGCGCACATGCCATTTGTTGGTTTTGTCATGCGGTGGCTCATTTGTTACTGTAATAACCCTGACTACGAGGATAGTTCAATAAGTTCGTAGAACTCGGGGTTTTAACTCACAGATTGGAAGATGGTTTCAACATTATTTTTCAATATAATCCCCCTTTACTTCAATGCATTTGGCCCACTTTTCTTTTAAGCAGTCTATGCCTTTGAAATAAAAGTCGTCTATTTGGTCCTCAAACCAAGCCTCTGTAGCAGCCTTGAGCTCATCATCGTCCCGAAATCTCGTTCCACGCAAGTGGGACTTCAAATTTCGAAACATATAATAATCACTTGGGGCCAGGTCTGGACTGTATGGCGGGTGATTTAACTGCTCGAACTTGCACTCACGAATAGCCGCTTGTGCAACTCTGGACTTGTGCACAGGGGCATTATCATGCAAAAGAAGGACACCAGCAGCTAGCTTTCCCCTTCGTTTTTCTTTCATAGCAATCCTTAATTGTTTGATGACATTGGCATAGTATTCTCCTGTAATTGAAGTACCAGCAGGCTTGTAATCTATCAATATAATCCCTTTGGAGTCCCAAAACACCGTGGCCATTACCTAGCTGGCTGATGATTGGGTACGAAATTTCTTAGGTGGGGTGAGCCAGGGCGCTTCCATTGCATGGACTCTTTTTTAGTATCTGGGTCCCAGTGGTGAAGCCAAGTTTCATCTCCTGTTACAAGACGAGTGTGAAAGTCTTCTGGATTGGTACTGTACACTTCCAGAATTTCTTGACTTGACTCCACCCTTTGCTGACGATCTTGCATGTTCAGGTGTCTGGGTACCCACCTGGCAGATACTTTTGACATGCCTAAATGTTCATGGATTAGAGTGTAAACATTACCATTAGAAATACCACATTCTGAAGCAAGTTCGGCAACTTTGATTCGGCGATTGTTTAGCACAGGTCTCTCAACACAGTCGATCATCTCCTGGCTGATGACATCAGCAGGGTGACCTGGCGTCAGGGTCATCTTCTAAGGAGTCTCGCCCACGTTTAAATTCTGCTGACCACTTTGCCACTTTGGAATACTTTGGGCTACTATCACCATACACATCAGCCATGCGCCGATGGATTTCTTTGGCCTTTGCATCCTCCTTAGTGAGGAACTTTATGACTGCTCTGAACTCAATATTCTGACTTTCCATTTTTGCCTATGGGTATAGGTTTTCAAACAAAAAGTAAGAGCAAAAAATGTACGTGTTGACTGAGCGATTGTTATCATTCAACTGACAAAGGTTTACACTGCACAAAAATGAAAAAAGAAATCTTGAATTGTATAGAAAAATACCGAGTTCTACGAACTTATTGAACTATCCTCGTATTAAGATAGGACAAATAGCGAAGACGATTCCCAGGAAGTGCCACAAACACAGAACATAACCTACCGATGACACCACGGGGAAGAGCAAAGCAACCACGACAGACCGACCGTAGAAAAAAAAAACCAAAACAACCAGCTCCCTCTCCCCCAACAGGATCCACTAA
Source organism: Anodontia alba (assembly GCA_964016985.1). Taxonomy (NCBI): domain Eukaryota; kingdom Metazoa; phylum Mollusca; class Bivalvia; order Lucinida; family Lucinidae; genus Anodontia; species Anodontia alba. The sequence goes on along the minus strand of OZ024825.1, from coordinate 11,346,739 downwards.
AGACAACAAGAAGACAATGAACGCTGCGTCTGACTAGTCTACACGGTTTACCAATCATCTAACAACGTCTTTTATTTAGTTTAATCATATTTTATTGCATATAAATGATGCAAAGGGGGTCACATGTTCTTACAACCTTAGTTACGGCCCTTCCCATGAATCGTATTATACACACACTATAGCTCGCATGACAATGACTAAGCGTTCGATATAACCGTACCGAGCTGCTTGGGAACAGTTATCCAATAGCAAATGGCGATCGGACCAGGTTCTTCCTCACAGGCTGATAAATAAATTAGGTAAATTGACAGCGACCATGAGTCAACCAGCTATGCACAGCATGCATTACCTGCCGGCGATCATAAACCCGTTTCCGCCTATATTCACCTTCTAGTGAAATTGTCCAAGTAGCTCGGCAGCATTATAAAGATATGTGACTGACTAGGGTTCTCCACAGGGATTTATTACAAATGACCAAACACAGTAGACGATGTCGAACATTTAATTGATAACATCATTCAGCAGTGACATGGATGGCTGAAAATATATTAATATTTTCCATATTTAATAATCATGTACGAAATAGTAGAGTATACAACTTTACTACATACAATGAAAATGGCGAATGCGCTGAACCATACATATAAAAGTAATGAACATTTATGAATAAGAAACATTTTAATTATTAATTACTGACAAAAGTGAGTGGATAACCTAGGTGAAAACTCCATTACCATGCAGCTTCGAGATTCAATCAAACATTTGCATTTCTCTAAATAAAACTAAATAATCACCTTTACATATCACAATTGAACACTAACTGAATGCTATACAATATTACAGAACATATCCTCACCTGAAAATATATTAATATTTTCCATACTTAATAATCATGTACGAAATAGTAAAGTATACAACTTTACTACACGCTATGAAAATGATGAATGCGCTGAATCATAGCCACAGAGCGCACATATAAGTGCAGAGAAAGGCCATATAACGGTACGTGCATTATTAAATGGTGCAGCAGGTCAAAGGACTACCCAGAAAGGCATATAGGAATGTAATATAGGGAAATACGAAAGGTGGCTAGGATGTTAGGTAAGTAAAACATAAGGACAGAATAAACAAGACAAACACAAAACTTTTCATTGTTTATTCAAGTAACACCCCAAATCCAACCTATTACATACTTCCTCGCTTTTCGAAATGTTATCCCCAACATTTGCAACAGTATAAGGAACCTAAACAAATACATTGTATATGAAAATATTAGCACTTTTATCAACAAGTTCAACCAAAACGATAATGACGATGACAAGATGATGATAATGACGACAATTATGACGACGACGATAACAACACCGATTATGACGACAACAATGATAATTTTCACTGGGACGGTAACGATTATGACGGCGACAATGACGAAAACGATAACAACGAAAAAGAAGCAGATGATGATGGTGATGATGACGACAATAATGACGACGACGATAACGATAACGATTATGACGACAACGATGATGATTATGTCCACGACGATAACGATTATGACTACAACGATGACAACGAAGATGATGATGATGACGACAATAATGACGACGACGATAACGATAGCGATTATGACGACAACGATGATGATTTTGTCAACGACGATAAGTGTGACTACAACAATGACTAAACGACGACAATGAAGATGATGATGATGATGATGATGATGGTGATGATGAGAACGCGACAGTTATGATGACGACGACACAACTACAATGATTATGAATGATGACAAAGATGATAATTATGACCATCATGTTGAAAATTTTGACGTCGATAATGACGAAAACGATGACAATGATGATGATGATGATGATGATGAAAAGCTAAAACAAGAATTAAACTGTCAAAATAGTCATTTAAGTGGCATCTTAACATATTAAAACTGTCTATAAAATGACTTAACTCACCAAATGGAATCCTGTTTGAAGTGACTATTACTTAATACTTACCGTATCGGAATCATGTTTGAAGTGACTTCTTATCAGTTATTTAAAAAAAAAAATGATGATAAGTAACACCGTTTCATGTACTGAATAAATTATAATGTCACTGTTTGAGATAGGTCCACAGTAATGACAAATGCCTGCATGTTTATTTGCCAGTCATTTGTCCGCATCCAAGCCGGAGGTTGTCGCTTTCTGTTTCCTCTTCTGGGAGGTGATCGCCTCGAATCTGTCTGGTTCCTGTCTTCTCTAGGTCTGTTTCTGTCTCTGGGGTTTCTCTGACCTTGACCTCGTCTTTGGGGATAACGGTTTATTTCTTGCTCTCAAATCTTCTGCCTCACTATCTGTACTAGATTCACTGCTGGTTGCTGTTGGTTCCTCCTCTGCTAAACTTGGTTCTGGTGTTATTGATCTTGTTTCTTCTTCTATATCATCTATATAAGGGAGACCACGGAAAAGGGAGAAGCATGTTCCTGTGCAGAAGTTTCTTCTTCAAAGGATCATTTTCTCGTTGAACATCACACACAGGGATGCCTATAGGTTGGCCCATGACGATATAGGGATTTTTGTCCCAAATATCTGCCAATTTCTGCTTTCCTTTTAGTCCCACATTTCTTACTAGTACTCTATCCCCTGGTTGAAGACGAACAAGTCGCACCATTCTGTCATAGTAATTCTTCTGTTTTCTGGCGGCAAGCTTGGCTTCGTCGTTGGCTATTTTGTAATCAGTATTGAGGCGTTCTTTCAGTCTGTCAACGTAGTCTGGGTGACTTTTCCGTGTGTCTGTACTCTTTTGAAGGCCCAGGTACGAATCAATCGCCAGCCTCGGATGTCTGCCAAACATTAAGTAAAACGCGGAGAATCCTGTACTTTCATGTTCGGTAGCGTTGTAGGTGCGCGTTAGTGTTGACAAGTGGGACTTCCAATCAGCCTTCTGATGTTCGTTCAAGGTGCCAAGCATATTCAGTATCGTTCTATTGAACCGTTGGACCATATCGTTCCCATTGGATGGTAAGGTGTTGTTCGGGATTTCCTTATTCCTGCAATTTGGCATAATTTCCGGATTACTTTAGATTCGAAATTGGCTCCTTTGTCGCTTTGAAGAATAGCTGTTGTGTAGGCACTTTGATTTCGGGTCGAAATGGCTTGTGCATATCTGCTAAAATGGTCCGTGATCACCAAAATGCTTTCGTAGCCACCCTTAGATCTTTCCAGTTTCAAATAGTCGATACACACTAACTCCATGGGAAACGAAGATGTGATGTTCACCAGTTCCGTCGCACGGGTGGGAGCCGTTTTTCTCTGAACACATCGTGCACATAATTTGACCATGACATCAATGCATTTGTTCATTTCTGGCCAGAAAAATAGACGACGTATAAGCGACGTTGTTCTGTCACGACCCCGGTGGCCTAGGTCGTCATGGTAGGATCGGAAGATGTTCTCTGCTAGCGATGCTGGAAGTACTAGCTGTTCTATCTTTTCACCATTGATGTTAGTTTTTCTGTTTAGTATACCATCCTTTAGCTTTTAATTATTTCAGTACTGGAGAAATTCTTGTCAATGTTATCTCTTTCCATATCTGATGTTTTTTACTTCTGTCCGGCTATCAATTTGTCAATAATGTAGTTGATATTCTGGTCGTCAGCTTGAGCCTTTTGCCAATCATGTGAGGAGAGAGCTGTTCCAGATAATTCTTCCGCAGTTACTTCTTCCGCTGTCCCACCGACTATATCTTCATCTTCCGGATCAGTAATGGTCTCAACTATTTGTATTTCTTCGACACTCAAGTTGAAATTGATAGCTTTAAGCACATATTGGAAGATGGTGGTAGTCCTTGAATTTTCCTTAACTGGTTTCCTAGATAAACCATCTGCGTCACCATTTCTCTTTCCACTTCGGTAGCTAATGGAGCAGTTATAGTTGGACAATTCCGCCAAACATCTCTGATCGGTGGCATCTAATTTTAAGGTAGTGAAGACGTAGGTCAGAGGGTTATTATCCGTCACCATATCAAACTTGGCACCATACATGTAGTCATGACATTTCTCCGTACTGGCCCATTTGAGCGCCAGAAATTCGAGTTTGTGAGCCGGATAGTTCCTCTCTGAAGGTTTAATACTTCTGCTTGCGTACGCTACAACGCGGTCCTCTCCATCTTGGTCTGGTACAATACAGCTCCTAATCCAGTGTTCGATGCATCTGTGTACAGAACGAAGGGTAAATTGTAATCAGCATAGGCCAGAATAGGCGCATTGATCAGTTTGTCCTTTAGAGTATCAAATGCTTTCTGCTGACTCTCTTTCCACTCCAAGACAGATTTCTTGAATTTTCCTTTTGTCTTCTTCACTTTCCTATTTGTACATTGGCCCACTAGCAAGTCGTTTAGAGGCCTTGCGATCCTAGAATAATTTTGAATAAACCGGCGGTGGTAGCCTGTAAATCCCAAGAAGGCACGCACTTCCTTTATATTCTTTGGTATTGGCCATGTCTTGACAGCTTCTGTCTTTTCATTATCTGTCTGAATACCGGCCTCAGACACTACATGTCCCAGATAGGTAACTCTGGACTTCAAAAAACTCACATTTGCTGGCCTTCAGCTTCAGGTTATGGTCTTGTAGACGAGTAAAGACTGCCTCGTCGTTCAAGATGCTCCTCAAAAGACGAAGAGAATACAATCACGTCATCCAAGTAAATAAGGCAGTCTCGAAGATCATCTCTCCCATGCAACGCTCCATCAATCTCTGGAATGTAGCCGGAGCGTTGCACAAACCGAAAGGCATTCTATTGAATTCGTAGAACCCCAGAGTCCCACCTGGAATGATGTCTTGGGTTTATCCTTTTTCTTCTATTTCGACCTGCCAGTAGCCACTTCGTGAAGAATTTGGCTTCAGCTAAAAGATGTAATGTGTCTTCTACTCTTGGAATCCCATAAGCGTCCTTGATAGTCTTGTTGTTCAGCTTCCGGAAGTCCACACAGAATCTTATGGTTCCATCTTTCTTTCGTACAATGACCACATTTGGACGAGTATGGGCTAGAGCTGGGTCTTATTGCTCCTGCATCTATCATCTGCTTTAGATGTTCTCCCACCTCCCGAAATATAGCTGGCGGTATTCTCCTGTGAGGCTCTTTAAATGGTATTTCATCAGTGAAGTCGATTTTTTGTTTCACTAAGTCACAGTTGCCGAGGTCCGTTATGTCTTTAGAAAAAAGATGTTTCCATTTGTACAGGCACTTCTCAAGGGTCTTTTTCTGTTCCAAAGATGCGGTAGTGTCAAATAGATCTATTCCTTCCGGCAATTTGAATTCTTCTGGTGTTTTCAAGTTCTCAGCAGTATATTGATATATTGTCCCCCGACTTTTCGAAGAAAAGCGGAGGGACACTGTTTTCGGCTTTCCATGGTGCGTGGTGCGTGGCGCGTGGTGCTTGGTTCCGAATTTTTAGTAGGTACCTTGTCCCCTTAACTCCTTCCACAGTTTTTGGCCGATCCTTTTCAAACTTAACAGGGGCTTTTAAGATGGTCTGAAGATATGCATGTGGTTTTTTTCAGAATCCTGAAATTATCATTTAACACTTTTTACACATTTTGAACTTAGACATTTTTTGAGTTCTAATATTACAGAAGTCTATAGGGAGTAGGTACCTGGTCCCCTTAACTCCTCCCACAGTTTTTGGCCGATCCTTTTGAAACTTTACTTGGGCTTTTAGAATAGCCTGAAGATATGCATGTGGATTTTTCAGAATCCTGAAATAATTTTTTATCACTTTTTACATATTTTGAACATAGACAATTTTTGAGTTCTAATATTACAGAAGTCTATAGGGAGTAGGTACCTTGTCCCCTTAACTCCTCCCACAGTTTTTGGCCGATCCTTATGAAACTTTACATGAGCTTTTAAGATGGTCTGAAGATATGCATGTGATTTTTTCAGAACCCTAAATTTATTTTTTATTACTTTTTACACATTTTGAATATAGACATTTTTGAGTTCTAATAATACAGAAGTCTATAGGGAGTAGGTACCCTTAACTCCTCCCACAGTTTTTGGCCGATCCTTTTGAAACGTTACGCTGGTTTAAAGGATAGCCTGAAGATATGCATGTGAATTTTTCAGAATCCTGAAATAATTTTTTATCACTTTTTCCGCATTTTTAACTTAGACATTTTTTAGTTCTAATATTACAGAAGTGTATAGGGAGTAGGTACCTTGTCCCCTTAACGCCTCCCACAGTTTTTGGCCGATCCTTTTGAAACTTTACATTGGTTTTTAGGATAGCCTGAAGATATGCATGTGAATTTTTCAGAATCCTGAAATATTTTTTATCACTTTTTACGCATTTTTAACTTAGACATTTTTTTAGTTCTAATACTACAGAAGCGTATAGGGAGTAGGTACCTTGTCCCCGTAACTCCTACCACAGTTTTAAGCCGATCCTTTTGAATCTTTACAGGTGCTTTAAGGATGGTCTGAAGATATGTATGTGTTTTTTTTCAGAATCCTGAAATTATTTTTTATCACTGGTTTTCTGCTTCAATACTTAGGTAAGTGATACAGGACCAATGGTCCTCTGGTTAACTTACCCATTTTTTAACAGCTCAAATAAAAATAAGGCGGAGGACATAAATTTCCTATGGAATTTGCTTGTTTTAATCTGTGAGTTGTCTTCCTCTGGTTATAATGGATTGATATTTGTTAGAAATTTTACTTCATGAAGTTCACATAACGGAGTCTTTGGTTTGATAGTAAGAACCTTCGCTGAGATGTTGAAGATTTTAACGGTAACTCGTTGATATTTCCCGTTCTTTCCTATTACAGATATATGTCGTTTGAAGCTATACATGATAGAAGATACATATTTACAGTTACCCAGCTAGCATTCTGCTTAAATCTATATCGGACCGTTATCGGCCCGACAGCAATGCTGTCGGGCCGATAACGGTCCGATATAGATTCAAGCAGAATGCTAGCTGGGTATAGACTAATTAGATAAAGACCAAGAAAATGTACCTGTGTGTTGGTTCATGCTTGTGTGCTTGCGTGTGTTCGTACGTGTGTGTGTGTGTGTGTGTGTGTGTGTGTGTGTTAAATAGGTTTGTCAGGAGTCCAGATAAACAGGCTTATGGAAAAAGCTATTGAAGATCAATTTATTTTTATTAATAGTTGCTTTTGTTACATGTATTTATTGTTGTTTCCGTTATATCTTATAGTTTATCAACGAATCTTTTTGAACCTTTGATTAAATTCTGTATAGCGGAAAAAGTATTGAGTTATGTTGGTTACAAAAGCTGGCATCTCCGAACAGAAGCTTATCTATGTTTAAGGGTTGCTTGGAACAAAACTATGCGACTTTCGGCGAAATTTTTGGCAATGGAAAAAGTAATGTGATGCATCTCAAACTGCAGTGTTGTAGCTGCACATGGGTCTTGGGCAGAGATGATTGTCATATAAATCGTTTTTTACAAGTTACTGCAATTATTGCGAATGCGTGCATGTTGCACAGATTAAGTATCCGTCGCCACTGAGGAAGTACGAAGGGATTTTGGAGTTATTTGGACGCAGGCTTTTGATGGTGCTTTTGAAGCTAGAGAGACCATCTGCAGACTGAATGTCGTTGTCTAGTGAACTCCACAGTGACACTGAAAAAGTAATACAAGATTTATTTGATATTTCAGTACGTGTAAGGGGAATAACTAGGTTATTGTTGTTTCGCAGTGGGCATGGAGTAGTTTCTCTTACATAAGAAGGACAAAAAATCTCCAATGTAATCGGGAGAGTGTCCACTGACTGTAGATTATCTAGTGACAGACATTTAGGGTCATCCAACATTTAGGGTAATTACACGGACATGTTGAAATTTTAGGGCATGTATGGTAAACAGTGATGGTAAAGGGTTAAGATGTCCCAATATATGGGCCGCGCCGTGTGAAAACGTGTTTTCGGGCATATGCGGATAGCGAAGGCCCAGATCAGACTGCGCATCCGCGCAGTCTGATCAGGGCCTTCGCTGCTAGCTGTTAGAATCATTGGACACTTTTGAATGTATCAGAACAGAGCGAATGCTTTTATGAGACTGCGCATGCGCGGAATGAGCGAATGTTCGAAGACATATTTTCGCTACATAGGGTAAACACGATACAACTATACAAAACGAATGGCTTTCATCAAAAACATATACCGATGATTTTAAGGACAAAGTCAAGTCAACTTAGTCGACGTATACATATGGTGCGCAACGTGAGAAGAAGGCCCTTATGCCATATGCGAACAGCGAAGGTCTAGATGAGCGTGCGCATCTGTGCAGTCTGACATGGCAATTCTCTGTTCGTTGACATATATATACTAGCAGAAATAATAATTATAATAATAATAATAATAATAATAATAATAATAATAATAATAATAAACCAAAAAAAAAACAAACAAACAAAAAAAAAAAAACCCCCAAAAAACCGCAAGTCCGGTTTTGGTATCATAGCTTTTTAATTAAAAATAGTGTAGACTGTCGACGTTAAAACGTCACTGTGGACATGCTGTCTGGTAAAGGATTGAAGGCTTCATAAAGAAGGGGTCAAAATTTTTAAAGCACACATACTTTAAAACGTTGATCGAAATCATTTAGTATTATTTTATTCCAAAAGAAAACGTTTTATTTTTCCATTTCTGCTAGAAAATAATATCCATTGCTTCTGTTTAGCGGGCAACGAACGTGATCAGCCTGCACGAATGGTCACGGCTTGTGTTGTTCGCAAATGGCATAAGGGCCATTTTCGTGCGCATCATATGTATTTTGAATTGCACTTGTGCGAAGCGCGCATAACCAATATCATTCTCTGGGCATTTATCAGACGTCAAAATGATAATATAATGTTATTGGATGGATGTTTTCATATTACAGCTCTGAGGATAGTCGTATTGACCTGAGGATAGCTGTATTGGCCCGAGGCTGTAACAGGGCAATATATAAATATCCATATCGTGTCATTTCTATTAATCATCTTTATATTTTCAACTTTTAAAGTGTTAAAAATCAGGTTTTTTATTGTTCTTGTCTCTTGCTTCACCACGCAGTTGAATGCTGACGTTTAAGAATATTGCTTTGTTTGAATGGATACTCAGAACTGCTGTCTGTAAGAGTAGCTCCAACATCTGCAGGTATATAAATGTACCATAAGCACAAATAGAAGAAGTATCCCTGTGTTTAAAGTCTCATCGACTAGCCAGTATCGTAAAACATTGGCCCTCCTTAACCCCTCGTGTAATAGTTATCCTAAACCATTGTAACTTTCACTATAAGCCCTCGTATAAAGCCTGGGCAATAAATAAATAAATAAATAAATGAAAACGTATAGAAATCATACCAAACATTGAAGTGGTATAATTTATGCTGTTTGGCACATAATAGAACAATAATTACTTCGTTGATTAATAATATACAATTATTGACTATTGAGGTATTGGATATGACAAGATATCCACCAGAGAATACCAATATTTACCGAAGCGATAGCCGAGGCCGATATTGGTATTCAGTGATGGATATCGTCATAGCCAATACCTCAATAGTCAACAATTCATTTATTATATAGTTTGTCCTTTCTTTTGATAACTGTGGCAATAAAAGTCAATACCAGAACTCATAAATATTAAAAGCGCACGTAGACGTCGGCGTCACTACTGGCTACGATGGAGCATTAGGGCCATATACACTTTTATTTCTGTTGATAGTTATCTCGAAATTTCGACTTACTATCTCGAAATTTCGATATAATAAGTCGAAATTTCGACTTAATAACGCGACATTTCGACTAATAACTCGAAATTTTGACTTAATATCTTGAAATTTCGACTTATTATCTCGAAATTTCGACTTAATAACCCGAAATTTTGACTTAATATGTTGAAATTTCGACTTATTATCTCGAAATTTCGACATGATATTTCAAGTTGATTCTTCGTTTGCAATTCCACACCTGGTAATCTCGTAAGGGGTAGCCGTTGGTTATGCAAAATGAAGTTCAGCTATCTGGACTTTGAAATACTTCTTTAACATATCAAATAAGACGCACTGCAACCTACGTCTACTTTGAAATACACAAGATGTTAAATTTCCTTAGCATTTGTTCCGGGATCCTATTGTTTGTACTATTATTTGAAGAAAAGGCAATAAGATATGTTTATACTATACTAGTCAGTCCCCGTACATGTTATTACAACTGCGTAACTCCACGCGCAACTGGCGCTGCTGCATTAAAATCTAAAATCGCTTCCAAAGAACACAAAATTGAGTTTCTCAGACATACGGTTTTAGAGTTCCAGGCCTTCTAGGCTAAGGTGCCTGAGCGTCCGTCTGTCCGGCCATCTGGCCGTCTGGAGTTATCTCCCTTACTTATACTCTGGATGCACGTTTTATGTTTTTCATTAATTTCGCATTCTTTGTTGAAAATCACTTACTAGGGAACACAAAACTGAGTTTCTTAGTGTTATGGTTTAATAGTTATAGGCCTTGCAGGCAAAGAGCCTTATATTTCTCCTTATGTTTGCATTCTTTGTTGGAAATCACTTACTAGGGAACACAAAATTGAGTTTCCTAGTCTTATTGTTTAATAGTTATAGGCCTTGCAGGCAAAGGACCTTATATTGCTACTTGTTTTTGCATTCTTTGTTGAAAATCACTTACTAGGGAACACAAAACTGAGTTTCTTAGTCTTATAGTTTAAGAGTTACATGCCTTGCAGACAAAGGGCCTTATAGTGCTCCTTATCTTTGCATTCTTTGTTGAAAATCACTTACTAGGGAACACAAAACTGAGAGTTACTGACCTTGCAGGCAACGGACTTTACATTTCTCATTATTTTTGGATTCTTTTTTAACTAGAAATGTGTCCAAAGTTACACAGATGCTCCCGCATTGACGTAGGCTAATTTGGCAACGTTTGCACAGTTTTATAGACCCTGAAGCGGGGACGTCCGTGTACTGTGAACACTTTTCTAGTTTTTTTTTTTTTTTATATATTTTACATGCTTTCAAATGGATCTCTAGTCATTTGTCATCGCATACAAATATCCCAGCTTGTTTCAATATGGATGCAAATTAAACTGGGTATCTTGTCTACACAAACCTTTGTAGGACAACATGAACATGCAGTTTCACGTTTTCAAATCTGGTGAGCTTTGAAGCCCCTGGGCCTTCTGATGCCCAGGCCACCAGCGCCTACAGTGCTTTGATTCAAAATATGTGTATGAAATTTACTAAAAATTAATGAATAAGGAGAATGTATCCGTTTGTTGACATTTAGATGTCTCGTAAGTCATGGCCGGAAGCTCGCATAAAGAATTTGAGTGTGTAACCAGCGGCTACCCCTTACGAGATTACCAGGTGTGGATTCTATTCAAGAAATCTTATGTCGAAATTTCAAGATAATAAGTCGAAATTTCAAGATATCAAGACGTAATTTCGAGTTATTAAGTCGAAATTTCGAGTAATTAAGTCGAAATTTCGAGTTATTAAGTCGAAATTTCGAGTTATTGTGTCGAAATTTCAAGATATTAAGTCGAAATTTCGAGTTACTAAGTCGAAATTTCGAGTTATTATGTCGAAATTTCGAGATCTTATGTCGAAATTTCGAGATAATAAGTCGAAATTTCAAGATATTAAGTCGAAATTTCGAGTTATTAAGTCGAAATTTCGAGATAGTAAATCGAAATTTCGAGATACTTATCAACAAAAATAAAAGTATATGTGACCCTAATGCTCTTTCGTAACTGGCGACGTCACTAAACATTGATATCTAATTTTAGGAACTAATATACACTGGAATGCGTGCGCAAGCCAGTGTATATCACGATCTATTGACTGGGCTGAAGGCGGTTCTGAGCCAATGAAAAATCAATCTAAAGGGAGCAAATTCTTTCCTTCAGGAGCAGCCGCTATGGTAAAGAAGCAAAATAGTTTATGTAAGTGCCACTATATTATAAATAGTTTTCTTTAGAATGGTATGCATATACGTAATGTGCGTAACGAGCGCTATGCCTATGTCTCTGTTTAACCCTTGTCACGCTGAATAAATTAAGATGTCACGCCCACTTCTAATTTCCAGCCAATCAGATTACTTGATCCGGGTTTTTGCTAGAAATTCATATATTTAAGGACAAACAGTTGCCAACTGATCTGGATCTATACTGTTTGCTTAGACAGGACATGTCGTGTTTTGCAAGAGAAGGATTAAGGCGACGGGACACACTTGGTAGATTTCCCGCCAGTTCTACTAAAGAAGACCTTTTGTATTTTCCTGTCTGTTCGGAAAAGGGATCATCTCCATAAGAAAAGACTTTGGTAACTCTTATAAAGTAGACCCATTCTTATGCGGGGACAAAACAATTTTGACAGAGTTGTCTCCGCTGAAAGTGTATCACATCTGTCTGTGTTTCGACGTTGTGTTTACTGGGACGTGTTAATGATCGCCAACGTTTTTGACCTGGATCCCTGTACCCCATGATGAGCGCCAATAGGAGCAGGGATTCAGGGAAAACCGTTTGCGAGTAGCTTGCAATTTTGATATACTCGTACTGGAATACATGCATCTGTGCCTAGTCTTTGTGAAAATAATTTAAGCTTTTGTTCGCATAGATATCGTCTTACATATCCCGATTTTGTTAAAGATGATTATCATATTGACATTCCAAATCCGGGTACGATGCTGACGCTCTTTCAGCTCCTGTCAGTGTAATGTTTCAGGCGCTGGTTGGATCCTGGTGTGAAGAAATTATGATAATGAATGTACTCTCTGTGTGTGCGGCAAGGTTATTGCAAACAACGTCGGGTAATCATATACTGTCCGTGGCAAGTTATAAAGTGCTTTCTAGCATACGCAGAATGTGTTCTGCGCCTGCGCAAAGTCTCATCTGGGCATTTGCTCTCCATTGATACACTGTATACTATCTGGCAGTGAACAGTGATCAGCCTGTGCGGAACCCAGATCAGACTGCGCATTCGCGCAGTCTGATCTAGGCATTCGCTGTCCGCACATGCCCGCGAAGGTACATTTTCACTTGGTTCAGAAAGTTTGTTGACAAAGCTGGTTTTTCAAAACAATTCAAAAAGTCAGTCGTCACTCGCTACAAAAAGATAAACTACAACGTAGATATTTTGCGGAAATCGGCATGCTTGGTTGTTAATACAATCATGGTTGATAACTTTGTCCCCTACCCCGTGAGTCGGTCCTTGGACTAAATGACGACTACCTTCTCGGTTTGTTTCAGAAGGCTGGGGCCTCACGACCAGTGTCTGTGCTTGGGCCCATCGTGGTCCTGTTTGTGATTTTTCTTGTGTTTTGGCTTCAAATCGCCATCGACCCCTTTACTTTGTTTCATCACAGTGTTTGTAATTATATGTGTTTCACTGATGTTTCATTGGTGAGGTCGAGGACCTCTGTACAGACCAAACATATATTTGTAGTTTGATTTGTAGTTTTTAGCTGCATAAGAATTCAGGGCGAGGTTTCGCACGAGTATGGTTTAAGCCCTAAGTAGTTATACTACTGACCTTTCTAAGGCGGTGCCTCTGTTGCATGTCTTTGTTCCTGCGTTGGTGGTTTCATATAGCGATGGCTCGTTTACTATGGCTAATTCGAACCCGCATTTGAGTCCCTATAAAAATCTTCCGATAGCTCAAGAAAACAAATATTAAAGGAAATTTTCTTATTTTATCATGAAATTGTATGTTGTGTGAACTCACAAGAATCGCATCATCGAGGCGATTCTAATGAGTACACTCAACATACGGGGGTCGTGCAAAAAGTTCTGTCACTAATAGGCTTATTTACTTTTATTCCAGGTATATTTTAAAATGCTTCACTGCAACTGAAGGGTGTGTTGAATATCTAACGATACCCGTTTATTTCGTGCAAATTGCTTTCCAAGTGACCGAGTTATTTCAAATTGAAATAGATGCAGTCATATACACTGACCAATTTACTTGTTACATTGGAACATGGACCAGAAGACTGAAATTCGTAGCTATATTAAATGCCGCATTAGGCTTAATATAGATTCAAAGCAGATATTTAATGAATTGTGTGGTATATATGGACCTCAGACCATTTCAATGCACACAGTTTTTAGGTGTGTTAAAGCTTTTAAAGCTGGCAAATTTTCTGTTGAAGATGATACCCGTCCTGGAAGGCATAAACCTCTGTTACAAAGGCTAACATCGCTGCTGTAAAGATTGTGGTCGAACAGAATGCGCGATTGTCTGTCAAAGATATAGCTAGTTGTACTGGCATATCAGAAGGCATTGTGCAAACAATTCTGAAAAAGCGTTTGGACCTGAGAAAAGTTTGCGCTAGATGGGTACCTCATTTGCTCACTGAGGAGCAAAAGACACAACACCTTAAATGTGCCCGGGAACTTTTGAAAACATACAAAGGCTGTAATAGTCGGGTTATTTCTAACTTGTCTACAGGTGATAAAACCTGGGTGCACATGTTTGAGCCACAAAGAAGAGCTGATAATAAGCAATGGAAGCGATGTATTGCCAAGAGAACCATAAGTTCGAAAAAGATGTTGTACGCAATTTTCTTTAATTCAAGTGGGCCAGTCGTTCAAGTGCCTTGTCCATCTGGTCATACAGTCACTGGCCGATTCTACAAAAATTATGTACTGAAGAAAGTGAAAGAGTTTTACAATAAGAAACGTCCAAGCAAAGGATGGTGAGGAGTCCACCTTTTATATGACAACGCCTCCTCTCATAAGTGTGAGGTTGTTAAGTCTGTTTTGGCTTCTGAAAAGGTGAAAGTTTTAAACCACCCACTTTATTCATCTGACCTGAGTCCCTGTGACTTCTTTTTATTTCCAAGGCTTAAGAAAATGCTTACTGGAAATAAGTATATGTCTAGAAGTTCTCTTGGCAGCGCTGTTTATCAGTGTCTCCAACAGATACCAAAAGAAGACTATTTATCTGCTTTTCGCGACTGGGTAAAAAGGTTACAAAACAAAAATGTGTTTCAGTAAAGGGGGAATTATTTGAAGGTTTGTAATAAAAATGTGTTTGCTAAACTGAAGTAACCCAAACCCAGTGACAAAACTTTTTGCAGGACCCTCGTACAATTATTGTGTTGAAAATCGAAATAAAAATCCCTAAATTATCGCTATTTGCTTCCTAAACTTGTCCCATGATTAACCCTCAATAGCTCAAACTACCCATGTCTCGAACAATTTTCTAAGGTCCCAAAGATGTTCGAGCCATTGAAGTTCAACTGTATGGCGTTTGTTTTGTCATTGTTTGGTCGTCATCTCATCTTCTTCTTAGGTGCCTCGGGAAGGCTCGTGATTGTGGCATTTTCTGGGTATCTTCACATACAGTAAAACCTCAATGGCTCGAACATCTTTGGGACCATGAAAATTCATTCGTGCATGGGTAGTTTGAGCCAATGAGGTTTTATTATGGCGCAAGGTCAATAAGTAAATGGCGATAATTTAGGAATTTTTTTTCGATCTTCTACAAAATAATAATATGTTGAATGTACTCATTAGAATTGCATCGATGAGGCGACTCTTATGAGTACACAGAACATACAATTTCATGATAAAAAATATCCCTAGATATTTTTTCTTGAGCTATCGGAAGAATTTCGTAGGGACACAAATTCGCCATGATAAACGAGCCATCGGTATTCGAGCTGTTGAAGCTCGACTAGCTGTTTATGCTTTCAGTGACAGAGAGACTTCGTGCCATTTGGAATTTACAGACAAGCCACTCAGAGATGTTACTGGCTCGCATAATGCAATATTTGCACTATCATAACTAATTTGCAAGGGTTGACATGTTAAACCCAAACACAAACAATGGCGATGGGCGTGTTACCAGATATATGGAGCTTTGAGTGGCCAGCCTACCTGTAACATTCAAATGACACGGTTTCTGTCTACCACTGAGATCTTTGCAATTAAGATAATAAATGCAGATGTTGTGGGTTGTTTAGAAAAACAGAAGAAAAAAATCCTGAAATGCTGATTAGTAGCAAAATTGGATTTTCCACATTACGAAAACACGCCTATTCAAATATACTGAAAATTTTACCACTAAAAATGAAAATTTTCAAATAAGAATGATATTTTTCATATTTCTACTCAAAACATAGATGGTGGGTACTCGTTAGAACCGCATCGGGGAGGCGGTTCAAACGAGTATCCACAATCTATGTTTTTGAGCAGAAATAAGAAAATAATGTATACCCTTGTAAACCCCAGTTTTACTATATAAAAGCGGGGTTTAAGGGGCTCAAAATTATATAGGTATGTTTTCGTGATGAGTACGATGCACGTGCCAAAAGTGCAAAACCGACATGTATGTAAAGTGTCGCTAGTCAAGGAAAACATTCAGTATCTTTTTATGATACATTATTTTATCTCCAGTAAAATCACAGCTTAGAAATAGATTCTAAGTGTTCTCAATGGTCAGTCTTTCAGAATCTATTTACCATCACTACAGATGGTGTTAGTGCCGTATGACTGCCAGAATCTATTTATTGAACCTGCGTACAATTACTACTGTGACATGCTCTTTAGCACCAGCTCAGACAGCATTCTATTTTCAGCATTATACTCAAAGTGGCTCAATGATCCAAAGGAACTAAAAAACCTACACTGGAGTGAAGTACGCTGACTTTTTAATTGAGGTAACATTAACTTTTTCACTGCCACAAGCGATAACAAGAAAACATTGATGCAAAGCATCAGTACGCCGGGAAACTAATCTGTCATGCATTACTTAGCTCTCTATAGATCGTAGTATAGTGAAAAAATGTTATAGTTTATAAAATGTTGTAATTATATAAATTATCGCAATACTCAACGATAAAGACATTATAGACGTTATCAGAGCTATGTAAAAAAATCAACTATGATCGTCTGTTTTCTAGCCCGCATACATAATTACATGTCGCCATCTATAGCCTAGGCCGAACATACTATATCCGAAATCATCTATGTAGCAGTGTTTCGTTCTTTTCTCCACTCATAACGTTTTCTTTCGGCCCAAATCTTTCCATGCTTGAATAGCAAATTAAACTGTATTATTAAACCAGCTTATAATCTGTTCGATTTGAGAATGCATATTTCCAATCGTAAACAAAGAAAAATATGTTTTGTTTCTTCGTAGTACGACGAAAAAAACGAAAGAAAAAAAAAATTCAAACGTGTACGAATATTGACAGCAACAAGCTCATTTCAGGTCGAATTGTCAAATTGGGGCTCCTACGGGAAAACTGCTCATTTCTCTTTTAAATGAGCAAAACCCACATTGCTACATTCATTCTACACAGTACCTTCCATTTTTTTATTTCACTATGTTAGCAATAGCACAGTTCTCTGCTGCAAAAGTGTGACTTTGAATAATATAAAAAAAAGTGGGGGTGAATAGTTATATATAACCCCACTAAGAACCCCATAAAACTGGAAGAAAACCGATGTTCTCCAAATGCATACACATTTTACAAAAACAACCTCAAACAGATACGCCAGGCTGAGCCCGGCGTAAATAATAGGTTTTTCAAACAGCGTAGATCCAGATGGGCCGTCTCATCTGGATCTGCACTGTTTGACATTCAGTCTTTCAACTTTACATATAAACTTCGATAGTTTGTTAAACCTCATCCCCCCCCCCCTCCCCCCCCCCCCCACCACCAAAAAAAAAAAAAAAAAAAAAAAAAAAAAAAACAAGCAGGCGACACAAGTATAGTCGAAAGAGTTAACTAACCGTCGAAATATAGTTAAATGCCCAAAGTGCTACTCCTAGATACCTCCGGTAACGGGCAACAGACTATTAATCAGGGGTCAAGGCAGTTCACTGTTGGTCCATCGTCCTCTTTATCGCACGGCCAATGTTATGACCAGTCTTTGCTTGTTAATTTAAATATTCGAATCATTACATGGGAAAAGGTCCTTATCAAATATACGTACACCTATGACAGATCAGACTGCGCATTTACGCAGTCTGATTTTGGCCTTTGGTGGTGCTCGCTTACAGAATCACAGGATATTGTAGAATATTGACGGACACCGGAAGCTGCGCGGATGCTGATCTGCGGGCCGTTTTGGTTTCGCATTATCCCTCAAAAACGCCAGTGCAACTGCAGCAGACGACAGTTTTCAATATTTTTTTTTATTTTGTTTTAATACAAAATAAGTCTTAACATTTCATGTGAATCGTCAACGAGACGGTTCACACAATATGTAAAGACTTATTTTCTATGAAAAATAGCAAATCTAAAAAAGAGAATGTTGTCTGCTTCAAATTTTGTTTGGCTCATAATGAGTTCATTATGTGATAAAGGATCTTTTCTCGTGACGCGGCCCCTTTATTTGAAAGGGATGAGAAACCTGATATATTCATATTAAGGTTTGAGCAACAACGAAAGACATGGCTGTTTTTATGCTTTTATGTTTAATGTTTTCGTCTGCTGCTGCAGCGACTCTGCAACATGGCACTGATTTGCAGAACACGCTCCAAAGAATGGAGTTGTTGGAAAGAAAAATTAACGCCTTGGGACTGAAAGGTAAGAAAATACCAACTACTTTGTGCAACCAAGCTTATTGGGGTAGGGGTTAGAATTTCCGCATTATGACAAGGGAGAATTTTGTGGCTTCTTGTTTCCCTTTTCTGCGCACCAATCACCTTCTTAAAAAAGGTCTACTCTAAAAGGAAAGAAAATTGCTCCCATGCGGAGCAAATTCTTTCCTTTTCGATGGGAGCAAATTCTTTCCTTTTAAAGTTGACCCCTTGACAGAAGGGAGACAAACAGCAATTTTAATAGGGTCGCCTCCCGTGATAGTGTACCATCAGTTCCATCAGCAGTGTTTCTAGCAGGGAAATATCTGAAGAAAAAAAAAAAAAAAAAAAAATCAGGATCAGCGGACTGTGGTACGTCCACATCTATTCAGTGGAATGCTGTTGCCATTGCAAGTGAGATATACGGTACTGTTTGAATACGCCATGGCAACCACAAGTCAGTGGAATGTGGTGTGACCTCTGCGAGTGAGTAGAATAAGATATGACCACCGCAAGCGAGTAGAATCAGATGTGGTCATTGCAAGTGAGAGGAATAAGATGCTGCTACTCCAAGTTCATGGAATACAGTATGGCGCAGTGCGAGATGGCCTCTGCAAGTAAGTGTCTGCGATTTGAATACGCTAAAATGTAACTGTTAATTGAGCAGCGCCAAGCGAACATGTGCCTTCATGGCATGCGCGGAGAACGAATACCAAGATCAGACTGTGCGGATGCGGCCAGAATCATTGGCTACAATAAAATATATCAATGGACAGCAAAGGC
Organism: Anodontia alba; assembly: GCA_964016985.1. NCBI lineage: Eukaryota > Metazoa > Mollusca > Bivalvia > Lucinida > Lucinidae > Anodontia > Anodontia alba. Next base: position 11,327,407 of record OZ024825.1, on the reverse strand, counting down.
CCGGATGAAACCTTGCGCATGCGCAGGATGATGTGAATCTGCACATTTTGCGCATGCTCGAATGCACTATTTCGCTTGAAGAGGCCCACTTTTATAGTGTCATCATATGCCAGCATATTATTACTTTTCGGATATTATGAAAATAAGTTTCAGAGATAAATGTCCGTTGTTTTGTTCTTGTTTTTTTTCCCCCTGAAAATCCGAATGCATTATTTAAATTGTTTGAGCCAGCGCAGTGCGACCAGCGAAAACTTAGATCAGCTTGCGCATCCGAAATTTGAATCGGCGTTTCACAATCTAACGCCGCAAACGTAGACACCCGACGCCTTCCGGTAATAATTCGGAGCGTCGTGACATCAACGTCGCGTTTGAGCTGTCTAGTATATAGCAATGTCGCGTGTGAGCTGTCTCGCATATAGCAACGCCTATCCCACATGGGCACCGATATGGTAGCGCTTTTGCCGACGACAAGAAAGCACAGGGATTTCTTGACCCCATAAGAATAAAAGAATTAATCATGTGTGTCCATGCAGGATCGGGAAATCTCACCCAAGGGGTAGGAATTTCAACCAGGGACGTAGCTTGGCGAGTCCCAGGTTGAAATTCCTACCCCAAGGGTGAGATTTCCCGATCCTGCATGGACTGGCTCATGATGGATTCTTTTTCTCCCACCTTTAAGCTGATTGTTCTTAGGAATCATATGTTCATGTGAGATAGAAGTTTCTCACATGGGCAAAAAAGTCTATTTTATTTAAACAAAGGTGGGAGAAAAGAACTTCTTTCCCAGGGTTAAATCCAGGATTTCCTTATCTGGTGTACAAGAACGTAATGGTTTGCAAAGGCCCTTATCAGAATAAGAGGCTTCGCAGGCTGAGCTGGGCGATTCCAAAAAAACGTTATTTCTACAAAGCGTTTGTGGAATATGGATGTTATTACGTCAAATGTAATTTACTGGGTATGTTAACCCGTTTAGTCTGGTGACCTACAAAAGGATAATTGGCAAACAGTGCAGACACAGATCAGACGCCAGTTTGCAAATAGTTTAGCAGTCTTTCTCTAGGAATATCTAAATTACTTAGAACGACATATCTATTTTTAAACGACACCCCCAGTTGCAACAATGGATATGTCCAAATTCAAAATTGGAAGAGCTCACTTCAGAAACTCAGGGGTGAAAGAGTTAAACCTTGTCCTGCTGAATAAATTAAGACGCCACGCCCATTTCTAATTCTCAACCAATCAGATTACTTGATCTAGATTGTTTATATAAATTCACCTACTTAATGGCAAACAGTGCAGATCCAGATCAGTTGGCTTCTGAAGAAGCCAACTGATCTGGATCTGCACTGTTTGCAAAGGCCGAACATATCCGGGTTCAGGAGGACTAGGGTTAAGTCTCCTTCTTCCGTTTCAGATAGTAAGCAAGAGTCGTTGTTAGCAAAGCTAAATGACATAAACAGTGAACAGACAGAGAGAATTAATGTCTTGGCGGATGAGAATACACTTCTGAAAGAAACAGTTTCTAAACTAAAGGCACAGTTAGATCAACTTTCTGATGCGCCTGGCAGAGTAGCAGAAGAGGAAACCAGAGGTAAAAAAATCATATTGTGACTTAAAGAAACTTTTAGGTACACCAGTTCCCTTCTGAAAAAAGGGTCTACTCTAAAAGGGAGAAAAATTCTTTCCTTTTAGAGTTTTGCTTTACAGAAGGAAAAAAAAAAACAAATAAATAAAAAGCAAAAAACAAAACAAAACAACAAAAAAAACAACAACAACAACAAAAAAAAAAAAAAAAAACAGTTTGACAGAGTTGCCTCCCTAGACAAACTTGCCCAGAAAATGATTTCACTTCATTTCACAAAAAGCACATTGGTATTGACGAAAGAAACTGTACCTTTGTGCATATCCGCCCAGCGCAGGCTCATACCAGCCTGTGCAATTAAGCAGATTAATCGGAGTATTCGATGTCCATATAAAGAAGATTTGGAACCGTGGCTATCCATATAGAGCAAGCGAAGACTATGACCAGTCTGCCCGAATGCGGCATCAGTTTACGCTTGGCAATAATGTCCCAAACGGCTGATATGTTCTGGGATCTCATTAAATTTTCCTTATTGAAACGATTGTATTAAAATAAACATATGTTTGTTTTGTTCGCAGCGAGTTGCCTCCGGCGGAGAATCGCAAAGGGGCGCGTTTGTAAGATTATTGGGTCGATTGTTTAAAGTCGAGCCATAGTATAAAAACGCCAAAATTGCCTTAAGGTAGTTGCCCACGTGATTATCATTGACCAGTGTAATCAAAGACGAAATCAAGGTAACGGTTACTTATAGCCGCGCTATCCTTGTCACTGTGACGTCAGAGTGCTGTTGATAGATGTTAAAAGCATGGACTCGGACATTTGGGTCATTGGCAAACAGTGCAGACCCAGATCAGACGCCACAGAAAGCGGCGTCTACTCAGGGTCTGCACTGTTTGCCTAAATTACAGGAATGTAAGGGTTGAAGGAAACGGTTTTAAGTCCCCGCTCAAGACCATTTTCGCAGCCTACACTCAGAGAAAATCGACCCACTAGAGCTGTCAGTGATTTGATTAGGAGTATGAAGCAGTATACACATATTCATACGCTTTTAATCAACCAAACTAGCTAAAAACAATTTTGGGTTTACTTGGGCCACGTCAACCTGCGCTTCCACGCAAACCGATCAAGACCTTCGCTATCCGCGTAAAGATATATTACAAACTTAAGAATATAACAACCAAAAGCAACACAAATATCAAACTGCATGGGTCCGTAAGCTGATCTGTGACTCCTCTTGTTTTAACCATCTATCTACTGATATTGCATTATTGTTTGCAAAGGTATCGGTATTGGTCTGTAGGAACGAAAGTGTTAAGGTGCACGTTTACTTTGGGTAAAACAGAGCATTTATTTTTCATTGAAAACAAATGAATGTTTCTTGACCATTGCGGCACACAGTTATACCGAGATTGCAATGTTGAACACTGGAATTCCTTGTTACGCCACGGCTAATAACATTCATCGCATTTTATTTAAACAGATGAACAGTCTAAATGATTACTTACCTTTACGCCACACTGAAATTTTAACGCTGAACATAGGACTTCCGTGCTAACGTGCTAGCAAAAAAGGTAAGAGAAAAGTCCAGAGAGTGCCACAATCACAAACCGAAGCCCTTCCCAGACCCCAAGAGGAAGAGGAAACCGACAAATGTAAACAAGCACAAACCGAACAAACGTACGAAAAGCACTAAAATTAGCTCTCTCTTCCCCAAGCGAGGTAACCGCAATACTAAAAGGACTGAAAAACACAAGAACAAAATGACACACGGAAAGACATACAACAAATCGCCTCGTAGAATAAACCACAAAGCAACAAAGAGTAAGACTAACACCGGGACCACCGCCTTAAAACGGCCGGTAGAGCAAACCACCGAGGGGTTTAAAGCACTTTTACAGCAAGTAAACATTCATAGAATTATTCATTAATCAACTATGATAATAATGCATTTACACAGCCAAAATAGCCTGCTTCATATAGACGACAAACAAGGCCAATACAAAATAAAAAGGACCAATGCGGAAAAATCTTGTATTGACCTTATTTTTTCCTCGTATTGGCCCTATTTATTATCCGCTTGAGTTATGAAGTTATTACATAAAATCTTTGACAGTACATGGTTCGATGGTACATGGATCATGTACCATTTAACATGGACCATGTACCACCATTCATACATGTATGAATGGTGGTACATGGTCCATGTTAAATGGTACATGGTCCATGTTAAATGGTACATGGTCCATGTTAAATGGTACATGGTCCATGTTAAATGGTACATGGTCCATGTTAGCGGATACACAAACCAACTTCCTGAAACGAAATAGAACTTCTAATTTTGCCTACCTTATTGTAAAAGTCAGAAAATAATGCCCCTTTCCTATATTTATATCAATTTTAGCACAATGTAAGGTGCAATGTTGTCTTCTGCTCTTTGAGTTATTTAAGGAAAACCATGTCCATTTCACTACAACCGATGATGTCAAATTTAGTGTCAGTTGGCACTCTGGCTGTCAATCAGACGGGTAGTTTTGTGTCAAAAATACAGTAAATGTTCTAAATATTTGGACATAGTTATGTTTCCAATTGACGCTATTAATTATTGGACATCTGTCAGCACATTAGTGACATCAATAATAAAAATAGAATTTTAATCAACAAAATTGTCATGAATCAAGTTAAATGCTCTTCCCTAAGTTTACTATTATTATTATTATTGGAGTTAATTAATATATTGTCATTAACCAAGTTATTTCATACTGGCCCGGTTACAGGTCCTCGATCTGCTGTATTGACCTGAGGTCGAAGGCCGAGGGCCAATACAACAGACCTCGGACCTGTAACTGGGCCAATATGAAATTATTTGATTAATAACATTATAATATAAACAGACGAACATGTCCGTGGGAAGGCTGAAATAGTTCAATGCTGAGCATGGGAATTTCGTGCTACGTGATAGTCGGTAAACATTCTTAGGATTTTATTTAAACAGACGAATGTTCACTGACCGCTACATCGCATGGTAATACTCAAAATTCACTGCTTACATGGGAATTCCGAACTACATGTACATGATAAGCAGTAAAAAATAGAATTCCCATGTTCAGCATTCAAAAATTCAACATTCCCATGCTGTCAGTAATAAAATTGTCTGTTCATATATATACCCATGTTCAGCATTCAAAAATTCAACATTCCCATGCTGTCAGTAATAAAATTGTCTCTTCATATTCCCATGCTGTCAGTAATAAAATTGTCTGTTCATATATGAACAGACAATTTTATTACTGACAGCATGGGAATGTTGAATTTTTGAATGCTGAACATGGGAATTCCGAACTACTATCATCGGAGGATAAGTTGACAGTGACGTCACTGATTGTTTATGTTGTTAGACCAAGTCCATTTTGATAAATAGGTAAACGCACCCGTATAGCTACCGTCAATAAATATTATAAGCAGCGGTACCTGTAAATCCTCAGTATCTCAGTGGTAGTTTTCCTAGATTACATACAAATCTGGACATCGTGGGTTCGAATCTTAGTTTCATTATTATTATTATTATTATTATTATTATTTTTATAAATTTTAAGAATTGAATATAGAAGAAAAATATGTTAAGGAAGAAAAAGTTTTTTGCTTCTATGAGTTATGAACTATTTTTTCAGTGTAGCGACATTTGATTTCCTCTTTTGCATATAAAACCGGTAAGGTAAGTCTAGTTAAACGTTTAGTTTGAATGATTACCACGTGCTGACAATCCGTGCAAATACATATGGAGACAAGAACACTGGAAGATGTCATTTGTGTAAAAATGTCAACAACGACATAATAATGTCTAATAATATGATTTAAAATAATAAAATATATAACATACAAGGACAACAAGCGAAGTAAAAGCATTTTTTTCTAAAAAAAAAAAAAAAAGTTGGTGTGTTTGCTAGGCTCTCTTGTACTAAAAAATCGTTTAATTGTTCGTTCAGAGTGCTCCGCTCTACAAACCCCGCTAATGCAACATACTACGTAACCAAACACATACTTATAGCGATAACATTGTATACAACATACAATTATTAGTAACGTTTTCCCGATAATTAATGCATAGCCTGCTTTACCCAGGTATAGTGGTAGCTGCCGTGACGTCACTGTCAAATTATCTTCCAAGCACTTTTCGTGACAGTCAGTTAGAATATAACCAGACCAATGTTTATTGACCGTTATGTCACATGGGAATACTGAAATTCCAAATCTGAACATGGGAAGTCCGAACTGCGTGATTTTGTCCAACTCTGACCTCTGGCTGATCAAAGATTAAACTAAAACACCTCGAAGCACGTGAAAGGTGAATAGGACTTTTGTTAACAGTTATTTACACCAACCGCACTTTAGTAAAGTACGAATATTTACAGGTACAGCCAGCGGTCAGAACTGGACCATAGTCAGTTTACATTGATCGGATTATATATATAAACAGACGAATGTTTACTGAACGCTACGTCGCAGGGGAATGCTGAAATTTCAATGCTGAAAAAGGAAATTCCGTGCTACGACAAGGTCAGTAAACATTCAAAGGATTATATATAAACAGATGAATGTTTACTAATCGCTACCTCGCAAGGGAATACCGAAATTTCAACGCTGAACATGGAAATTTCGTGCTACGTCAAGGTCAGTTAACATTGATAGGTTCATAAACAGACCAATGTTTACTGACCGCTACGTTGCATGGGATTACCGAAATTTCAATGCTGAACACGGAGTCAGTGCTACGTCATGGTCAATAAACATTCTTAGAATTGTATTTTAATAGGCAGCAGACACAGAAGACAACTAATCAATACATCATATGAAGGACCAGTGGCTTTTACGGCTTTACTACCATCCCACTGCCAAAACAACATCGGAGTTAACCAGAATGTTGTCTTTTCAAACATGGTGACAAATCTAGGAGGAGCGTATAATACACTTCACGGTGTATTTATGGCACCACGAGCCGGAGTGTACCTGTTTTCGTCTTCCATAATGTCGGATACAATAGCACACAGTACTAACGTCCACGCCGCCATCGTTCTGAATGGTCGTATTGTGGGAAAGATGCTGGCGTTTTCCGAGGCCAATCGACACCGAGACCAGGGCGCACAGACTGTCATCCTGGACTTGAAAAAAGGGGACCAAGTATGGGTGAAAAACATTGACAACGACGACACAACTATTTGTGGTATAAATGGTTTCACTACGTTTTCAGGGTATATGCTATACCCCTACTAAAGGACAGTCGCGTCACACGAAATGGGGGCGTAAGCCATTCGATGGCGAAGCCTCAACGTAACTATTTTAAAGCACACCCAGGAAAAGTCTTGAAAAAATATTTTCCTTTAAGAGCAGTCCTGATGGTAAAGAAGCAGAATATTATACGTCAGTTGATGTCTCTTTATGGCAAATATATAGTATGCATGTTATGCACTTGCGTAATGAATACAACGCCTATGGGGACATTAATGGCTATTTACGTAAAGCAGGTTCTCCCATAATGCAAATCGGAAGGTTTCATTATCTTGTTAAATGGGGCGTTACACAGAATCTGTCGTCATAACTAATGTTTTTTGTAAATTCCTAATAGCAAGGTAAACAATGCCGACGCCGTCTTCTGTGGTGCATGATCTCGATCTACTTCGTCGGTAAAAGTCAAATTTTTGGACGCTACGCCTTACGTCTGAATGGAGCTATTCTTTAAGGAATGGGTTTACTTCCTTTTGGTCGGATGTCTCTAAATAAGGTACCACCGTATTTACCCAATTTAGAAAGACAATCATGAGCACACAGCGTAGATCTAGATAAATCGCCGCAGACGTTTATTTTTTTTCTTGCTATGCGTTCTTTATTTCCAAGGACAACCTTTACAGATTTAATTGCTCAAATTTTAAGACGAGTTTCGTAAGTAATTAAGCTGTCTCGCTAAATAAACTCCACATATGCCTGCCTGGTAAGGGTCTTCCCGTGCCGCCAGGTGATCTTACATTATCTGATGTTGCTATAGACAAACAGAAAATGTCCTGATCAAATTATGCGAATTCACATCTAAGCTAGGCCATCATTGTTCGCATTCGGATTTAGCACCCTTTTTGTGTGACTAGGATAAAAATTCTATCATTTTATGAAACAATATGACACGTTTGATTTGTATATAAAGATTATTTCCCCAGTTTCTAGTTACTTTTCCTTTACTTCCGTTATCAAAGGACTGCTTGTCTACACCCATCAGACACATGAAGCTTACACAATGTCGCTTCAACTTCGATGCAACGTCATGCCATTGAATCTACGTTGATGCTACGTTGTCTAAACGTCGCGTGCCCGCTGGGCAATATTCACGTAAATTTCGCGGGTCATCAAAAACTTTCGCGACCAATATCAGTACAACTAGTAGCTGTCCTTCGAAAAAAAGCAATTTTTGAAATATTGCTCGTTACAGAAATACTGGGTATTCATTGGCGCTATGTTCTTGCTCTCTCCCCAGCGGGCACATGACATTTATACAGCGTCGTCTGAACGTCAACGCAACGTCATGACGTTGCGTTGACGTTCAGGCAAAGTTGTATAAACGTCATGTGCCCGCTTGGTCTTATCTAGAACCATTGCACAATCAGCAAGAACATAATTCGAGAACATCAAACCCTGGTTTTCCTCTGAAAAGATTTTCACACCACTTCTCAGTCAGGTGCGCCAAGAAACACATGTCTGTTTTTTTATTATTACTATCTTTTAAGTTCCTGTGTTTAATGCAAACAGTGATCAGACGCCGCGTTCTGTGACGTCTGAGCTAGGTTTACACTGTTTGCCAGTGCCTAAGTTTTTGGTACGCTAGGCATAAACGAGTTAAACCAATCATCATTTTAACAACATGATTTTCTCTATTTGAATTATTTATTAGTTCCACTATACAATAAACTGTATTACAAATGGCGTACATTTTCATGACAGGCCAGTTAGTTTGTTAAATTCATTGGAGCGATATCGGACTGGAACATGTTCTGTTGCGTTGCTCCTGCTGTTTTGGTTCTTGTCCGATTCTTTTTTCTGGGCATCTTGTCTTAGTTAAAGGTCTTACAGATGTGTGTCAAGGAACTGTTTGTCTGCAGTAGAACGTACTTAATATAGTTTTCCTAGAATATGTCAAGCCATTATTAATCTGTGCTTCCGCTTGCAATACAATTAAAATTATGCCAATACATTCTTTTTCTGCACTTTCGTATGAAGGAATCAACATAATCGTCGAAACGGAAACTAACAGCATACCAATTCCGTTCAACACTCTTCTTGTCCGATCCGAACAAAAACAACAACAACAACAACAAAAAACAAAATATATCGGTTAAGGATGCCTACTGTCTGGTGGCTTGTCAAACAAAGACAAGCAAAACACGTCTAGTAATACATACAGTACGGCCAGTCCTGTAATTTCCGTTATTGCATAAAAAGCAGTGTCTCACGTTATTAACAGCCATGCATTAACCGGCGAAAAGCCGTGTATTAATAAGGCAATTCACGCGCTGTTAATGCACGGCTACGCAACTTTCAATATGACCGTACTGGGGCCACAGATTTGCTGCCGTTACGAGACGTGTACTGCCCGGCCCCAGAACGAGCATAGTCCGTGGAAATTACGTTCGCGAGACATCTGTGAAAAAGCGAAACAATATAGAGCAAGAAATAACGCGAAATGTAGCAAATGTTTATTTTTATGCAATAATAGCGATCGAACATGGTTTTTCAATGCATTAACATTCGCCAGGTCCCTTTGGAGGTGTTGAAAACCGCGGCCTTCGGCCTCGGTTTTCAACACCTCCCATGGGACCTGGTGAATGTTAATGCATAAAAAAAAACATGTTTGATCCCTATATTATATTTCCATTGCGCGCAATTATATATATTGAGCCCAAACGTGTGTGTGTATGTGTGTGTGTGTGTGTGTGGCGGGGGTGTGGGGGGAGGGAAACGTACCTTCTGACATGTAAGTCCAACAACTACTCAAACCAGCCTGCACATCCGCGCAGTCCGATCAGAGTTTTTGTTGTCCGCATGACGAAACTTTGCAATATTGGTTATCCAAAATGCGTTCAGCGAAGATTCTGTTCAGACTGCGCGAATGCACAGGCTGATCTTAATCCCTCTAGGCACACATGTTTTTATGTACGTTTTCTGGGTTACGGCTCATGTAAGTTTAAGATAAACGATACTGTAATTATTTGAATCCGAACACACTATTGTGGATCTTTTTACCGAATAGGTATAAACTAAGTGCTTATTTCAGTCAACAGTCAATCAAACCACAGCATGTAACACAAGCAAAACATAATGCGACGCACACAAACAGACAGCCGTGTTGATTCGGAGGGTGCTCCCTGAAAGAGTGCCGTCGCGTCACCAAGAAATCTTCCTCCTGTCGATGAAGGACATACTCAACGATGTCCCTTGTCACTTCCGGTGGTACTATTGTGTTATTCAGACAGTCAATTTCCCGTCTTAGTTCTTTAACTGTTGCACGTAGTTCTTCGACCTCTTCTTCTGAAAAAGGTATGTTTACTATACTTGTCGTACGCCTTTCTTACTTCGTTGGATATCACACACACACACACACACACACACACACACACACACACACACACACACACACACACACACACACACACACACACACACACACATTATACGTTTTAAACTATTACTTAAGTTTCTCCCACAGCAAGAGGAATATTTTTTTATGTATTTAGCAATATTTTTAACAAAATACCCTTACCGCTCTCTGATGACAGATGACGAATTGCTGATATTTTCTTATTTCCCTTGAAAAAAAAAAAGGTTTGACATTTCAAGAAAATTGAAAACAATTTGCATGAATTGTCATACCCTGTTTTCACACCCTGTTTTCTGGGAAATAAGAAAAATATTTTAAAATTTCGCCTGCTGAAAATTTTACCCAGCATACTAAGCGTCGACTTTTTCACTGCCACAGGCGATAATAACAGGCTTTTGCCTCATAATGAGCCGTCTCATCTGGATCTGTGCTGTTTGACATTCAGTCTTTCAACTTTGCATATAAACTTCTTTCCAAGCGATAGTTTGATAAAAAAAAAAAAAAAAAAAGCAGAAAACAAATGTAGTCTTCAGGAGATGATTCATATAAGCTTTAAGCTTTTTATCAGGTCCTGTACCATGTAATATTGTATTTTGTATGTGTATGTGAAGAGTTCTAAATAAATACTTTTTAAACCAAATGTAGTCTAAAATTTAGCACCGAAAGAGTTAAATAATAGCAAAGAAATTCATGGCTGACATCGATAATAATTACTGTCAAAGAAGTATAGAAGATGTCCAGGAAGAGATACAGTCACAGAACAAAACCTACCAATGACACCAAGAGGAAGAGCAAACAAACCATGACAGACAAGTCACAGATCAAAGAAAAGCAAAGCATCAAGCCTCCTCCTTTCCAACAAGATGATCACACTGCTAGACACATTACGAAAACATGCCTATTCAAATATACTGAAAATTTTGCCACCAAAAAATGAAAATTTTCAGGTAAAAAAATTCTGATATTTTTCATATTTCTGCTCAAAGCATAGATTGTGGGTACTCGTTAGAACCGCCTCGCCGAGGCGGTTCTAACGAGTACCCACAATCTATGTTTTTAGCAGAAATAAGAAAAATAATGTATACCCCTGCAATCCCCAGTTTTATTATATAAAAGTGGGATTTAAAGTGGTCAAAATTATATAGGCTTGTTTTCGTGAGGAGATCCACTGAACACACACAATAAAGACAACGAGCAGGACACAACACGAAAAGAGCACCCCGCGAGCAGCTACAAGGCCACACAAAGAACAAAGAACACCAGAACCACCATCTTAGAACGGTCAGTAGTCAAAAATAACGGGGATTTAAATAGATTTTATTGGTACCAAATCTTCACCCTAGGCTCAAATGTAATCAAAGCACTGACAGCACTGGTGGGTAGATTGTCTCTGAGTGTAGGCTGGAAAATGGTTCTGGACGGGGACTAAAGACTGTTTCATTTAATTCTTAATTTCCTGTTATTTAAGCCAACAGTGTTGGCCCTGATCAGACGCCGCGTTCTGTGGCGTCTGATCTGGGTCTCCACTGTTTGCCGATGTCCCAGTCCAGATTTTCCTGTTAACCCGCTGACGTCACAGCGACAAGAATAGCCCGGCTATGAATAACAGCCAACGACCAACGCGCGATTTCATTACTTTGGTCAATGATAATCACGTGGACAACTACCTTAAGGAAATTTGGGCGTTTGTATACTATGGCTCGATTGTAAACAATCGCCCAAAAAATACAAGCTAATTGTTCGGCTTGCAAAGAGGGTCCCTGACTCAATCAGCGAAACAAATCAAACTAAGTCACTGTGATGAAATAGGGATGAGGACTCGTTGCAATCACCTTAGACACTGCCAAACCCGTCTCTCATCAGTCTTGTGTTAAGCTATCACCTCCCTTAAAGGTTGATAAACAGAGCTACGTTGACTGTAAAAGAATCACAAGGTAATCTATACTTTATCTTAAATGGTATTTAAACGAACAGTTGTTTTGATGATATATTTTCTGTAGAATTAATTAGAAGAAGTGTTCTGATATTCAAAAATAGTAAAGAAGATGTCCAGGAAGTGCCACAATCACAGACCATAGCTTACCAATGACACCAAGAGAAATAGTAATCATACTACGAGGGACAGCTGCACATACGTTGAAAAACAACGAAAAGCAAAGTCGCCAGGTCCTCACTTTTTCCCCACGAGGTGATCACAAGGCCAGACAGGACTTAGAAAACACAATATTAACCTATTTAAGCCTAGCGTCCTATAAAAGGGACATTGGTAAACAGTGAAGACCCAATTCAGACGCTGTAGAATGCGGCGTCTGATCAGGATCTACACTGTTTGCATAAAATACAGAGGTTTCTGCAAAACATGGTTTTAATAAAAAAAACTAACCAGACGCCCCTACCATTAGAAATGGACCTGTCCAAATAGTTCAGGTAGAAGAATCCATTAGGCATAAATGGGTTAAGACATTAAACAGGGCAAATACGAAAAGAGCCTCGCAGCAAGCAGCCACAAGTTCCCACAAAGAACGAGTAAAACAAGAAACACCGCCTTAGAATTGTCAGTAGCGAAAACTACCGAGGGCAGAAGAGAGGGGTAAAATCGATTTTTTAAGTAATAGCTCCAGCTCTCCAACTTGGGTTCAAATATTGTAATCAAAGCACTGACAGCACTGACTGGTCGATAGTCTCTGAGTGTAGTCTGGCAAAATGGTATGAACGGAGACTTAAGACTGTTTCATTTATCCCGTAGCTTCCTGTAATTTAAGGAAACAGTGCAGACTCCGATCAGACGCCACGTTCTGCGGCGTCTGATCTGGATCTGCACTGTTTTCCAATGTCGCAGCACTAAGCCCAATTCAGGTTAAAGATAAGACTCTTTACATAGCACTCTGACATCACAGTGTCATTAGCGGTTTGATGTCATTGGTCAATTATAATCATGTGGAAAACAACCTTAAGGAAATTTTGGTGTGCATATACTATGGATCGATTGTGAACTATCTACCCAAAGTAGTAAAACAAAATGTTCTGCTCAGAAAGTCTACTTAACTCTAATCAGCGAAACATCGCATAAATATAAAATATACGAACATAGACAATGCCTATTGGCGAGCTCGCAACGCACTATTAGGGAAAAAAACTTTGTCTTGGATCTTCCATAGACAATCAGGTTCTATATAGAGCTCCCTACTCAGTAACAAATGACCGAGGTAGGAATTCTTCATATACATTTCAATTTTAAGGGCCTATGAAGTATGCGGGCCAAAAATCGTCCAATCAAAATATAAGACTCAAGCTATACAGTTAAAATTTTGGTACTGGATTTTGGTACCGGATTTTCCCAGTTGGTCCAGGCAAATACAAATAGATCTGCCACAGTAATTGAGAATCGGACAAACTGCAAACAAAATGTTTATTTCCGGTCTTGTACCATAGAGCTTGCTCAAGCAGGCCTTGTCGGCCACATGCGGCAGCGAGCTCGCGATAATCAAATACGGTAGAAACAACGATGAGAGCTCGTGGCTAAAGCACCTGTGTTTGACGGACAGAACTACTTAGACCATGGAGCACCCGAACAAAGACATAACATCTAATGAAAAGTTTAGGTCGACCATGTCAAAGAGTCTGAGATCAGACCCACAGCCGTACAATTAAAGAAGAGGCATAAATATCCACCAATATTAAGCATTCAGGCTATTGTATAAAGGTGATACTTTGATCGTCAGCCTTTACATAAAACAACGTTAGTAGCTATCTTGCCATGGGTAACCATGTACAAAATGAAATCCAAAACGAAAAGGTGTGGGGATATGAGTAAGGTTTGATCTAGCGATGCAAGAAGAGCACGGGTACAATATATACCAATTTCCTCCTAAATATTGAGACATCTCAAATCTTTACTATACATATACTGGCGAAATATTTGAGCTGGTCGATTTTACTACATGTTGAGTCAAAATAGTATAGACCCTGATCAGAGGCCGCCTTCTGCGGCGTCTGATCTGGGTCTACACTGTTTGGTCAGGCCTGTTTGACCAATTAAATACAGTATGGAGTCATAAAAGCTGTGCTGATCACAACTACAAAACTGTTCCCGAGGAAATTTTAGGTTTTCGACAGAATTATGCGCATGTTTATATCCGCACTATATTAGCTTATTATTACATTGTCATCTTACCTTCTGTTAATACTGTCATTTTATAGCTCAGTCTAATTTTTCCACAAATCAAATGCCTGATTCTCACCTCAAACTCATAAAAAATGATTGCATAAAGTATCTGCTGCACCAACTGTATCAAATACTGTCACATTTTTACATCACACAGAAAAAATAATTTGACCTAACAATAAAGTACATAATCCACCAGGAAGTAAGGTGCAATGTCTGGTTAAGTTTCTTGACAGGTTGACTTGATAAATAATTGAATAATTAAGCTTATAGCTGTAACCAAGTTACAGTTTACCTGGAACAATTAAACAACATAATTTTGAGCTTCCTCCGGTCGCTTAAATTAGTATTGTATTATTACGCCTAATAAACTATATCACTCTCTGCAATATTCATCACTTATAAGTAAAATAGGTTAACATTGTTCAGTGTTTCATAAACCGGGAAGACACACGATCTTATACGGGACGCATCAAGCGAAAAAGTGCCTTCGAACATGCGCAAACTGAGCTGATTCAGATCATCCTGCGCATGCGCAAGGTATCGTCCCACTTTTTGCTCTCGAATCATACAGTCTGATGTATTCAATGATTCTGTTAGCGGAAAGTGGACCCTAATCGGATGCGCAGGCTGATCTGGGTCGTCGCTGTCTGCATATGCCCGAAGACGTTTTCGCATGTCTCTTTCCATATATCAATACGGAAATTTAACGGATGCATTAACACCAAGAAAACCTGCGTCTGAAAATGTCGTCTGTTTATGTCGTCTGCTGAATATTCTTGCAAACTTTTCAAACCTATTTTTGCATATAGGCAAACAGTGTGGACCCAGATCAGACTGCTCCTAGACGAGCAGTCTGATCTGGGTCCAGACTGTTTGCAAAATGACTTTTAAAATCACAAGCAGATGACAACTCAGACGACATTTGTTGTGATTGGCAGTTTAAGGGTTAAGTATCACGACACTTTACTCTTAAAGCTCTAAACAAGTTTGTAGCACACGATTTTGTGTAATTTTTCAGTTTTTCAGAGAAAATAAGACATGACATTCCACGTGAATCGTGAAATGTCAAATCTTATTTTTTTCTAAAAGAATCAACATGTCTTCTGCTGTAGTTTTGATTAACGCTTTAAGGGTTAAAACAGGAGCTATAGTAAAAGGAAGAGGTGCAGACAACTGACCCGTTTTAGGAAAAATATGCCGTATACACTGAGTACTGGGAAATACAAGTCTGAGCAAACAGTGTAGACACAGATCAGACCTCGCAGAATGCGCATTTGCACTGTTTGCAAATCATCAAGCATTCGTCAGTAATTGCTAGTAAAACGGTTTATATTTAGAGTTAAACGGTATTAAGGATATAAGTTGTCCGAGGATTTAGGGTAAATATGGTAGTAAGGGTGTCCAAGTATTGAGGTAAATACGGTAAAAAGGAATAAAGGTGTCCGAGTATTTAGGGTAAATACGATAGTAAGGAGTTAAGATGTCCGAGGATTTACTGTAAATACGATAGTGAGGAAGTTAGGTGTCCGAGGATTTAAGGAAAATGCGATAGTAAGGAGTTAAGGTGTCCGAGTATTAAGGGTAAATACGATAGTAAGGAGTTAAAGGGGAACACAATATAAGTTGTAAGTATATCTTGGAGTAAAGTACTTAACAAGCCATTTGTTCTGATGCAAGAGTTTTCAAAATCGGCCTAGAAATAAGGAAGTTATGATGATTTGAATATATTTAAAATGACTGCCATGGATGCCGCCATATTGTAGGCTTTGTGACGTCACACAGCCTAAATTAAATATGCAAAACCAATTATAAAGGGTTTTTAAGAATAATTTTCCTACAGATTTTTTTTATAATCTTTTAATTCTAGTGACAAGCAATCATTTCCCCCAAAATAAACCACTTTTATGACAATAACTACCTTTATGGAATGAATTTTAATTTTTATGAAACCTCATTAAATATTCAAAATGGCGAGTGTAAATACGATAGTAAGGAATTAAAGTGTCCGAGGATTTAGGGAAAATGCGACAGTAAGATGTCCGAATATTTAGGGTAAATACGACAGTAAGGAATTAAGGTGTCCGAGGATTTAGTGTAAATACGGCAGTAAGGACTTAGGGAAAATACGATTGTAAGGAGTTAAGGTGTCCGAGGATTTAGGTTAAATACGATTGTAAGGAAGTAAGGTGTCCGAAGATTTAGGCAAAATACGATTGTAAGGATAAGGTGTCCGAGAATTTAGGCAAAATCCGGCAGTAAGGAGTTAAGATGTCCGGGGATTTAAGGTAAATACCATAGTAAGGAGTTAAGATGTCCGAGTATTTAGGGTAAATACGACTGTGTCCGGGGATTTAGTGTAAATACGGCAGTAAGGATTTAGGGAAAATACGATTGTAAGAAGTTAAGTTGTCCGAAGATTTAGGGTAAATACGATAGTAAGGAAGTTAGGTGTCCGAGGATTTAGGGAAAATACGATAGTAAGGTGTCCGAGGATTTAGGGAAAGTACGACAGTAAGGAGTTAAGATGTCCGAGGATTTAGGGTAAAGTAGTAAGGAGTTAAGATGTCCGAGGATTTAGGGTAAATACGGTAGTAAGGAGTTAAGGTGTCCGAAGATTTAGGGAAAATACGGTAGTAAGAACGGTGTGCCAGGATTTAGGGTAAATTGGTAGTAAGGAGTTAAGGTGTCCGAGTATTTAGAGTAAATACTGTAGTAAGGAATAAAGGTGTCCAAGAATTCAGGGTAAATACTGTAGTAAAGAGTTAAGGTGTCCAAATATTTAGGGTAAATTCGGTAGTAAGGAGTGAAGGTATCTGAGTTATTATGGTAACAGGGTACAAACGGTAGTAAGGAGATAAGGTCTCCGAGTATTTAGGGTAAATACGGTAACAAGGAGATAAGATTTCTGAGTATTTAGAGTCATACGGTAGTAAGGAGTTAAGGTGTTCGAGTACTCAGGGTAAATACGGAAGGTATGTGATAAGGTGTCCGAGTATTTAAGGTTGATACGGTAGAAAGGAAATAATATGTCCGAATATATAGGGTCAATCCAGTAGTAGGAAGATAAGGTGTCCGAATATTCAGAGTCAATACGGTAGTAGGAAGATAAGGTGTCCGAATACTTAGGGTAAGTGCGGTGGTAAGAAGATAAGGTGTCCGAATATTTAGGGTAAGTACGGTGGTAAAACGATAAGGTTTCCGAGTACTCACAGTAAATATGGTGGTAAGAAGATAAGGTGTTCCTGTATTTAGTTATATACGGTAGAAAGGAGACAGGGTTTCCGAGTTTATAGATAAATACGGTAGTAAGGAGATAAGGTGTCCGAATATATAGGGTCTATACGGTAGTAAGGAAATACGGCGTCCGAATATTTAGGGACAATACTGTAATAAGATAAAATGTCTGAGTATTTAAGGCCAATACGGTAGTAAGGAGATAAGATGTCCGAGTAGTTAGGGTAATACGGTAGCAAGGGGATGTTAACCGAGTATTTAGAGGTTTCCGAGGATAAAGGTAATAAGGGTAGTAAGGAGATAAGGTGTCCGAAAATTTAGGGACGATACGGTAATAAGATAAGATGTCAGTATATTTAGAGTCAATATGATAGTAAGAAGATAAGATGTCCGAGTATAAAGGGTAAATACAGTAGCAAGGAGATAAGGGGACCACGTATTTAGGGTAAATACGGTAGTAAGGAGATAAGGTGTCCAAATTTTCAGGATCAATGCGGTAGTAAGCAGATAAGATGCCAGAGTATTGAGGGTAAACAGGCTAGTACTGAGTTTAGATGTCCGAGTATCTAGGGTAAACACGGCAGTAAGACGATTAGGTGTCCGAATATTTAGGTAAAATGCGGTAGTATCGTGTCCGAATATTTAGAGTAAATTCGGTAGTAAGGAGTTAAATGTCCGAATATTTAGAGTAAATTCGAAGATAAGGAGGTAAGGTGTCCGTATATTTAGAGAAAATTCGGTAGTAAGGAGTCACGGTGTCAGAATATTTAGGGTAATTGCGGTAGTAAGGAATTAAGGTATCCGGATATTTAGGATAAATGCAGTAGTTAGTAGTTAACGTGTCCGAATATCTAGGGTATATGCGGTAGTAATGAGTTAACGGTGTCCGAGTATTTAGGGTAAATAATTAGTGAGGGGTTTAGGTATCCGAGTACTAAGAGTAAATACGGTAGTAAGGAGTTTAAGTGTTGGAGTTCTTAAAGTAAATACGGTAGTTGGGTGTTACGGTATCCGGGTACTTAGGGTATACATACGGTAGTAGGATGTTAAGGTGTCCGAGTACATAGAGTAAATACGGTAGGAAGAAGTTAAGGTGTCCGAGTACTTAGAGTTTATATGATAGTAGGGTGTTAAGGTGTCCGTGTACATAGAGTAAATACGGTAGGAAGAAGTTAAGGTGTCCGAGTACTTAGAGTTTATATGATAGTAGGGTGTTAAGGTGTCCGAGTACATAGAGTAAATACGGTAGGAAGAAGTTAAGGTGTCCGAGTACTTAGAATTTATATGATAGTAGGGTGTTAAGGTGTCCGAGTACATAGAGTAAATACGGTAGGAAGAAGTTAAGGTGTCCGAGTACTTAGGGTATATATATGGTAGTAGGATGTGAAGGTGTCCGAGTACATAGAGTAAATACGGTAGGAAGAAGTTAAGGTGTCCGAGTACTTAGAGTTTATATGATAGTAGGATGTTAAGGTGTCCGAGTACTTAGGGTAAATGCGGTTGTTGGGTTTTAAGGTGTCCGCATATCTAGGGTAAATACGACAGTAGAGGGTTAAGGTGTCCGAGTACTCAGTGTAAAAACGATAGTAGGGTGTTAAGGTGTCGTAAATGCGGTTGTAGGATGTTAAAGTGTCCGAATACTTAAGGTTAATGCTGTAGTAGGGTGTAAAGGTGTCCGAATATTTAAGGTAAATACGGCAGTAGGGTGTTAAGGTGTCCGAGTACTTAGAGTTAATACGGCAGTAGGATGTTAAGATGTCCGAGCATTTAGGGTATGTACGGCAGTAGGGTATTAAGGTGTCCGAATACTTAGGGTATACATATGGTAGTAGGATGTTAAGGTGTCCGAGTACATAGAGTAAATACGGTAGGAAGGAGTAAAGTGTCCGAGTACTGAGAGTTTATACGATAGTAGGATGTTAAGGTGTCCGGGCACTTAGGATAAATGCGGTTGTACGGTGTTAATGTGTCCGAGTACTTAGGGTATACATACGGTAGTCGGGTGTTAAGGTGTCCGAGTATTTAGGGTAAATACGGCTGTAGGGTGTAAAGGTGTCCGAGTACTTAGGGTATACATACTGTAGTAGGATCAAAGAACTAAACTGGTGTCAATACTTTAGAAATTCTGTTGGAGGCATCAAGGCCTAGTCAATCCCTACAACATGGCTGTTTCCAGACTTCCGTCTGCTGTTCCGTATTTTCCTAAATCTGTGTTCAGGCTGACAGGAATGGTGGGCGATACATGCTTACCAAGTAATGTTTACTTTCTATGGACGCCTGATTACACCCTTTTTATTTTGGGTCTATGTCTGTCTGCCTGAACATTCCTAATTTTGTCTTAGTGTACTTTATGATTTTCCGACATCACGAAAACATGCCTATATAACTTTGACCCCCTTAAACCCCACTTTTATATAGTAAAACTGGGGTTTACAGGGGTATACATTATTTTTCTTATTTCTGCTCAAAACCATAGATTGTGGATACTCGTTAGAACCGCCTCGCCGAGGCGGTTCTAACGAGTACCCACAATCTATGTTTTGAGCAGAAATATAAAAAAAAAAATCAGAAATTTACCTTAAAAATTTTCATTCTTTTGGTGGTAAAATTTTCAGTATATTTGAATAGGCTTGTTTTCATAATGAAATACGATTTTGTTGTGTTGACCTCAGACTCCTTGTATCCTGAAACTAAACACTAAATGCATTTTAATTCTGTTAGTATTCTGAAACGGAACACTAAATGTGAAAACATCTTTAAATTTCGTAAATTACTTAAAATAAATATTTGGTTTTATACAATCAAATGCAACTTAACTCTTTCGGTGCCAAATTTCAGACAACATTTGTCGCCTGCTTTTATTATTTCAACAAACTATCGTTTGGAAAGACATTTATATGTAAAGTTGAAAGACTGGCTGTCAAACAGCATAGATCCAGGTGAGACGGCTCATTGAGCCGTCGCATCAGGATATATGCTGTTTGCAAAAGCCTATTATTACCGCCTGTGGCAGTGAAAGAGTTAATAACACAGACACGAATGATTAACGGCAACAGACAAGGAAGATATTATATACTCAGAATCAAAAGAAAGTATACACTTTTTGAATACCCGTACCTTTCTTATTTTTCATTGCGAAGACTCAAACATACATAGGATACGTTTTTTTCCTCAAGGTACTATAATTGGTATAGTAAAATTATCTAATGAAATGCCTGACTAGCGACACTGCACGTACATGTCGATATTGCACTTTTGGAACGTGCATCGTAGTGAACAATCAAATATTGCTGTTAACCAGAATTTGAATTCTTGGGCGTTTTTTTTTTTTCTAAACAAACTACAACCTTTGCGTTTCGTTTACATGATGGCAAGGTTCTCATTGGTCGAGAGGTCATGCCAAAGAGATGTTGCAGTCCGGTCGCTCCTTTCGAAATGTACTACAGTCACATCAAAGGAAACATTACGCCAGATAACTGGATAAAGTGGCCAGCTTGAATATCACAATGGTACAAATCCTATTTTCCGCTGTGAGCTTTGCCTCGGAGGATAAGTTGACAGTGACGTCAATGATTGTTTATAATGTTATACAAGTCCATTTTAATAAATAGCCTCCCGAATAGCTACCTTCAATAAATATTGTAAGCAGCGGTAACCGTAAACCAGCAATAGTCCAGTGGTAATTTTCCTGGACTACAAATCTGAACATTATGGGTTAGAATCCTAATGTTTTATTTACTTTTTTATTTCACACTTTTTTTAAGAATTGAATATAAAAGAAAATTATGTTAAGAAAGAAAATGTATTACAATTATCAAATATGGAACAGATTTAAAATAGTTAAAAAAAAATAAAATAAAATAAAAAGACGCAAACATACAAGAAGAGGGCCGAAAGTAGGAGGCAGCCTGCATCCTCTGCTGGTGAATGACCTCGCCAGCCCACAGCTGCCAGACGACCGCCACCGCCGACGACCAGACTGCCGCCTCCAGCATGCCGACAGCCGACTACGCCGGAGAGGGAGACACCAGCAGCAGCTGTCCAGACACAACAAAACACCGCACCGACCACCATCACACAACCAAGCTATTTTGACATTGAAGTACTGCGTTGGCTGTCTTGTGGTGTACTTCGGCGACTTAATCCTCGGCTTCTTAGCATGTGGTGACAGGAGAAGGAAGCGGTGTAGCTGCCTTCTGGGTGATGGGTGAAGGCTTGATCTGTGCTGTATTTGGTGAGCTTGCTTGTGTGATGGTGGTCAGTGCGGTGTTTTGTTGTGTCTGGACAGCTGTTGCTGGTGTCTCCCTCTCAAACTTGTGACACGCGGACCTGGGTGAGGACACCCGTCAGTCTCTAGGGTGAGGACACCCGTTTGGCATATGGGTGAGGACCGGTATAAGTCTGAACTTCATGCACACAACCATTTTGCGCAATTGCTCCTTCCGAAACGTTAATTCAAAATTTTGTCGGTTTTGTCGGATATACAACTTGAACGTAAGTCTGGACTTAAATGCTAGCATCTTTTCGTAAGATGACTGCTCTCAGTGGCGGAGGCCTGTAGTTATGTAAACTTGACCTTAGAATCTGCATCCAGTAATGTCCTTATGCGACAAAGCTTTTCGTTACCAGATTGGTCTACGAGGAGAATTTCACTTGTGTCCTTGACCTTGACCTGTGACCTACTTTAAAGAAAAAAATACATTGGTCATAACATTTGAACCGTTTCAGATAGAGCGTTCGTATTCATGTAGGTTCCTTGTGACAAGGGCTTCCCACTTCACCCGTACAAAAGAAATTGACCTGTGACCTTGACCTTGACCTGTAACCTACTTTAAAGAAAAAAAATTACCTTGGCTCGGGGACATGTTCGTGTTTCACAAACACATCTTTTTTCAAAGCATGTTCTTGTTACTATTTGGGGTATACTGGGGTTAAAGAATAGGTAAATGAATGTTACTTGTATTGTAAAAAGACGGAAATGCATCCGAACACTATATCCAAGTCGAGATATTTTATACGGATGAATGAATCTGTTTGACTTTCCGATACACCCAATATCGACCGTCACATTCAAATCAGCCAATATACCGGCTCTTGGATATAAAAATTATCGAAAATTTGTCTCTTCAGGTGCATTCGACGTATTTTACAATGCTTTAGCTCATCGAGACCTTGAAAATATTACGCAAATGTTTTCAAAAGGTGGCCGATATTCCCCGGCCTTATTCTCATTTTTCCGATAGCACGCTTTCTAGTTGATTCGTTCTCATAATGAGTAATGGGTTTTGCTACTGCAAAAATGATAAAAACGGACACACTACGTAACGAAAATAATTATGAAACAGAAAACAACGAGAACAAGAAAAGGTATAACATGAAAGTAAAATCTTATTAAGATATTCCATAAAAGAACGTTGGCCATTACTGATTTTTTTCACATATATCAAGGGCAGATAGCTCAAAAACCAGAATATGCAACTTATAGTATGCTATACATGTGTAAAATTTCATCAAAATATTCCCTATAGTAATCGAGGTACTGGTAAAAATTCATTCATGTTTCATTTACGGCCGCCATGACAGCAGGCGTTGGTTATTCACACGTCTGCCGGTTGTCCGACATTTTATACACCCGGCAGCAATGTGAATATACACGGCCGCAGTATCAATGGCCTTTTATGGCAGTAGACGGGTTTGTTCTTGTATCTAAAGATGACAGAGGACAAATAAAGACTAAAACCGAAACGAGCTTCCATTCTAAATGGCTTTCGCGCGTACGCGCAAGCCAAAAAAGTTGATACAAATTAATTGGAGGATAACCCCCAAACGTCTTCAATCCATGACAAAAAACACCTGCAAAGTTTCAGAAAGATCAGTATAAAACTGTAAGAGGAGTTGCGCCCACAAGCTACCCATCTCATTGTGTCTATTGGCGAACGGACGGACGGACGCATTTTAATAGTTCACTTCGACTGACTTCAGGGAACAAAAAGTACAAATAAGATGTTCTGTTCGGATAGAGGCTCCCTAATGCAATCAGATAAACATTACAGAAAAAACTGTAAATAATTTTATTTTAAATTGATAAAACAAGAATAGGGGCTTATAGTATACACGTCAGACACTGACGGTAATATCCCCCTCCCCCATAGGAAAGCAAAACTCAACGGTACACAAACAGTTTGAATTTGTATGGTTTGTACATGTATTAATGTAAGGTAAATTATATACGGCTAAACTAAAAAAAAAAAACAACAAAAAAAAAAAAACAACGTCAGCATGTTAAGTAGATTGGACAGTCGAAAAGACATCGAGAATGCAATTAATTCCATCGGATACATACTTGTTAAAGCCTTTAAAATGTACTAATGACATCTCGCAGAAAACTCGTTACGGTGTCAAATCGATAACTTCTGTACTATCTGTGAATTAAGCCTGCAGCCAAAAATGTGCTTGTTTCCCTTGTTACTGTTATTGGCTACCTGTAGGATTGAAATGAATGGGTGGGGTATGGCAATGTGAGAAAAGTATGTTTAAAGATAAAATATACACTAATTCTGTTGCAGACTCATTGCAGTGTAATTATGTGTAAGTTTATTGATAAAAAATGAAAAAAAAAAAAAGCTTTACATGTACTGAAAATAATGCATTTTTTTTCTAATGAAGAAACGGGGTACCATTAATCATATTATAAAAATATTATTATTATTTTTTTTTTATATAATGAAATTAAATCTGGGAACAGTAAGTCTAATGTATGTAGTTTGTGAGCTGAGAAGCAGTTTTTTTTTGTTTTTTTTTACAAAACATTAAAGTGACACGCCCAAGTCCAGAAACCTTGATATTGATACTATGAATAATACACAGACCGTTATTTCAGTATAGTGGCTCAATATTGTCATCACACACAAAATGGATACTATTTTCACCTCTGTTTGTTTTTGCTACAAGTATGTCTCTAACAACATTTAAAGCCTATTTTAAAAAAGCCCTGGAAAGGGCCAACATCTCTAATGCATGTGTAGACAGCAGTGCAGTGTAGATCCTGATGAGAGATGGATCATCTCATCTGGATCTGGATCTACACTGTTTGTCCAGGTATTAAGTTTGATCTGCCAGACTGAGCGGGTTAATGAAAATATTATACACTAGGGCCCAGTTGTTCAAAGCGTCGTTAGCTTAACGAGCTCGTTAGTGGTCAAAATGTTAACTGTTCTAGTAAGTACAACATCTAATACACATGTAGTTTTGCTGAAAAAATGAGAGTAGTTTTTGCAAATGCAAAAGCTACTCATATTTTCCCAGCAAAAAAATATAAGCATATATGCCATATTTAATGAAAAAAGTTTTAACGATACGTTAACTAACGACATCGTTAGTTTTGAACAACTGGGCCCAGTCATTACGAAAACATGCCTATTCAAATATATAGAAAATTTCACCTCCAAAAACCGAAAATTTTCAGATAAAAAACTCTGATATTTTTCATATTTCTGCTCAAAACATAAAAAACGAGTACCCACAATCTATGTTTTTGAGCAGAAATAAGAAAAATGATGTATACCCCTGTAAACCCCAGTTTTACTATATAAAAGTGGGGTTTAAAGGGTCAAAATTATATAGGCACGTTTTCGTGATGTAATTTGAGACTGCAATCCCCACGGTGCAGCAAGACATACCGGGGCTTAAGTGCCGTAACCTCCGATGAGTCCTGGCAGTGCCATATATGTGCCGGATTATTAATTTCCCGCCAAAATGCTTTGCATACATAAATAGAGCCACATCAACCTCAAACTTTAGGTCTCTAATAGCCTGACTCATACTGTCAATGGTACTTTACCTTTGAATTTAGCTGTATCGAATAAACCAGACCTTTTACCATGAAAAGGATACAAATTGATTTTTGCAACAGAGAGTAGACTGTTCCAGGAAACAAACAAAAACTGGCCCCGGGATAAAGGGCCTTTTAGCAGGGATTTTACCGTAAATTTGTCAATCAGTGCAGGGCGTTTTGCAGAGCTGTAAATAGTGAAAAGTTGAAAGTCCAGCGGCACTGCAAATGACTAATATATATATATATATATATATATATATATATATATATATATATATATATATATATATATATATATATATGTGTGTGTGTGTGTGTGTGTGTGTGTGTGTGTGTGTGTGTGTGTGTAGTACTGTATTTACTCTGTCTTCGGACACCTCAACTCCCTACCATAATTGTTCTACAGCTTGATCAAGTACAATTTACAGCCGGGCCCCTGTAGCCTAATGGATAGGAGAGTTGACTCTTACAATGTAATCCATTAGGTTTCTCATCGCTGTGGTTCGAGCCTCACTCGGGTCACATGTGGGAAAGCCCAAATTCTGCTTACGGATGGTCAGGTGGTTTTTCCTCAGGTTCTCCGGTTTTCGTCCACCTTTGATGAACGATCGGCTCAATATAAGTGACATATTCTTGAAAGGGACGTAAAACCCAAATCGAAAAAAAAAATAAATAAATAAAAAAGTACAATTTATTACCCGATGTTGTGTCTAAAAATTGTTGGATGAGTGGCAAACAATGTAGACCCTGATGAGACACCGCGTTCTGCTACGTCTCATTTGGGTCTATTCAGTTTGTTCAAGCTTGTCTGCCCGTAAATGTACGGTAAATACGATATATCATCGGATTTTTTTTTTGTCTGTAATTTTTAATGTATTTGTTGCTGTGAATTTATGCATGGCTGAATTTAATAATGAATGAATTTAATGCAACAGTGTCGCATTGTTTGCTTGTGTTGAGTTTTAGGCCCAGTCAACCCAGTAGGGTCATGTGTTTACCTAATTACCCATTTTCTTGTGCAGGCTTCGTCCAGTACTTCTGCATATTCTTTCACCAGAAACTGACAACTGTCCTTCTTGAATTAGCCGAAGGGAGAGAATGACCATAGAAAATATTTCATGGTCAATCTCCACGAAAGAATATTGCCGGATCCGGCGGGGATCGAACCCGCGATCTCCTGATCACCAGTCGGACGCGCATCCGTCTCAGTCACCGAGGCCGGCGAGCATTACGAAAACAAGCCTATATCAAATATACTGAAAATTTTACCACCAAAAATGAAACTTTTCAGATAAAAATTCTGATATTTTTTTCCTATTTCTGCTCAAAACATAGATTGTGAGTTTTTTATCTGAAAATTTTCGGTTTTTGGAGGTGAAATTTTCTATATATTTGAATAGGCGTGTTTTCGTAATGACTGGGCCCAGTTGTTCAAAACTAACGATGTCGTCTTTTGAGCAGAAATAAGAAAAATAATGTATACCTCTTTAAACCCCAGTTTTACTATATAAAAATGGGGTTTAAAGGGGTCAAACTTATATAGTCATGTTTTCGTGATGAGTGTCGATTGTCTGCTTTACGTAGTTGCTTTATAGTTCCGGGTTATAAGTTTGTTGGGGAAAAACTTTAATGTGCTTTGAGAGCAAATATGTAAGTAAAGATACCAAAGAAATGCCTCGATTATGAAGCACAGCCTTCCCCCGAGGCACAAAAAATAATAATAGTAATAAAACAATAACAACAATAACAAAACGAACGCCACAAACCCAGCTAGCATTCTACAGAAATCTAAAGCGTGCCGTTATCGGCCCGTCAGCTATCCTGGCGGGCCGATTAGCATTCTACATAAATCTAAAGCGTGCCGTTATCGGCCCGTCAGCTACCATGGCGTGCCGATAACGGCCCGCTATAGATTTATGTAGAATGCTTACTGGGTATGAAACCACCAACGCGCGGACAAAGAACTGCAACTGAAGAACCACCTTGGAACGGTCGGCAGAAAACCAGTTGTGAGGCCCTCCAAGGGGGTGATGGGGTGGGGTGGGGGACCTGTTCCCTTGTTCCGCTGAAAAAAAATCGGCAAGTCCCTTGTTCCCCAAAATCAAAATCTTGATTTTCTATGTTCCCTGTTCCCCCAAAATCGCCTTTGCTCTCCTGTTCCCTTCAGTTTTAGACTTGTTCCCTTGTTCCCCTGAAATAAATGGCCTTATTCCCTGTTCCCCCAGAACCCTGGGAGGGCCTCAGTTGTGCTCGCGCGAAACCTCGCCTTTAATTCTGATACAGCTCAAAAGACAAACTTCCTTTACTGTGTTGGTTAACATATCTCATTAACATATGTTCTGTCCGCATAGGAAACTTCTACCTCATCAGTGAAACATAGTGATATCCTTGAAGATGAAATATTAACTGCACTAGATACATGTATGCAGAAACGTTTTACGAACGCCACGAAACACAAACACTACAGAATAATAACAGCTTGACCATTTAAACAAAATAATGTCAAACTTTGTCTTTAATGAGAATTAAAGTAAATAAACCATGAGTTTCGTATCCAAACTGTTTGTAAAAAAAAACAAGCTATTTTTAACTTAAAGCTTCTTAAACCGCAACATGGAGCTTCATGAATGTCTAAATGCAAGGTTACATGTTTCTGGACAGGCTTTTTGCTATTCTATAGCTCTGCTTGCACAGTCGCTTGGTTGTTATTAATGTATTTTACTATGGTGATCACTGATGAACATAGATTTGTATTTTTGGGGCTTTTAATGATCATCTCTATATTTATGTAAAATAATTAACCTATAGCTTCAAGCAAAATTTGTAGCAGACAAGATTCTTTTTTTTTTTTTTTTTATAGAAAAAAGTGTTGACATTTCTTGTGAATCGTCTGCAAATAAATAAAAGAGTCGTCAGCTGCAGTTGTGATTGGCGCTTTAAAGGTAAATTGACAATGTTGATTTCAGAATTCATTTTTGATATTTTTTTAGTTCCATCGAGCCATGAATTGAAGAAAATACTAATGACGCCATTGTGCATAAATGCACTACGCGCATAATGCAAATATTCTTTTCATACATTGCACGGTGGCATTGTGCATGAATGCGCTATGCGCATCAGGCAAAGCGTTCTTCGGGTTTGTTTTTAATTCATGGCTCGATGAAACGAAAATAAAAAAGCTAGAAATATCTTTGTAAAACACAATACCCCCATCTATATGCTAGTCTCTAGAAAATGGCAAAGTCAAAAATGGAGATAACCCGCGTAAAATTAATCTTCTTGTTTTATTCTAAATAAAAAATATATATATTTTCTATTTTTTATTTATATTCTCAAAATGTTTACAGCTGCTCTACTCCTCAGTCCCAGCACTAAATTTTAAAACCCAAGCTTAACAAGCTTTTCCATTTTCAGAACGCCTCCGTTTGAAAAAGGGAACAATTTGGACAAATATCTATAAACTTTCATTAAGACTTAATCAGGGCATCTACAAATTAATGCCTGAGAGCCTGCAAAATTTTATAAGCGTAGCACAAGGGATTTTTGAGCAAGTTTGCTTATAAGATTTTCCTTTGCTAAAGTTCCAAAATCTGAAAAGGGGCATAATTTGCTCAAAGATTAATAAAAGTTCACCACAATTTTATCAGGTCATCTATATATTAGTTCCAAACTGCTTGCAAAATTTCATGAGCCTAACTCAAAATGGTTTCAGAGATATTTTGCTTACAAATTTTCCTTTGCTAAAATGCCTCAGTCTGAAAAGAGACCCAACTGCACAATGACGCGGAAAAGAACATGAATATGGGTCAGCTAATTTTTCATTAGCAAATTATATATGAAACTTCAAAACCCTAGCATATATGTTTCAAAAGATATGAGAGGTCGCAAAATCGCTTAAACGCTTGTCTGAAAAGGGGCACAATTTGAACAAATATTTATAAACCTTTACGAAAAACTACTCAGGTAATCTATACAATTTTCCCTGATTGCTTGCAAATTTCATGAACCTTTCTGTAGGGGTTCTTGGGATATTTTGCAACATTTCCCTATGCTAAAATACTCAAGTCTGAAAAAGGGGCATATTTTAATCAAATATTTATAAAAAAGTCACCAAAATGTAATCACGTCATTAACACATTAGTTTTAAACTGCTTGCAAAATTTCATTGGCCTAACTCAAATGTTTCCGTAGATATTTTGCTTACAACTGTTTCTTTGCTATAATGCCTAAGTCTGAAAAGGTGCCTAACGCTGACTATAACACAAAAGAAAAAAGGTACTCGGACAGCTATTTTTTTCATAAGCAACGCATATATGAAATTTCATCATCCTAGCACACATTGTTCCAAAGATATGAGAAGTCTAATGAGCGTAACGTACGGACGGACGAACGGACGGTCAAGCCCAAAGCAATATACCCTCCCAACTCCTTCGAAGTTAGAGGCCAACTAGTTCGAAGTTGCAGGTATAAAAATCAATTGCTTTGGGGGTGTCCGTCTGTATGTACATCGCGCTTTTCTTGTAAGCAAACTATCTAAGGTTGTTTTTTTTTTTTTTTTTTTTTTTTTCACCAATCAGACAGCTGGAAAAAACACATCAAAGTATATAAAATTAATGATTCATTCATCAATCGTTTTTATTTTCCGAAATATATAAAATTGTCCGTGTCAGTATTTAGCATGCTCGCGAAACTTCATTTCAACGCGCTTCAGGGAGTAGTAATAACCTGTCCAGTGGTACCAATTAACTCCATTGGCATATGACTCGTGATTACCAGATAGGTAGAGTCCATTCAGATTAGAAAAGTGACATGACTCGTACCACCATCCGCCTTTGAATCGAAGCGAACATGACGTCGATTTACCATAATCATTTGTAGAAAATGAGTGTCCATTGTGACCAGCTAGAGAATCCCCAGCGTCTCCTGTATATCCACTCACTGTAAGAATATAGCTCGCTGTTTTTGGTCCAATCATGAACTTGTCATAGCCGGCGTATCTCTTGTTGCCGGCAAAATCTTGAAGATCAACACGGAGCTCATAACAGCATTTGGCGAACAGAAGTCGGTGAATATTTTCATTACCAAGCCAGAATTCACCATCAAGAGTCCCAAAACCTATTTCGTAATCATACCAGCCTCGAGAGAAGTCAACAGAACCGTCTTGTCGCCGCTGAAACACGGTCCAGCCGCCACCATTGGTCTCTTGGTCGCAATATACCTATAAAAATTCAAAATATAAGTAAAGATACCAAAGAAATGTCACTTTCTTGAAGCATATTCATCCCGTGGCACCGACGGAAGAAGAGATTAGGTACAAACAAAACGAACGAACGTCACATATATGAACGGTTGAAGAGTTATGTTCATTTTCACTGACTATAGAAAAAAAATGACATCGGCTTTACATCGCCCAATGAAAATTGCATTTGGCAATATTAATGTGCATACAAAATGCTATCAAAATGTCCCATATGGTTGAAGACATACAGCCATTTCCATATTTTTACCTTTTTGCCTCGGCTTAGCCTCGAGAAATAAAAAAAACGGCACTTGGCATGCCCATTAGCTACATCTTGACTAATACAACATGTGTGCGAAAAAAATATCAAAATGTTCCTAACATTTTCGTTAAATGACCACGGACGGACGAATTCACAATCGATTATAGGACATACTCTGAAAATTAACCTTACGATCGGCCGGTCGACTTTTCTGCGGGTCGAACAATATCGCTTGAATGATCAGACATTAATAAAATAATAAAATGGGTTTTTTAATTAGAACAGTTGAAAATAACTGCAGCACTAAATATTTTATCATGTATGTCTGTAAGATAAGTTCTATGAACCCTGTAACCACAATCTATGTTTTGAGCAGAAATGTGAAAAATATCAGAATTTTAATCTGAAAACTTTCAGTTTTTGGTGGTAAAATTTTCAATGTATTTGAATAGGCGTGTTTTCGTAATGTCTCTTAATGTGATGTCCAGATCTGATGATCTAGAACTTTACTGTCTGCAACTGCCCAAAAGACAACTTTAAAAGGGATGCAGATTTTATAACGTACTGTTTGCTTTTTGCCGTTACACAACGGAAAAGGTATTAATCTGAAAAGAACAGAATTAGCTTCAAATCCTTTTCTTTTAGGGTAAACCCCTTTTCAGAAGAGAACCGAAACAACTTTGGTAGAGTTGTCTCCCCTGAAACTGCACCGATTCCTCTTAACCATTCTAGCCCGCCAGACCGAAACAGACACCTATGCAAACAGTGTAGATCCAGATGGACGACTCGTTTTGCATCAGTGGACTAGTCCAAATTCAAAGATGGAAGAGTCCACTTCAGTAACTCAGGTGTGAAAGGGTTAAAGTATTCAATTTATTTTACCTTGACTGGCACGGTTGTAGAAAAGGGATACACATCATATATTCCTGATTTACTGTGACCAGTCTTCAGTAATTCTAAGCATGACTTTGGGCGTACGACGTAAGGGGAGCAATATGCGAGTTCTTCCTTAACCCCTCGAATCTCATCGAAAATAGCAGATATATTGCTGTTGTTATTGGTCATGTCGTCTAAAATAAGTTCAACTGATTTAACTTTGCCGAGCAATTCTCCCAGTTTATTTAATCCAGTTTTCACATCGTCAGATATTTCTAAGGTATTCTCATACAAACTGGTTATAATGTCATCAATATCGGAAACGTGCCGACGAACTCTCTCATTTAACACCGTTTCGTTTTGTAGACCTGTTTTCAGCTTTGCAATTGCCACAGATAAATTATCTAATATGTCTTTATCAAATATATACTGCCCGGCTACTGAAAAATTATCAGAAGACATAGAATTGGTAACCAAGTTTCCAACTGTGTCATTTAGGCGTTCTTCAACTCTGCTGACAGCCAGATGTACGTTATAAATATCCTCGCGCCTATGTATCCCTTCAGCGAGAAGCTTTTGTTCCATTTCATCAATACGTTGCATTACCCGTTGTGTTTGATACGAGTAGGAAATCGCCAGATTAACAAACAACATTAACAATAACAACCTACAGAACTCTGCGCATTGCTTACTTAAATGCATTTTGTTATTTTATTTTAGATGACACTGTTTCAGTCTGATAGAGTGTTTAACTATCTGAGCACGTTGACTGGCAGATTCTCTTTATGTCAAACAGGATACGAGAAAAGGAGGTTTTCGGGTATGTGCGATCAGCGAATAAATTTTATTGAAAATATAGAGGCCTATCCCAGCCTTTAAACCTACGTAATCTTAGAAGGGTCTGTATTGTTCGTATACATGATCACTTGGTAGCTGTAAAATATACAGTTGACTCGTTATCTCGACCTTGCTTATCTCGAATAACCGCTTATCTCGAAGTGAAAATCTTGTCCTAGACTAAATATGAAAATCTTACAACAGGTAAAAAAAATATTGTGGAAAAGAGGAGAAATTGCTCCTCTTTTCCACAATATTTTCGAGAGTTCAGTTACATATACACGTGTTAAATGTGATTGTTCGAATTATGTTTTCCTAACTTCTGCAAATCTCATATGTCGAGATACGGATATCTCGAAGTATTTCAGGGAGTCCCTTGGAATTCGAGATAAAGAGAGTCGACTGTATTGGAGAAACAGACTCGTATCAATGCGCATACTTGCGCCGTATGGTCGTTCACTGCTTGCAACTATGCCATTAACCATATTTACGCTAAATGTTCGGATACTAACTCCTTACAATACTAACCCTAAATTTTCATCGTTCGGTTGATTATTTGGTGATGTGAATAAAGTATTGTGACGGAATGGCAAACTGTGTAGACCCTGATCAGACGTCCGTTTAACAACAGTTTGATCAGGGTCTATCTCTCTTGCTCAGAGCTTTTTCTTTGAACATTTAGGATAATCGCAGGGTGCTCATTATAACTCCAGATAAGGGGAATGTCTTTTTCTTATTTCTCCACAGCATACCGCATTCAACTTAATTACCACACATACCCGATAAGCGCACACAAGTAATAACTGAATCCACCAGGATTTTTTTTTTTTTTTTTTTTTTTTTTTTTGGAAAAAAATATACTAGGGTCACTGATGAGACGTAATTGGCAGAAACTAGCTAGTCTGACCCAGAAACTTCGAACTTCATTGCTCCAAAGAGTCATTCCTTCTGGAATCTGTTTATCTTTATCTACAAAGCTGGGCCCAGTTGTTCAAAGCGTCGTTAGCTTAACGAGCTCGTTAGTGGTCAAAATGACGATATGTTAGCCATGGATATTTTTGCTAAAAAACATATTTTCAGCAAATATATAAGCGTATATGTCATATTTAATGATCAAAGTTTTAACGATACGTTAACTAACGACATCGTTAGTTTTGAACAACTGGGCCCTGGTGTTAGCGCCGTGTTGCGGTCGTGAAACGTCTACCCGTATACTATAGTAAAGTTTTATACTTTCGGAGTCCTTTGAGATTTTTTTAAATCTATATGAGAGTTACTGAACAGGCCTAATTGGCCTAAACTAGCTAGTCTGACCAAGAAAATTTGACACTGCAGCTGTTTTCAGCTTTGTCAATACAGTTGACTCTCGTTATCTCGAACTCGCTTATCTCGAATAACCGCTTATCTCGAAGTGAAAATTTGATCACTGCTTAAACATGAAAATCTAACAACAGGTAAAAAATATTGTGGAAAAGAGGAAAAATTGCTCCCAAGAAGCAATTTCTCCTCTTTTCCACAATATTTTCAATATATCTCTAATTTCAAGAGTCCAATTACATATAAATTTGTTAAATGTGGTTGTTCCAATTATGTCAATTCTGCAAATCTGATATGTCGAAGTACGGATATCTCGAAGTATTTCAGAGAGTCCCTTGGAATTCGAGATAACAAGAGTCGACTGTATATGAGAGTCACTGAAGAGGCCTACTTGGCCTAAACCAGCTAGTCTGACCCAGAAAATTTGACACTGCAGCTGTTTTCAGCTTTGTGAATATGTTCAGCGCTCTCAGGGTTATTTCTTTTTGTATCTATTCATATTTCAGCCCCTGTACTTTTATTTACTTCTTTAAAACATTTGATCTGGCTACTTATTTGAATTACCTCGACGCTTTATCCACTTCTTTATGTTGTGGGTTCTCAGTTAAATTGCCTCGAAGAAAATTGCAGAAAATTGGAACAAAAATTCGCTGAAGCGTCATTAAAAACCTGCTGAACTGTTTAACATGCCCAAATTAGATGGACAGATGGATAGTTTACTACATTTTTGCCAGTAATTTTGAAAAACTTAGCGCACTGTGCGGTAATTAGATCTAATATGGTAAGTTTTCTTTGAAAAATGTCAAGACTTTGGGGATGACAAATGTGCGCATCTCGAGCTGGTGAATCTTATTGTCAAAACCGGATTCAGTGTCGGGTATACAAACCAGATTCAGTGTCGGGTATACTTCAGGGCCCAGTTGCTCAAAGCGTCGTTAGCTTAACGAGCTCGTTAAGAGCCATTTCGTTAACTGTTTTAGCAGATTCAATATACAATATTATGATATTTTTGCTGAAAAAATGTGAGTAGCTTTTGCACTGCAAAAGCTACTCACATTTTTTCAGCTAACAAATTCAGCATATTTGCGTATCACTCGTTGTAAATTTTAACGAATCGTTAACTAACGACATCGTTAGTTTTGAACAACTGGGCCCAGATTTATAAATGATTGTCTGCCAAAAATTCGTTGTCGGCTCATTTTCAATTTGTATTACCGTATTTTCTTAAGTAATCAGACAGATCTGCATGTGTAAACTGTGTAGACATAAATCAGACTATTAGATGTCCATGAAGAATTTGCTAATATTCGGACAGATGCTAATGAACAGTGTATAGAACAAGATCAGACTGCTAATAATCGGATAGCAAGCCATGAAGAAAGAGTGTAGACTGCAAATATTCGGAAAGATTCTCGTGAAGAAGCAGTGTAGACCAAGATCAGATCCCTAATATTCGGACATATGCCAGTGAAGAAAAAACACAGGCTTGACCAAACTGCTACTATTCAGCCACATTTCCATTAAGAAACAGTGTAGACACAGATCAGTCCGCTAATATTCAATCAGATATCCATGAAGAAACAGCATAGACCCAGAACAAACTGCTACTATTCAAGGATATGCTCATAAAGAAGCAGTGTAGACCCGGTTCAATCAACTAACATTCAGGCACATGCCCACGAAGAAACAGTGTAGACCAAGATCAAACAGCTTCTATTCAGGCACATTACCATGAAAAAACAGTGTAGACCCCGATCAAACTGCTACTATTCAGGCACATGCCCATGAAAAACAGTGTAGACCCCGATCAAACTGCTACTATTCAGGCACATGCCCATGAAAAACAGTGTCGAACCAGATCAAACTGCTGCTATTCAGGCACATGCCCATGAAAAACAGTGTAGAACCAGATCAAACTGTTTCTATTCAGGCACATGCCCATGATAAACAGTGTAGAACCAGATCAAACTGCTACTATTCAGGCACATGCCCATGAAAAACAGTGAAGAACTAGATCAAACTGTTTCTATTCAGGCACATGCCCATGATAAACAGTGTAGAACCAGATCAAACTGCTACTATTCAGGCACATGTCCATGAAAAACAGTGTAGAACCAGATCAAACTGTTTCTATTCAGGCACATGCCAATGGAAAACAGTGTAGAACCAGATCAAACTGTTACTATTCAGGCACATGCCCATGAAAAACAGTGTAGAACCAGATCAAACTGTTTCTATTCAGGTACATGCCCATGAAAAACAGTGTAGAACCAGATCAAACTGTTTCTATTCAGGCACATGCCCATGAAAAACAGTGTCGAACCAGATCAAACTGCTACTATTCAGGCACATGCCCATGAAAAACAGTGTAGAACCAGATCAAAGTGCTACTTTTCAGGCACATGCCAATGAAAAACAGTGTAGAACCAGATCAAACTGTTACTATTCAGGCACATGCCCATGAAAAACAGTGTAGAACCAGATCAAACTGTTTCTATTCAGGCACATGCCCATGAAAAACAGTGTAGAACCAGATCAAACTGTTACTATTCAGGCACATGCCCATGAAAAACAGTGTAGAACCAGATCAAACTGCTGCTATTCAGGCACATGCCCATGAAAAACAGTGTAGAACCAGATCAACCTGCTGCTTTTCAGGCGCATGCGTCTGAAAAAAATAGTGTAGAACCAGATCAAACTGTTACTATTCAGGTACATGCCCATGAAAAAAAAAACAGTGAAGAACCAGATCAAACTGTTACTATTCAGGCATATGCCCATGAAAAAAAAAAACAGTGAAGAACCAGATCAAACTGCTTCTATTGAGGCACATGCCCATGAAAAACAGTGTAGAACCAGATCAAACTGCTACTATTCAGGCACATGCCCATGAAAAACAGTGTAGAACCAGATCAAACTGCTACTATTCAGGCACATGCCCATGAAAAACAGTGTAGAACCAGATCAAACTGCTACTATTCAGGCACATGCCCATGAAAAACAGTGTAGAACCAGATCAAACTGTTTCTATTCAGGCACATGCCCATGAAAAACAGTGTAGAACTAGATCAAACTGCTACTATTCAGGCACATGCCCATGATAAACAGTGTAGAACCAGATCAAACTCTTTCTATTCAGGCACATGCCCATGAAAAACAGTGTAGAACCAGATCAAACTGTTTCTATTCAGGCACATGCCCATGAAAAACAGTGTAGAACCAGATCAAACTGCTACTATTCAGGCACATGCCCATGAAAAACAGTGTAGAACCAGATCAAACTGCTTCTATTCAGGCACATGCCCATGAAAAACAGTGTAGAACCAGATCAAACTGTTACTATTTAGGCATATGCCCATGAAAAAAATAGTGTAGAACCAGATCAACCTGCTGCTTTTCAGGCGCATGCGTCTGAAAAAAATAGTGTAGAACCAGATCAAACTGTTACTATTCAGGTACATGCCCATGAAAAAAAAAAACAGTGAAGAACCCGATCAAACTGTTACTATTCAGGCATATGCCCATGAAAAAAATAGTGTGGAACCAGATCAACCTGCTGCTATTCAGGCACATGCCCATTAAAAACAGTGTAGAACCAGATCAAACCGCTACTATTCAGGTACATGCCCATGAAAAAACAGTGCAGAACCAGATCAAACTGCTGCTATTCAGGTACATACCCATGAAAAAAGCAGTTTAGAACCAGATCAAACTGCTACTATTCAGGCACATGCCCATGAAAAACAGTGTAGAACCAGATCAAACTGCTGCTATTCAGGCGCATGCGTCTGAAAAACAGCGTAGAACCAGATCTAACTGCTACTATTCAGGAACATGCCCATGAAAATAAAACAGTGTAGAACCAGATCAAACTGCTGCTATTCAGGCACATGCCCATGAAAAAAACAGTGTAGAACCAGATCAAACTGCTACTATTCAGGCACATACCTATGAAGAAACAGTGTAGACCCAGATCAAACTGCTTCTATTCAGGCACGTGCCCATGAAGAAACAGTCTAGACGAATATTCAGGCACAAGATCAAACTGCTACTATTTAGGGTCAAGCCCATGAAGAAACAGTGTATACCCAAATTAAACTGCTGCTATTCTATCAAATGTCCATTAACAAAATGATGTAGACCCAGATTAAAATGCTACTATTCTGTCACATGTCCCTGAAGAAATGGTATAGACCAAGATCAAACTGCTACTATGCAGGCACATGCACATGAAGAAATGGTGTAAACTAAGCTCAAACTGCTACTAATCAGGCATATGCCTATGAAGAAATGATGTAGACCCAGATCAAACTGCTTCTATTCAGGCACATGTCCATGAAGAAATGATGTAGACCCAGATCAAACTGCTTCTATTCAGGCACATATCCATGAAGAGACAGTGTAGGCTAAGATCAAACTGCTACTATTCTAGCAGATGTCCATGAAGAAATGGTTTAGACCCAAATCAATCTGCTACTTTTCAGGCACATATCCATAAAGAAATGGTGTAGACCAAGATCAAACTGCTACTATTCTGGCACATGTCCATAAAAAAATATAGACCAAGAACACTGCTACTATTCAGGCACGTGTCCATACAGAAATGGTATAGACCAAGATCAAACTGCTACTATTTAGGCACATATCCCTGAATAAATGGTACAGACCAAGATCAAAGTGCTACTATTCAGGCACGTGTCCTTGAATAAGTGGTATAGACCAAGATCAAACTGCTAATATTCATGCACATGTCCATAAAGAAATGGTATAGACAAACTGCTACTATTCAGGCACGTGTCCCTGAATAAATGGTATAGGCCAAGATCAAACTGCTATTACTCAGGCACATGTCCATAAAGAAATGGTATAGACCAAGATCAAACTGCTACTATTCAGGCACGTGTCCCTGAATAAATGGTGTAGACAAAGATCAAACTGCTACTATTCAGGCACATGTCCCTAACGAAATGATATAGACCAAGATGAAACTGCTACTATTCAGGCTCATGTCCATGAAGAAACGGTGTAGACCAAGATCAAACTGCTACTATTCAGGCTCATGTCCATGAAGAAACGGTGTAGACTAAGATCAAACTGCTTTTATTCAGGCACATATCCATAAAGAAATGGTATAGACCAAGATCAAACTGCTACTATTCAGGCACGTGTCCCTGAATAAATGGTGTAGACAAAGATCAAACTGCTACTATTCAGGCACATGTCCCTAACGAAATGATGTAGACCAAGATAAAACTGCTACTATTCAGGCTCGTGTCCATGAAGAAATGGTGTAGACCAAGATAAAACTGCTACTATTCAGGCACATGTCCGTAAAGAAATGGTGTTGACCAAGATAAAACTGCTACTATTCAGGCTCATGTCCATAAAGAAACGGTGTAGACCAAGATAAAACTGCTACTTTTCAGGCTCATGTCCATAAAGAAACGGTGTAGACCAAGATAAAACTGCTACTATTCAGGCTCATGTCCATAAAGAAACGGTGTAGACCAAGATCAAACTGCTACTATTCAGGCACAAGTCCATAAAGAAACGGTGTAGACCAAGATCAAACTGCTACTATTCAGGCACATGTCCATAAAGAAACGGTGTAGACCAAGATCAAACTGCTACTATTCAGGCCCATGTCCATGAAGAAACGGTGTAGACCAAGATAAAACTGCTACTATTCAGGCACATGTCCATAAAGAAACGGTGTAGACCAAGATCAAACTGCTACTATTCAGGAACATGTCCATAAAGAAACGGTATAGACAAAGATCAAACTGCTGCTATTCAGAAACGAGCCAATGAATAAAAAATGTAGACCGAAATCAGACTGCTAAAATTTCATCAGATGTCCATGACAGTGTAGACCCTGATCAAACCTACTATAGATGCGCATGTCCAGGAAGAAACAGTATAGACTCAGATCATGCTGCTACTATTCGGGCACATGCCCATTAAGAAATGGCGTAGACCCAGACCAAACTGCTACTATTTAGGCATATACAGATGAAGAAACAGTCTAGACCCAGATCAAACTGCTGCTATGCAGGTACAAAAAGGAGGGAAGGCAATGATCAGGAATTGATACAATTATCCCACACCTCCCACCAGAGATATCAAAGGGAAAGAAACACAAACATGAAATAACTAAACCCTAATGGAAACGTCGCTAGCAGAAAGCCAAACGGACAGTTACTTTCCCAAAAAGTGGCCAAATGGCTATCCAAAACAAAAAGATGTAAGCGACACACACATTCAAAGACGAACTATAACAAAAATAAACCATGACAAAAGTACATTGTATTTCACTTGGGGGCTTAAATCGATTTTACGTGGCCACAATCCTCGCCCTTACTTCTGCCGCGGTTTAGACACATAATTTGTTCAGTCCGCATGAAGGCTTCCTAACTCATCAGTGCTACATCTCCGAGAACACAAAAAATCAACTAATTACAGAGATAAAACAACGATGATGCCTCGACAGCACGAAACAACTGAAATGCTGGAGCAAAAGAAAACCAACAGTTAGACTCCGGTGGGCCCGACCAAAGATAGAGATCAAGTACCAACCAACATTATCCAAAATTAAATTTCAAGTAAGTCTTTACGCTGGAACCATCATAGAATCTGAGGCCTAACCCGCCGGCGTGCAATTAAAGAGGGAAGCAAAGTTATTAACCGTGATTGGGTTAACAACCATGCATGCAGTCTGTCGTATAACATTTATGCGGTACCCAATCTTTTTATATCGAAGAATGAGTTTACGAAATTGGGTACTGAAGTCATTGCAAACAAATATTTTTCTGAGTTTATACACTAAGTCACCATAAAAGTCGGGTTCCGATATGCCTTGTTGCAGAAGAGATTTTAGTCCAACATTGAATTTTGAAACTAAATCGGAATGACGTCTATAAAAATTAGAAAAGGCTTTACGTAGTTTACGAGTATGATACCGATAACTCTGATTAAGAAGTTTAGCAGTTAGCAATTTTCGAGTGTTGAAGTCAGTTACATGACTAGACACTCTGGCAAATCGAATCGAATTAATTGTGATATATAAACGCCGTAGGATGCCGCACGAGGAACATCACCGTCCAAGAAAGGAAAATTTACAATCTCAAAATCAAAATCATCGCGTTTATCATAAATTTTGCAGGAAACAAACCCATCTACAATAGATAAATGTCAATCCAAAAACGCGGCTTCGGTATCAGAAGAATTAGCTTTATTTAACTGAAGTTCTGGGGGGTAAATTTGACTGATTAAACCATCGAATTAGGTATTGTCAATATTCAATAAATCATCCAAATATCTTGAAGTCGAGCTAAAAGCTTCAATGATTTCAGATTGGTTTTCAACGGAAAGGGACATCATGAAATCTCTTTCATAACAAAATAAGAACAAATCAGCCACAAGTTACATGTTTTTTGATGGCAGTAAGACATGGAGTCGTAATTTAGAAAGTACAAGCCCATGAAGGAATCATGTAGACACAGATCAAACTGCTGCAGTTCGGGCATATGTCCATGAAGAAAGAGTGTAGAGCCAGATCTAGCTGCTATTATTCAGGCACATGCCCATGAAGAAACAGTGTAGGCCAAAATGCTACAATTCAGGCAGATACTCACTTTGTAACAGTGTAGGCCCAGATCAAACTGCTACTATTCAGGCACAAGCCCATGAAGAAACAATATAGACCCAGATCAAACAGTGTATATCCAGATCAGACTGCTAATTTTCCATTAGATGTCCATGAAGAAGCAGTGTAGACCCAGGTCACATTGTTAATATTCCATCAGTTATCCATGAAGAAACAGTGTAGACCCAGATCAAACTGCTTCTTATCAGACACAAGCCCATGAAAAGACAGTGTTGATCCAGATCAAACT
Source organism: Anodontia alba (assembly GCA_964016985.1). Taxonomy (NCBI): domain Eukaryota; kingdom Metazoa; phylum Mollusca; class Bivalvia; order Lucinida; family Lucinidae; genus Anodontia; species Anodontia alba. The sequence goes on along the minus strand of OZ024825.1, from coordinate 11,285,528 downwards.
GCTACTATTCAGGCACATGTCCATGAAGAAATGGTGTAGACCCAGATCAAACTGTTACTATGCAGGAACATGTACTTGAAGGAACAGTACAGACCCAGGTCAACTGCTACTATTCAGGCATATGTTCATGAATAAACTCTGTAGACCCAGACCGAACTACTACTATTCAGGAACATGCCCATGAAGAAACAGTGTACACCGAGACAAAACTGCTACTGTTAAGGCACTTGTCCATGAAGAAACAGTATAGACCCACATTAAGTTGCTACTATTCAGGCACATGTCCTTTAAGAAACAGTGTAGACCTAGACCAAACTGCTATTCTTCAGGCAATTGAGCATGATGAAACAGTTTAGATCCAGGTCAGACTGCTAATATTACAATTTTAACCTTTACCATCAGCTGGGCTGATTCAACAGACGACAAACTGACGATATTTGTCTTATTTTTCCACGAAAATAAGCTCTGACATTTCATGCAGATTGTCTCCTAACAATTTGCTTGAAATGTCAAGGCCTATTAGCCTTAGGAAACAATTTGCATGAAATGTCAAAATCTATTATTCTGAGAAAATAAGACACATATCTTAAAATGTTGTCTGCTGATTATTTACCCAGAAAACAGAGCGTTGAAATTCTGTGTGATTGGCAGTTATGCTCAGATCTTATCATACCAATGAGTCTTTTTCAAAAACAAATGTTGTTTTAATGACACATACATGTACACATGACGTGCTCTTGTTATCATTGCTGAATCGCTTGAGGAATGTGTCAGGAGGCTCTTGACTTGGAAAGAAGCAATGGAGAAGAAAGGACTGAGAGTAAATGCAGGAAAGACGTGCAGATGTACTTGGTGGCAGGGAACTGCACGCCCCTTGGATGGCAGACAACAGAAGGAAGTCCAGGTCGGACCTGACATGCTGGAGGTGGTAGCTTCCTTTTGCTACCTAGGAGACATGCTCTCAGCAGCACGTGGCCGTGAACTTTCAACCACAACACCTGTGAAAACCGCCTGGAAGAGGTTCAGTGATCTGCTACCAGTTCTCTCTTCACGCCACCTCTCTTTTAAAACACGTGGCCGTGTGTACAGGTCTTGTGTGCGGAGCGCATTGCTCCATGCCAGCGAGACTTGGCCATTGACAAAGCCAAGCCTCCAGCGTCTGCAACTAAATGACAGGGCAATGATCAGACAGATCTGCAATGTCAGACCGCAAGACATTGTCATCAACAGGTCCTGTGCGGCTTGGCATTGAGGATCTGGACCTCATTCTGAAGGAGAGAAAACTCCGATGGTATGGATATGTGGAACGCTCTAATGGTGCAGTCAAGACAGCCTTTGACATACAGATCGATGGAAAGGCTTGGAAGGCCCAAGATGACATGGAAGCAGCTGACAGAGAGGGATTGCAGAGAGTGGAAGCTCTAGGCAATCAACCCTCATGACAGACATATCTGGAGATTTGGTGTGAGATCTGCCATGCCTGCAGCAAGCCAGTTATCTGGAAGGAGACCCACTGATGTGGATGTTGCCCCTGTACCTACACGTTAATCAAAAATCTGGGCCCAGTTGTTCAAAGCTAACGATGTCGTTAGTTAACGATTCGTTAAAATTTACGTCGTGATACACAAATATTCTGAAATCTTTTGCTGAAAAAATGTGAATGCAAAAGCTACTCACATTTGTTCAGCAAAAAATATCAGAATATTCTTTATTGAATCCGCTAAAACAGTTAATGAAATGACCCTTAACGAGCTCGTTGAGCTAACGACGCTTTGAACAACTGGGCCCTGATTATTATATGATGATGATAAGAATTAGTTAATAATAAAACTCCAAGCTATTTGAATGACCTGCTTCCAAGCTTAGTTAATGCAAACAATTATAATCTTAGAAACAATACCAATTACAATTTACTATTTTGTAGGTTAGGTTCGTATGAAACAACTTTTTTCCCTGCCACCCTGAAATTATGGAATGATCTTAACACCGAAACTCGTAATATCCCCACAAAATCACAATTCAGATCATCTGTCCGACATCCGCCGCTCAAAGTAGGTGAACATTTAATCACTTGGTGAAAGGAAACACAACATTAGTATCACCAGAATAAGGCATAGATTTAGCAGTTTAAATGCAGATCTTTTCCAAGTTAATATAATTCCTTGTTCAACTTGCAGTTCCAAAACGCCGAACACTATTTCCTCGAATATAACCTTTACAGCACCGAAAGCCAAATTATTGCAAACAATATACCGAACTCCAAACATTTCTAATATAAAGGGCATCTTCATTTCTGCCCACGCATGGATTTTTCTGAAACTTTGTATAATAATAACTAGGCATATGCAACCTATGAAAATGTGCTTATTAAATTATATAATAAAAAATTGGACTCAGGACGCAACCTTGACTCACTCCCCCATGAGCTTATACCTGTCTCCAAATAAGTATGTCATACATCTTAAATTTAATTTAGTTTTAAGATTTTTGCGCTGCGCTGAATGGTGAACACCATAGTAATTCTATTGGTACCACAAAACATTTATATTTAATTAAAGTTAACATTTTCTGATAAATTGATTGTAAAAAATCTGAATTTTTACCAAAAAATGAAAAAAATATCAAAATTAAACTTTCAAAATTAATATGTTATAGTCTTTGTCAAGATTTCATACTACCAGGAAAATTTGCTACATATATCCTCTATAGCTGTGCCAAATTTCATAAAAAATCAAAACCGGTAACATTGTCATTTTAGGCCTTGAATGGATATAGGTCGATTTTTACAAAATTGACTATTTTGTTACATTGATAAAAAAACAGTAGAGAAAGGCAGTGTTATCAAACACTTTTAACACTTAACAAATCAAAGAGAGTTTAGACAACTCGGAATGAATATATCTTGAGCTATCCATTAAATTTTCATTACTTTCTATTACTTGCCTTCTATTTATATGGACTCTGACTAACCAACTATTACAAATGTAGACAGCATAACAAATTAAATCTAAAGAAATTCTAACTTACAAATTAGGCTTAACAAAATCTTACGCTTTAATTCATGTCAGCAAACCATTGAGCATTTTGTATAATTACTTCCCAAAAGGCATAAAACTAAAATAGGTGTAAAACAGAGGTATCCATTCTCACCATTACAAAAATAGGCATAAAACAGGGAGATCCATAATTTTCATTGTCATATTAAGAAGATGTGCAAACGTACTATTGCAAGTAGTTGTTGCTTGTTTGTTTGTTTGTTTGTTTTGAAGAAGGATTTGCATTCCCATCAACAGATTTTAGGAATTTTGGAGATTTGCTTCTGGACTGGTGAACTCTAACCAAACTAAGAACGCTTAAAAAGAAAATACATATAGACTTAACTTCTGATATATCTATAGCTTGCTTGCCAGCCTATATTGTATTTTGAAATTATGAACACTGGATTTCTTGTCCTATAACATGTTCAAATGTGTCACTTCAATCGGTATTTCCTGCGATCGAACTGACACTGACACTGGAGTTTTTCTTTTTGTTTCAACAGTTATCTTTGATGACAGCAGCACAGAATACTGTTTATGTGACCTTAACTTTTGCTATCAGAAAAGCAGATCTATCCTTTCTTCCTTACAGTAAGCATATATGAAACTGATTATGTTCTGCATAAGTTCTATTCTAGTGCACACAGTTTGACTTAAACAACAAATTGGTGTTTTGTAGTTCTTCATGTTAAAGCTTTAAGATTTTTCCAAAGGTTCTATGACATTCATATTTTAGTCATTTGCCTAAGGACTTCCATACTAGTTTGAAACTCCGCCATATGTTAATTAACACAGGAGTTTAAAACAGCTAACTTGTGTGGTCTTAATGTGAATCTAAAGGATCTATTGAAGAGTTTTTGAACAGTTTTCATTCATTAGGTTGCTGGCAGTTCTATGGTATTTAAATTAATTCTATTTTGAAAGGAGGCTTTTAGTATTCAAGTTTTGTTTTAGTTCTTATACTTAAATTCTTTCTTCCATTGAATATTTTAGCTGAATATAATTTCATTCTTCTTAATACCAACTGCTCTTTCTTTCTTTGTTGTTCTTCGCTGATCATTTTTCTGAACAGTTATTCTTTCATTTTAGAAAGAGTACTAAGTTTTTGGTCAGCAAGTGTATAGATCTTACCTAAAGAAACAGTACTAAGCTTGCATGTGTCCATGTGACACAGACACAGACTTTAGTTGTTCATTACTGATTGTATTTAAGCTGTAGTGGTTTTTTTTCCAATATTGAGTGTCTTCGTGTGTGTTTTGTACCAGCTGTGAAATCTTCTGCTGTGGTTTTGACAATATTGTGCTTTTTTTTGTATTTACTAAGCGTGAACAAGCAGTCACAGTATTGCCTGTTTATATCAATTCTTTTTGTTACTCTGTTATTTTTTAGGTATTTATCCAGTTTACACCAAAGTTTATAGTTGACTTTTGGACAAGAAGTCCACATTGTTGTATTTACTCATAAATCCATTGAAGATTGACAATTCTGAGTGTTGAAATCAACAGACATGGACCCTGAAGATTTTAATCAGGTGTCCTAGGATAGTAATCATTACTTGGTAAGCAAGTTGTGCCTACCAGGCCTATCTGCCGGAACGAGTAACTTTAAAGCTAGACCCATGTTTCATAATCATCATCATCAGTTACAAGACTGTTATCTGCTTTTTATTATCTGATAAATACTTTCACAGTCAAGTATTTGAAGTGGAATCCTATATATACAGATACAGAGAACTTGGACTAAGTGTCTGCATGGTCCAGATCACGTAAACGAACAGTTTTTTTTGGACATGGTGTTCAACAAGGTGCAATTCAGTCAGTTGGTTATAAATGAATATGTACAATTATGGTATCAACTTCTTATACAAATCATACTATATCATGGTAATCCAAATTGAAAGCTATTGATAAGTTGACTTTACACGATACTACTTATACATAAGTATTGGGTAATTTCATATTTTGCCGACTCAGGACTATATGTATTCAGGCTGTTCAAAACAACATGTTACCGGTCTTCAATTTTTATGAAATTTCATGTGTTTCTTTCTAATACATATGAAAATTTTTCATGCTGAAATGGTGTCTTGACAAGAATTGGAACATGGTAAAATTGCAGATAATATCTGGATGAATACATAACCTGCAGCTGAAATATGGGGCTACCGTTCAACTTAGGTTATTGCTCCAACACGATTGCTAAGTACATGAAGCCATCCATAGTATCAAAACATGTACTAATGATGGTCTTAATTAATAAAACATTCCAGCATCTGAAAAAATGAAATCCTGTTTACTGTACGAAGGTTAATATTAGGGCACCCCCTGATTTGGTGGTGGCCGCATACAAAACACCATAAATTTACAATGGAACTACATTTAAAAGCCAATGCCTCAAAATTATCAGTGGTATACCCTAAGCAACCACTGTGCAGAATTTCATCTAATTCCAAGCGTGGGCAGAAACCAATGTAAATTTCCTATACCGTGTAAGAGCCCCTTTTGATCTTTTAACAAACAGCTGTTCATTATACGCCCCTAGGGTTATACGACCTTGTATCTAATAAACTAATCCTACCAGCACATTTAAAATTCATAAAAGACACCAACAGGTTGGACTAATACTCCAATCGTGTGTGCTAGTACTCCAAACATATATATATATATATATATATATATATATATATATATATATATATATATATATATATATATATATTTTTTTTTTTTTTTTTTTTTTTTTTTTTTTTCATCACAAAAACACACCTATATAATTTTGACCCCCTTTAACCCCACCTTTATATAGTAAAACTGGGGTTTACAGGGGTATACATTATTTTTCTTATTTCAGCTCAAAAACATAGATTGTGGGTACTCGTTAGAACCGCCTCGTCGAGGCGGTTCTAACGAGTACCTATAATCTATGATTTGAGCAGAAATGTAAAAAATATCAGAATTTTTTTATCTGAATATTTTCATTTTTTGGTGGTAAAATTTTCAGTATATTTGAATAGGCATGTTTTCGTAATGGCTTTTGCTAAATGCTAATATCAGGATATCGAAACTAGACTAGAACTTCTTTTCCAAACATGTTTTTTTTTCCTTCTATTATGTTATATAAAATGGTTGTTTGCACCTTTGTATCTTCAAATGAAGGTATTTCGTAGCGCACAGGTAGTCATAAATAGATTAAGCCTTATCTTGCTGTTCACGATAACCCCTACCTTTGCAAACAGTGCAGATCCAGATCAGATGGCTTCTGAAGAAGCCATCTGATCAGGATCTACACTGTTTATCATTCCGTTCGTGAATTTGAACTAAAACATTATATGATGTAATCTGATTGGCTGATAGTCAGAAATGGGTGTGGCTAATTAAATTATTCAGCAGGATAAGGGTTAAGGAAGAAACATATTCGACTGATATAGAATAATAAGCATGGTCGATAAAGGAATGTTTGGGGGAAGGCGCTTTGCCCTTAAAGGTAAAGATTAGTTTGGCAAAGAATGTAATTCTTATGAAAGTTTCTGACAACCTGTTCATTTTGATGCATATTTGATTGATCAAAATTCGATGAGAATTAAGAAAATTATCCAGATTTCAAGATTTCAAAACTGTTTTAATTGGAACCGCCATTTTGAATATTCAACTATTTGTTATGACTCATTAAACTATAAAAAATAATCAAACCCGATTAAAAAATATAAGTTTTGCAAAAATATTTAACCTCTAGATTTGCGTAAATGGTTTCTACTTTTTAAAATGTGTATGCTATAAACTTGATTAGGAATTCGAAAAAGCAAAGCAAACAAACAAACAAAAAGACACACACACACACCTACGCACAAAAAATGGGGAATTGATATTGATGGTACAAGTTAGGAAGCTTGAGTTTCCGTTCCGATTTCCTTTCCTACTACCAGAATCAAGACAGATCCGATACGATCGATTCGAGATGCAAACACCTTGAGAAGTTATAATATTTCTATTGCCCCTTCTGTGAGAAAACATTTGTAATAATTATGACTGTAATTAGCCATTTCAAATTTTTTGGCAAATGAAAGTTGACAGAGTATACCCTCTTCCAATACATATTGAATTTGCTTGAAACCGCACCGCTTTCTGCCAAAAAGATTATATTGAATGTTTTAAAATGTCTAATACTTCACTGAATAGAGGAAATGGCGGCTCTTCAAAATAACAAATTTGGAATCTTTGAACGCATTAACTTCCTTAACGTTTGATCAGTTTGCATCAAAATACACGGTTCCAGATGCATTCTTTTCCAACATTTCTTTTCCCGTCAAGAGCCATAGCGGTATAGAAACGTTTGTATATAGGAAAACATCTTTGTTGATTTATTTCAGTGTTTCGGAAAACCATCACGAAAACAAGCCAATATATTATTGACCCCCTTAAACCCCACTTTTATGTAGTAAAACTGGGGTTTACAGGGGCAGACATAATTTTTCTTATTTCTGCTCAAAAACATAGATTGTGGGAACTCGTAAGAACCTCCTCGCCCATGCTGTTCTAATGAGCATCCACAATCCATTTTTTGAGCAGAAATGTGAAAAATTTTAAGCTCAAAATTTTCAGTTTTAAGAGGTAACATTTTGTATATATTTGAATAAGCAAGTTTTCGTAATGGAAGAAACAAATCGCAAAAATATCACTCATATGGCTAGATACATATTGAGCAATATGTTATTGTAGACATAAACATGAATAAACATATTTGTTATGTGGTATAAAGCCTAACAGGGGCTCAATAATTTAAACAATAGCGCTGTCTAACCAAAGTATCCTAAGCTTACACAACCATTACCCCATCCTACGAGGTAATTCCTGCAAAAGTTCTACAGGCCTCCGTAAAAAAAAATACAGTAAAGGCGCTGGGAGCCAGTTGTCAGTATTTACCGAAAAATCTATGAAAATGTTTGCAGTGAACATTCTCCATATATATTAACTCCTTTTACAATAGCATTCTTTACAAATCTAAAGCGGGCCGATAACGGCCCGCAATACTTTTATGTAGTATGCTTATTGAACCTACCAGGATCCTGACGAGACGAGAAGTTCGGTGTACATCACGAAAACATGCCTATATAATATTGACCCCCTTAAACCCCACTTTTATATAGTAAAACTGGGGTTTACAGGGGTATACATTATTTTTCTTATTTCTGCCCCAAAACATAGATTGTGGGTACTCGTTAGAACCACCTCGCCGAGGCGGTTCTAACGTGTACCCACAATCTATGTATTGACCAGAAGTATGAGAAATATCCGAATTTTTGTCTGAAAATTTTCATTTTTTGGTGGTTAAAATGTTCAGTATATTTGAATAGGCTTGTTTTCGTAATGTTTTATCACCGGGTGTCTTATATGTATCACTGGAACATAGACACGGCTCCTAGATCTTTTAAATTTTACAAGCTCTACAGCTATAAAACCAATTCTTTCTCTAAACAAGATCAACTCTGGCTTATGAGTAAACACTTCATGCAGGTTTGAATGATTTATTTATTCCGTATATCTGTCATTAAAGGCGTCAGTACAGCTTATTAAAATCGGAATTACTTTGATGTTGCATTAAAAGCTCGCTAAATACTTTTAGGAGAATAGACTAGCTCAAAGATACGTTTTCGGTAGGTTATATAACCCAGCAAACATATCATTACATATGAATACCTATAGCATGTATTACATACTTCTTCGGCTTCGTATCTCTAGCTGAAGCTATTTTTTTTTAACTCAAACTACGAACATATTTTCGTGTTTTTCGTTGAAAAAGACTATGTTTTGGGTGGTCATTAGAAAGTGTAGCACAAAGGAATTGTACTCACAGACAGTACAATGTTTATGTACAGTCCCTCGGTTCGCGATTAAATTGTACTCACAGCAAATATTATTAGTGCAGTATCTGGATATACAATGATTTCATACTCACGGGCAGTATTATTTTTATTATTATAGTCCTTTGATACGCAAAGATATTGTACTCACAGCCAGTATTATAAGTACATCACCTTGATGCTCAAAGATATTGTACTTACAGCCAGCGTGTATTAGTGCAGTTACTTGTTGAGCAAAGAATCTGGGCCAGTATTATGAGAAAACAACCTTCGTGTGCAAAGATATTGTATTCACAGCCAGTATTAGTTTTACATAACAGTATTTCATTTGTATAATTCTTTACAGAAAATAGAAAACAGAACATAGCATATATGGTGTAGTACCTTGATGTGCAAAGTATTGTACTCTGGGTCAGTATTATAAGTACAGTACCTTGATGCACAAAGAGACTCTACTCCAGACTGATGTTATTAGTACAGGCCCTTGATGCGCAAAGATACTGTACTCTAGACTGATATTATTGGTAACGTCCCTTGATGCGCAAAGATATTGTACTCACAGCATGTATTATTAGTACAGTGCCTTAATGCGCCAAGGTACTGTACTAATAGCAAGTATTAATAATACAGTCACTTGATGCACAAAGACAGTGAACTCACAGGAAATTTTTGCTTTAAGAGTTGACCCATCTTCAGAAGGAAAGCAAACAGAAAGTTACAAAAATTGTCTCTCTTGTCAAAATAGCGGAAAATACGAGATGTATCTAGTCGGGTACAGGAAACCAATCGTGTCAGGACTGCTGATTGGTGAAAAAAAAAAAAAAAAAAAAGGCAAGCCAGGATCAATAATTTTTAGTAAGGCGGCCTGCGACTGGTTGATAAAAAAGATGAATTAAACTTATGATTTGAAGTAACAATGTTTGTGTGTAATATGCTACTTGTTTCAAAGAAATAAATATTTCTGTTTGTGTTTGTGTTTGCTCGGGAAAAAAGAAGAAGTTGTGAAATTTCAAAATTTTCGTTTTTGATATCTACCAATTGAGGGGTTGCTACATTCAGCCTCCAAAAAGTGCTGATGACAGCGGTGTTTTACCTTATTTAATTTGCTTGCAAATCCTGGTCTTTGAATTAAAACAAAATTTGGAAGCCCAACCCTACCCTGAAAAGAACTCTTAAGTACCAAAATGGGTGAAATTACTATGGATTTCTGTGGGAAAAATATTTAGTTTTCTGTACCCAGTCCACTTAATTGTTGGTTTTACTGTGTCCCGGCTCATTCGACGCTGACAGACACACAACAGTAAGAAGTAGACTGAAGATTTGTGAGTAGCTAATTATTTAAACAGAAACAATCGTCAGCGCCTACAAATAGAAAACATCTTCCAATAAATACAAGCAGAGGCAATATCGACCAGACCGCTGTTTCGCAGTATCTTCGGCATCATCCGCCATAGGCGTAGCGCTCAATATGCATATTTTCGTATGTATATTCGGACAGACAGGCCTGTGCAGACAGTGTAGACCCATATGAGACGCCGCATGGCGTCTCATCAGGGTCTACACTGTTTGCTACTCATCCAGCAACCTTTAGACACATCATCGGGTAGTAAATTGCACTTGTTCAAATTTTGGAACGAGGATGGTAAGGAATTTAGGTGTCCAAATACTTAGTGTACATACGTTACGCATATGCGTTTGGAAAAATATTTGCAAAAAAAGAGAGACAACCTGATAGAAAATGATTGCCTGTTTTATCATTGGCTCTTCAAAATGAAACACTTAGCTCCCATTTTGGAAGCAGTGCGGGTCGCGCCATGCGAAAACGTGTCTTCGGGCATATGCGGACAGCGAAGGTCCTGATCACACTGCGCAACCGCGCAGTGTGATCAGTGCCTTCATTGACCGCTAACAGAATACTTGGATACTACAGAATGTATGAATGGAGAACAAATGTCTGGACGACACTTTGCGCATGCGCAGGATGAGCTGCGTAGGCTCATACAAGGAAGAGCTACTATAAGGATCATGCTAACGGGCAAATATTCTCCGTTTGTCGACTTTCTTCTACACAGAATTTCCCGACTGATAATGTAAATGTAGCATCACGTGACCCTCCTTATTCTATCTGAATCCCTTTACTCCCCCACCCCATCCCCCCCACACCACCACCATCCCGTTTCACTTTATATAATTGTGAACTGATGTAGGGAAGTTAGATGTCTGTATTTAAATTGAATGAATTTTATGTTTTATAACTGTGTCTAAAACTGAGAATCTGTTTTGAAAACGTATTTGCCTACGAAACCGCTCACTGAAAAAGGGCGGAACCCAACGTTGCGCGAGAGGTTCCGAATTGTAAGCTTAACGTTTAACCCGCTGAACATAAAAAAAAAAATGCAAACATCATTTCTTTCTTCTTCTTCATTTTTTAAGAAAATAAGACTTGGCATTTCATTCAAGGTCCTACCCTCGGTCCCATCGAATTTGAATGAATGCCGAGCCTTATTTTCCGTGAAAATATATCTGTTGATTTAGTCGTTGCATTTTAGTCTGTATAGGCTTTTCTTAGTTTTTACAGAAACAGGGCTTGACATTCCACGTGAACTGTCTCATATTTCATTCGAACTATCTCATGGCAAATTCAGTTATCACAAATTCGTGCCATTTATCTTATTTATTTTTTCAGAAAATAGGAATTGACAATTCGTGCAAAGTGCTGTCGCATTTCACACGGATTGTCGTCAATAGTTCATTATTTTACTGGAGAATAAGATTCGACAGCTCATGCAAATAACCTGAAATATCAACCCTTACCCAGCGGGCATATGACGTTTATACTACATGCAACATGACGTTGCGTCGACGTTAATACAGCATTGTATTAAAGCTGCGTGTCCGCTGGGTATTCTCTTGGAAAAATAAGATGAAAAAAAAAAAAAAAAAAAAAAACACCAATTATTCGCTGAATTTGCCGTGAACGTGTTAATTGGTATCTGTAGCTAGGCTAGCCTCGAATGTTGCTCATGGAAGATGTAACTAGTAAAAAACCTAATGTATAACAATAACAGCATTCATAAATTCACCTGTACTCTATCTTGCAGGCGTAAAATTTCTCCTCCGACTATGAGATCATCAGAGAATCTTGAAATACAGGAGGATTTTATCTCTGGAATTAGATGGTAAACTGTAAGTAACGTGCATTCCTATTGTTTTAACTCTTTCAACCGGGCAGACCAAAACAGATATCTCTGCAAACTGTGTAGATCTAGATGATACGGCTCGTGACGAGCCGTCTCATCTGGATCAACACTGTTTGCCATTTTGTTTTGGATTTTAGACATAAACCCCAATTTGCATCAGTGGACTCGTTCAAATACAAGGGTGGAAGAGTTCACCTTAGAAACTCAGGGATGAAAGGGTTAAACTTCCCATCTTAACCTTTTCATGTTCATTGGTGTGGGCTCTGTCTCTTCAAAACATTAAATTACAAGCTTTAATGTACCTTACTAACCTTAAATATTGGGAGAAACAGACCTGAACAATTTGTGCACCCAGATCAGACGCCACAGAAATGCCACATCTGATCAGGATCTATACTGTTTGAATTCATCCAGCAGTGTTTTAGATCCATCAGAACGTAAAAAAATGGACTTGTTCAAATTTTAGGACAAGCATGGTATGACAAAATGGTACCCTGATATTAAGGTTAAATATGATATGCTGACTACCGTATTAACAGTATGTATTCGGACAGACAGGCCTGAGCAAACAGTGCAGACCCAGATGAGACGCCGCAGAACGCGGCGTCTCATCAGGGTCTACACTGTTTGCCACTCATCCAGCAATTTTTAGACACAACATCGGGTAGTAGATTGTACTTGTTCAAATATTAGAACAAGTATGGTAAGGCATTTAGGTGTCTGAATACTTAGGTTAAATACGGTAATGATCGCAGAACGAGTAAAAAGACGTACCATGTTTACCCTAAATATTGGGACATCTCAATTCCATGCCATACTTGTCCTAAAATTTGACTAAGTTCATTTTACAACCTAAAGGTGTGTCTACAATATTGCTGGAGGAGTGGGAAATGATGTAGACACGCAATTTGCTCAGGAATGTCCGTCCCAATACTTAGGATTATTACGGTATATCCCAACATGCGAGAGGCAAAAACAAAGCTAAAACTGCGCACCTGCGCAGTCTGGCTAGGACTTTCGTTGTCCCGTCAAAAGATCAGTCAATATTGAAGCATATTGTTGCAAAGCGTATAATCTGATAGGACAGCGCAGAGCGCACAGGGAAAGTGTACTTTTTTAACTTGTTGTGGCCCATTTGTTGTCTGCATACTTACAAATACTTGTTTTGGTTAACATTTTGCACACTGGGTAAAACTTTCAGCTGACGACATTTTGAAATATTTTTTTTCTGATTTTTTCCTAGAAAACAGGATTTGATATTTTGTGCTAATTGTCTCCATAAAATTTCAAAGCCTTTTTTCTGGAAAAACAGGAAAAATATCTTTTTGTCGTCTGCTGAATTTTCCCAGAGCATTGTATTAATACACACACTCTCTCACCGAGGATGTAATTGGAATTTTACACTGTTCGCAACCGCCTCGCCTCCCCCCCCCCCCCCCCCCCCTACACACACACCCTCCCCGCCTCCACCATCTACCCCCACACACATGCACGCAATCATTATTATATTTATTAACTGAACAGTGCGCTCAATGCATTAGCCACCTTTTTCTATAGCACGAAACGACTGAAGTATTGAGGGATAATTGCTGAGGAAAGCTATCTGCAGGTGAATGTGTTCATAACAAAAGATAGAACTGAAGTAAAACAAACGGAATCGTGCCTGCTCCGAACATAAACGTTGGTTAAATCAAAGCCCAGTTAAATGCGTACAAAAGAATAAGAAGAAAAACAAAGATAAAAACATGCAACACAATTCAGTTGTAAACGCCGAACACAAAATTTGCGATTTGCATTTTTTTTATTCAAGTTCATTCAAGCTCTCAGGTATACAAAATCATTCAAACAACCAGAGAGTCCTTAAAACATTTACAGTCATTCAAAGAGATAGTAATGTGCTATAAATTCACAGAAAATCTTGAAAGTACTTAAAACGTAACATATCATGCAATCAGTCAAATCCTGTGGGAGAACGACATATCAGAGTATAAGTATCCTGTCCTTGAACTGCCTGTTTAAATGCGTGTGCCTGGGCACATGCACGTATTATCCCAGCTGGAAGTCTGCTTAAATCTATATCGGACCGTTAGCGATCCGACAGCATTGCTGTCGGGTTGATAACGGTCCGATATAGATTTAAGCAGTGCTGTAGGGCCAATATACATTTAAGGGGAATGCTAGCTGGGTTATATTTATACAATAACTTTTAAACACGTTATGCTTATAAGCACTGAAATAATTCTATGTCCGCATTTAGGAAAAGTATACCTATAGCGCACATGTATTAACTCACCCAGAGTTAACTTTAGATTTCTTTAATGATAAAATGCGTTAAGCATGAAGGATGCCTAATGTTATTACTTCCCTTCGACCATTTGTCCGTTTTTGCAAGGGCTGTCGCATGCGGTGGAGTTTATTGCAATACCTTAATTGCCAAAGGACATTCTTTTCGCTCACTTAAAATATTTTGAGGACAAAGGAATGTGTTTTCTTCCCCCACCCCACGCCCCACCCACCCCCTGTGCATTCGTCATATGTTTAGATTGTCTATACATACTTAGGTTAATGAAGGGCGGGTAAGATGCGGCGCGCCAAGTTTTGACATTTATGTACATGTTCAGTGATTAATTTGTACAGATACAGCCTCCATTTTGGCCAAATTATTTATTTATTTTTTTTTAAATATATTTCCCTTCTACTGTTCTTATATTTCCGTAAGTTTGCTGATGCAAATATTTTAAACAAACGGAATGCATTAAAACCAACACTGTGTAGTGTGTACTTAGGAGCATAACTGAGGAGAAACAGCCACGATCATTCGTAGTATGATCAGAGGATTCGAAGAACGTGGGATCCCATGATCTGTAGTCAGACGCGTTACCGACTGTGCTCTTGAACCCGGCTGCTCAGGACCATAAAGACGCCATGTTGTATCCTTGCGCCCCAACTTCCGCAGAAGAAACAATATTGATTACCCTTGTCCTGCTGAACCCGGATATGCCCTGCCTTTGCAAATAGTGTAGATCCAGATCAGTTGGCTTCTGAAGAAGCCAGCTGATCTGGATCTGCACTGTTTGTCATTCAGTATATGAATTTGTATCAATAATTTAGATTAAGCAATATGACTGGCTGACAATTAGAAATAGGCATGGCACCTTAATTTATTCAGCATGACAAGGGTTAAAACCGACGTTTTCAAATCTGCCATTATATGATATAAAACTGGAATTAACTATTTAAATGAAGGGATCATTATAGAGCCACCAAACGTCAATTACAACTTCAGCATGTTTTGAACAGCTGAGATGGAATAACGATGAAATTATTCCACCTGTTTTAAAGTGGTTCTCTGAGTGGCTTCTTTCAAGGTTATCATCGATATTACTGCAGAAATTCTAACTCCGCTGAGCCTTTTTGTTTTTGCAGTCTTAAGATACTGAATTTATACATCAGCAGACGACATTAAAATGTTTCTTTTTTATGTTTTTATTGCAAGAAAATCGGGCTTGACATTTCGTGCGAATCGCCAAGGCGATTCGCACGAAATGTCAAGCGCAATTTTCCAGAAAAAAAATTAAAAAAGTGTTTATTTTAAAATGTCAACTGTTAATTCCATGATATTTGTACTATTAGCATCTCTCATTTTGTATTTTCCCAGAAGTAAATAAGAATTACCTTATCAATTTGACTGCTTAAGATCCTGCAGCTGCATTTTGTCCATTCAGGAAAAATGGGACAGTCTACCATATGTGAACAGAGAGCGTACAGACCTGTCAAGCATAAATGCGGCCTGGCCGAAGTCTTACCTGTTTGCCATGTATTTCGCAATAACCGTTGAGCCAACAACGATTACACATAGATCAACTCGCGCGCGTCATTAGCTTTGTTACTCTACTTTGTGGCTTATGAGTGAGTCCTTCCATGCTTCAATGCAGTGTTTTGGAGGCTCTGCAGTGCACGATAAAATTGAATGTTACCGTGTTTAACCTTCACCACTCCAAGGGAAAATTCAGCAGACGACAAATTTATAGCAGATTTCTTATTTTTCCCAGAAAATGGGATTTGACATTTCATGCAAATGATCTCCAAAGGGAATCATTTGCATGAAATGCCAAATCCCATTTTCTGGGAGAAATATTTCAAACTGTCGTCCACTCAAAATATTACCCAGAATTTTAGCATTAAACGCATCAAGTGTGTGTTTTTTGCTTCGCTCCTAATTTGAGGTTTCGCTCGCTGACGGTAAATTAGTGATATTTTCTTTTTTGTTTTCCCAAGAAAATAGGCTTCGATATTTCATGCAAGTTATCCCCTAAGGTAAGGAGACAATTTGCATGAAATGTCAGAGTCTATGTTTGTTTGTGTTGAGGTTGTACGGCCCAGTCAACCCAATGGGGTCATGTCGAGCGCGGTCAGTTTACCTAACCACACGTTAACTGGGCAGGCTTAGTCCTCCAAGCGGTTAACCAGTATTGTGCACATTCTTTCGCCAGAAACTGACAACTGCCCTTCTTGAATCAGCGGAAGGGAGAGAATGACCGTAGAAAATATTTCATGATCAATCTCCACGAAAGAATGTTGCCGACCTCGGCGGGGGTCGAACCCGCGACCTCCTGGTCTCCAGTCGGACGCGCATCCAACTGCGCCACCGAGGCCGGCACAGAGTCTATGTACTGGGGAGAATCAAAATTTCGTGTGCTGACATTTATACCCAGCATGCTAAGCATTCAAGATAACAGAAAGACTGGAGGTAATTTTGCACTTCTTCTTCATCTTAAAACCAACCTCACAGCATACCAACAAAATACGGGGTTTACGTCGTTTCGACGTTATCGCAACGCCATAACGTTGCACGCAGTTTACCGCATGATAAAAATTCATGGTTTTACCTGCCATTTTGTAACGAGACAATATTTTTTACTGTTCCGAAAAACAGTATTAGCAAAAACCCTCCTGAATTTATAGACTAATTCGCCTAAAATGTCGGGTTCCGACAGACTGTCCTGCAGAAGTGTTTTCAAGCCAATGTTATATTTGGACATAGATTAAAAACGACGGCGATAAAACCAAGACAATATTTACGCAGATTATGATTCCGATATCCCTGTCATTACGAAAACACGCCTATTCAAACATATAGAAAATTTGAACTCCAAAAACTGAAAATTTTCAGATAAAAACCTCTGATATTTTTTATGTTTCTGCTAAAAACATAGATTGTGGTTACTCGTTAGAACCGCCTCACTGAGGCGGTTCTAACGAGTACCCACAATCTATGTTTTTGAGCAGAAATAAGAAAAATAATGTATATCCCTGTAAACCCCAGTTTTACTATTTAAAAGTGGGGTTTCAGGGGGTCAAAATTATACAGGCATGTTTTCGTGATGTTTAGAAACCTTCAAGTTAAAAGTTCATTCCGACTATTAAAGTCACTGGTTTTATTAGAGGCTCTAGGGAAACAAGAAAGTTGAGAAATATATAGCATAGGATGTAGAACGAGGGACATCACCACCAAAAATAAGGATATTAAGGTCATTCAGCTTGTCAGCTATTGACAAATGTCAGTTCAGAAACGCGCTTCTTTATGAGAGGAATTAGCTTTGCTAAGCTGAAGTTCTTTTAGCTAAATTTCATGTAACGTTTGGCGAAAATAATCATTATCGGTATTAAGTAAGTCATCTATATACAGTCGACTCTCGTTATCTCGAATTCCAAGGGACTCACTGAAATGCTTCGAGATATCCGTATTTCGACATATCAGATTTGCAGAATTGAGAAAGAACTAATTCGATTAACCACATTTAACAAATATATGTGTAATTGGACTCTGCAAGTTAGAGAGATATTGAAAATATTGTGGACAAGAGGAGAAATTGCTCCTTAGGAGCAATTTCTCCTCTTTTCCACAATATTTTTTACATGTTAGATTTTCATGTTTAGGCAGGGAACATATTTTCACTTCGAGATAAGCGGTAATTCGAAATAAGCGAGTTCGAGATAACGAGGTTCGACTGTATAAACGTTTTAATAACATCGAAATTTAAAAAAAAGCCTAATTTTGTACAAAACAGAAACAAATCTGAAATGAAGAGATAGGGCAGTTGTCAGTTTTCTGGCGAAAGAATGTGCACAATACGTGTGATTAGGTACACTGACCGCGCTCGACATGACCCCGTTTGGTTGACTGGGCCGTAGAAGCTCAACTCAAACAAACAAACATACTACTTGTATGAATAATGTAGTACTAAACCGAATAAAAATATTAATAAGAGCGGAACGAGCAGCATTAACTTTCAGACAAGATATCAATTCATGATCCTCTGAAGTGGGATACACAATTTCTTATTACAAGCAAGGTAAAGAGATATTATCTTATAAACCGTCCTTTCAATTAAATCAGTAAATTGTCGTTTTATCAGTTTACGTGGCAGTGTTGTATAAAGTGTAGAAAAATCATATTCGATGTCTTGGGAGGGCTGTGTTCTGTGATTGTGGTCTTCCCTGGGTACCCCCATATTTATATTATTGATAAGCCAGCACACAACAAAACCTGCAATAAGACATACGACCAGCGAAGACTCCGATCAGCCTGCGCATGCGCAGGCTGATCTTAGTCTTTGCTGGTTGTAGATTTTATCGTGTGCTGGGTCATTTTTCTAATTAATAGTTTCATATGTCTTCCCTAAAAATGTGTGTTTTATTACATTTTCAGATGATGTACTATGATCCGTTCTTTCTTTGTACCCGCCATTTTCTTCTTGGCGGAAGTTTCATTCGGAATACTACTCTGTCCACCGGAAGTTGCTCAAGTGTGCAACTGCTACACAGAATACGTCGGAAGCGTTGAAATAGAAGAGAGGAATCACGTGAATTGTTCATCGAGAGGTCTTTATCATGTTCCGATCTTTAACTTTAGACAAGGGACAAAACTTTATCAACTGTCTTTGGCAAATAACACTTTGATTACAATTTCACCAATGATTTTCCCGCGAAAACTAGATATTCAGATATTAGATATTAGTAAAAACCCTATTGGTAATACATTGATAGGGGATTTCTTTGCAGACAGTACGACTAATCTGAAGACTTTAATTGCGCAGGAGATTGGATTGAATCTTAGAAGATCCATATCATTTATTAGAGGTTTGCATTCCCTCGAAGAATTAGACCTTTCTAGAAATCTAGAATATGCCATCCAGAGATTACCAGAATTATTTTATGACAGCGAACTACATTCCTTAAAGAAGTTATCACTATCTCTTTGTAGAATATCGGATATGAGCGAGAATGCATTCCAGGGCCTAAATAATCTTAGAAAACTTGATTTAAGCCTGAACTTCCTTTCAAGGGTGCCGCGTGCTGTTCGTAGCCTGTCTCTACTAAAGAAGTTAAGTCTAAGAGAAAACGATATAACCATAATACATAGAGGTGATTTTGGTGATCTTCACTGTCTAGAGGAACTTGATTTATCTATAAATCTTCTAGGCCAGTTAGAAGCTTTCAGTGATGGTGCTTTCGTCGGGATGGAAAATTCTTTGCGTTCTCTGGCACTTCAAGACTGCCATATGGCTGTAATTCCAACAATGGCACTTTCACAGTTAAAAAAATTAAAGCATTTAGATATATCCCATAATAAGATTTCTTTCATGAACAATCGCTCATTTATTGGTGATTATCATTTAGAAACGCTCGATATAAGCGTTAACCCCTGGCTTATAGACGACGAGATGTTTTATGGCGTTCAAAGCACCTTACGCACTCTCATTATGCAAAGAGTTGGGTTGTCGAAAATGCCAGTTATCCCACTTTTAGCACTTGGTCAGTTACGTCATTTGGATCTCTCCAACA
This sequence comes from Anodontia alba, assembly GCA_964016985.1. Classification (NCBI taxonomy): domain Eukaryota; kingdom Metazoa; phylum Mollusca; class Bivalvia; order Lucinida; family Lucinidae; genus Anodontia; species Anodontia alba. The sequence goes on along the minus strand of OZ024825.1, from coordinate 11,265,585 downwards.
ACAATCTAAGAAGAATCGATAACGATTCACTATCCGGAATACCTGCCCGAAAACTATATTTTAGTGGTAATAAAATTTCGTATATCAGTCCGTATGCATTTTGGCATTACACTTTACCAATCGTACTCGACGTTTCAAAAAACCGTCTACAGTCTGTAGAATTTGTCTTTGACGCGCCAACGTGTACTTTCTATTATCTAAACATTTCCGACAATGGACTCCCGTGCAACTGCGCCGTTGAAAACCTGATCAACTCAAGAAGAGTGAAATATTTAACGGGAAACTGTGAATTGACTGATAGAAAAGTTTATCAATTTAATAACGTGACTTCAGAGCTGGAACAAAGGTGTGGAAAATTGCCTGCTACATTTTGTTTGTGGTGGGTGCCAAGATCATCAAGTGCCAATGAAACCAAGCATATCATGGTTCATGTAATAGTGGTATTGCATTGCATTTTCATTATACTATTACCGTAATTATCCAAATATGCGCGCGCACTTTATACCTTAATACATTTCCAAAATTTTTAGGCGCGCGGATACACTTTCGTGGGAGCCAACTCTGTCAAATTGTTTTCACCTCCCTTCTGAAAAGGGGTTTACTCTAAAAGGAAAGAATTTGCTCCCCTTGGGAGCAAATTCTTTCCTGTTAGAGTAGACCCTTTGGAGCAAATTATATTCTTTTGCCCTTGGGAGCTAGTTCTTTCCTTTGTAGAATAAACCTTTTTAGGACAGATTTGGTTTGTATGAATACAAACTGGATATAATTAAAGTTTACTCCCTTGTAAAAGATGGCATTGACTCTTCCAAGTACCTCAAACCAAATCAAGTCCCCTTAAGTTCATTTTTGTCCACATGTGATTTGTTTAAGGTAAACGGTTACATCTAGAAAAAAAATGCAGCTATTTTGTAGGCTGGGACAACATTTTGCAGATAAGAAGTTGCGTCCTTAGTTTGGAAAAGGGTTGCCAACCCGGCTTACCATCTATTCTTTTTGTGCCCGTTTTGTTGTATTTGTCCGTCCTTCCCTTTAATGTTGGGAACTTGTTTGGTTCTGATTGTATCAGTTCCTCGGTTAACTTATTTACTTTGAAACACTTAATAAATGGGCCCATGCTTTAAAAACAAGAATTTACTACCAGAGGGAATATATTCTAAATCATTTCCTCTGTGAGTAGGACCAATAGCAACAAATATGTCCATGTCAAGAGATATACATGTATCTCTTAAACCTGTATCCTTTCTTCTTAAAAGTGCTCACAGATTGGCAATCAGTGTAGACCCTGATTAAACTGATCCTTAGGGAATTTCGTCCGGGTCTACAATTTTGCTCAGGAATTTTCGAATATTTTATGTTGATACAACATAATTACTGATTTTTACGCTTTATTGTGTATCAGTAAATGCTAGTGAGGGGGGAAATTACTATTTATCAATAATGCAATTATATCATGACACAAGAAAACAAGAGGCATTCTGGGATTAGTCTTCACAAAGATTCTGTTTTACTGGTAGGCTTTTGCTCGCATGTTTTCCCGGTTATTTTACCCAGGTAGTAAATGTTCATCAGACATCAAATTTGCCGCGCTGTGTGAAAATGTACTTTCGGGCACATGCGGACAGCAAAGGCCTTGATCAGACTGCGCATCGGCGCAGTCTGATCGAGGCCTTCGCAGTCCGCAAAAAGAATCATTGGATTATAGAATATTTCAATGCAGAGGAAATGTCTAGGTGAGACGATGACGTAAATCCACACATTTTGCACATACTCGAAGGCTTCTTTTCGCGTGACGCGGTCCCAGTTATGGAACTGACTTGTTTTAAATGTATCCTATTCAAAATATAAATATGGAAATATCCAGATAAATCCACGGAATACAACTATCTCAAGCACCTATAAGGGTTAAAAGCAATTAAACGACAGACGAAAGCAGTACTTAAACCGTTTCGCCTTGTAAACCAAACTAGACACCTTTGCAAAAGAATACAGATCCAGATGAGACAGTCATAACGAGCCGTCTCATCAGGATCTACTCTGTTTACAATACTATATTTGAATTTTAGCTCACACCCCTACTTGAAACAATGGACCTGTCCAAATATAAAGGCAGGAGAGTCCACATCAGAAACGCAGGGCTGAAAGGGTTAATCGAAAACAGAACGAAGATAAGAAGGAACGACGAGAAACTGCAATAGATATACCAGCTTACAAACTAACGCATTTATCCTAAGTATTGTGGCACCTTAACTCCTTGCCAAAATTTGAAACAGTCTATTTTACTACCTCTTGACGTGTCTAGAACAGCGCTGGATGAGTGACAAAAGTGTAGACCCTGATCAGGCGCCGCATTCTGCGGCGTCTGATCTGGGTCTACACTGTTTGCTCAGGCCTGTCTGTCTAAATATTTAGGGTTATGACGGTACTCTATTCAGTGTACATTGAAGTCGTTCAGCCCCTCTCATCCCCCCTCCCACCAAACCCCTCTATTGAAAGCCATCCACATATCTCTTCACCTTCAGTCTTCTAACTATAAACAACAGCAGACACTTATCTTTATTATTTCACAGAAAAATAAAGCTTTTCATAATGCAGATTATTTTGTTTCCTTTGGATCAAAGAGCTCATTCTGGTTACTTTGGAATTCGAATACCGCTTAAGTCAGTGCAAAAGGGCGTATTCAGCCTTGCAAAGTACAATGCTCGTATAAAGAGACTTAATAAAAGCCATCACGAAAACATGCCTATATAATTTTGACCTCCTTAAACCCCACTTTTATATAGTAAAACTGGGGTTTACAGGGGTATACATTATTTTTCTTATTTCTGCTCAAAACCTAGATTGTGGGTACTCGTTAGAACCGCCTCGACGAGGCGGTTCTAACGAATACCCACAATCTAGGTTTTGAGCAGAAATAAGAAAAATATCAGAATTTTTTATCTGAAAATTTTCAGTTTTTGGAGGTAAAATTTTCAGTATATATTTGAATAGGCGTGTTTTCGTAATGAGAGTTTTTTCGTAATGAGAGTTTTTTTTTGTGTGTGTGTATGTTCTTTGATTCAAAAAGACAACATTTTTTTTTTCATTTTACTTCAATGTAGCTGATGTTAAGTGCCGTGTTGTGGCCGTTAAACATCTGCCCGTACTGCACCCTTGTGTAGAATATATTTTATTTCCTTTGGGATCATTGAGACCATTCTTGGTTTAAACATGTATTTTATTTCATTAACTCTTTGTAAAATATACAATCGTACAGGTAATCAATATGAAGATGAAAAAGGATAGGAACGAAAGCAAATATGCTTATATGTTCTTCTCCTTATAAATCATGAAACTGTGACAATAATACCGCAGATATACTAGTTTGATGAGTGGAATGTAAGTGGTGTTGCATTTAACAATTAGGTTGAGGAAAGACAAAAACAGAAATACAGACACCTGAGACTTCTCATAGATTATCCGCCATGCTTTTCATACTAGTAGCTTCCGTGTGATACTGATCTGTGTCAGATTCCATGACAGTAGAGATACATGAGTTCTGCATTGATCAGTATCAGACAATATTTCAAAATCTTAAGACGTTTCTAGAAAGTAAGAAAAAATAAATAACAGTCATCACTGAAAAAGAGCAAATGTTCAAGCCTAAAGGGGGAAAGGAAAAAAGACATTAAGACGTAGACGGGATGCACATACTCGGACTTGGAGAAAGGAACCGGAGACAAGCTATTTGTTAATAATGCCGCACAAAAGATATACTTGAGAGTTTACCCAAACCGCTTAGTGTTGATTATGTGTTTTTGTACCTCTTCGAATATAACTAAACTGGCTTCGTCTGACTGCGAGGCTTCACGGAACAACAAGAGATTCAAGGTTACGTTGTAACGTTGTGACAGTCTAGTAAACAGTGCAATACGATGGCGTGCATAAAGGGGACATTCAAAAAAATAATGGTAAGCATTCTCGATTCTTCCACATTGACAGGGAGGACCCAGCTAACAAAAAATGTTCTTGAAACGTTTCTGCAACGTTTTATTTTGGTTCTGATAACGTTACAGATTTACATTGTACTTACGTTTTTTCAGAAAAGTTTTCTAGAGGTTTTCATAACGTTGTGGTTAAACGTTACAATGCAACCTTCTTACAACCTAGATAGGACGTTGGGCAACTGTTATGGATGTTTACACAAAGGCAAATGATTGTTTAATAACTGCCAAAATTAATACAGCCAAATAAAACAGATGAGAAGGAATAGCGGAAAATCTGTACGTTGTATAACTAAACGTAAGACTGAAAAGAACATGTACTCACCTAACTTTCTTCTTTGTTCAGGCGTGGTTGATTTTCGCGGTAATATTTAGAGCGAAACAAAGGAAATTATTATCTTGCTTAGTTTCGAACTTAACGATATGTTTATCTGCACGTCAGAACCGATCACTTTTAGGTGATTACTATCATAAAAAAACTTGTTGGTGCTGGTTCACAAGAAAATATTGCAATATTTAAATAAATATGAGCAAAAACGAAGCCAAGGAAAATACGAAACTATATAAATTGAGAGATGCAACTGATACAGGTCGCACGTTCTTGGAAATCCCGAAAACGTAGTACAAAACGAAAACGTTTACCATCACAAAAATCAAAAGTTAAATCGAATGTTGGGAAGTTTAATTACATTTGAATACTATTTATTTATTTCCATGTATAATGAAAAGTTTTGCGCTGAGTATATTTTTGCAGGATAATTATTGTCTGTCACCACGTGAAATTTGTTTAAACACCAATCTCGGTCATTCGCCACCAATATACTATAACTGAATGGTTATAACCGAAATAAAGCCTACATATAGTTATAAAAGCTTATATGATTGTCTGCAAAATGTCAGTTCTGAAAGTTCTAACAACGTCTTCACCATGTTAGTTCCGACTAACCCTAAATTCACCTATAAAGAACGTTATAGCGAGGTTCTCGCAATGTTAGGTCCAACAAAAATAGTCTGGAACCTATAGGTAACGTTACAGTAACGTTGTGTGTTAGCTGGGGAGATTCTGATATGTTTTTAAGAAAAAGATCGTTGCTCAAACCACTGCAGTTTGTTTGGAGACGGGTATGAAGGAGTTGACCCCTTCTACTACCGCCATAGTAATACTTTGGGACCCGTTCTCTCCCTCTTTTTAGAAACTGCTTAAATGTATTAACAGTATCAATCTGTCTTCCTTCCGGGGACAAATTATTCCAGTCCGTGACAGGAGAGGGCAAAAAGGAGTTAGAGTATAGAGTTGTTCTCGAGTGTATAGTTTGCAGGTTGGAGTTACGTAAGATTTACCTTGTCGTGTTACCTACATTTTGAGGTACTAGGGCAGATAGATATGTTGGTGTCAAATTGTGTTTCATTTTAAAGAAGAGTCAAAGCTTGTGGTCATTATGTCTTTTCTGAAGAGAATCCCATTTTATCTCCTGGTACAGCAAGTTCAAGGATACCAGGAGGGTAGTGCCAGGGGCTATTCTGGCAGCTTCATGTTGTATCTTTTCTAATTCTTCCTTTTCGTACTGAGCACAATTGTCCCAGACGACGTTTCCGTATTCAAGAATCAGTCTTACGAATGTTGTGTATACAATTTCTAGTTATTTGCGATCTAGCTCATATTTAAGTTTTCTCATTGTGTTGATCCTTGTTCAAACTTTGTCTATGATGTTTTGGATCTGGTGATGCCAGGACCCGTCGTTGGACAAGTATAAGCCAGCTTATGTGGGAGTCAACTTCTTTGATTTGTTGGTTTAGCATGAAAAGAGGTGGATGTGCAGGTTTGTTGATTTTTTTGTGATATATCAAGAGAATCTGTCTTCGGTGGCTGGAAAGTAACTAGCCATTTCTCAGCCCAATCATCAATTTTCATAATCTGAGGTAATGGGTTCAGCAGCAGTGTTGGGATTAGTCACTAAAATATAGAGGCTAGTATCGTCCGCAAAGAGACGAATATTTGAGCCTATATCGTTGACAATGTCATATATAGATGAGAAAGAGTAACGCTCCCAAGACTGAGCCCTGAGGTACTCCAGCTTCGATGTAAGCCAATTCAGAATTTACACCAGGAAAAACAACTCTCTGTCTCCTTAGAGATAAATAATCATTAAACCAGTCAAGCAGAGTATCTTAAACACCGCATGCTTTAAGTGTATGTAAAAGTAGTGCATGCCAGACACGATCAAAGGCCTTTTTGATATCGCAAAAGACAACCCTTATTTCTTTCCCGTCATCCAATGCCCCGCAAAATGTATTGTAGAGAAAGGTAAGCTGATTAACAGTTGAATCACCCGGGATAAATCCAGATTGTAAGGGAGTAAGAATTTTATTGATGCGTAGATGATTAAAGAGATGTTTGAACACAAGACATTCGAAGACTTTTGACTCGGCATTCAGAAGAGATACCGGTCTGTAGCTCGTTAAGAGGGATAGGTCAGCCTTTTTTGGGAATGGGAGAAAGGTTAGCATCTTTCCATGGGGTTGGAAAAGTACCAAGATTTAGGGAATAAGTGAAAAATGAGCAAAGAGGTTCAGATATTTCTGTTGCAAGTTCCTTGAGAACTTTATTGTTCAAACTATTTGGACCTGAGGCTTTGTCATCAGCTAGGGACTATAATACTGATTCGACTTTGTCTGGAGTTATGTCTAATCTATGTTAACCTGATGCAATGACATATGGTGTAATATTTGTTAGTACGGTGTTTTCGTCATTAAGAATAGTATGTTCACAGAAAACTTCATTAAAGAGATTGGCTTGTTCCTGTTCCTCAGTATATATTCTTGCATTGTGAACAAGTGGTGGTATTGTTGACTTTAAGGTGGGTGCAATGAAAGATTTTAATATGGACCACCAGCTGCGTGATGAAAGCGTATCTGATTTAAGCTTGTTGGCAATTTTGTCAGTGAGACCTTGTTTAGACTGTCTGATCATTGAAGTTACTTTATTGAGTAATATTTTGATTTTTCCCAGTTAGCAACCGAATCTTTATGCTTTTCTTTTCTATAAGCTCGTTTACGTTTTCTTATGTAACTTTTGATATGGGAGGTCAACCAGGGCGGATCTATAGGCCTTACTCTGTTAGGTATGCATTCCTTTGCTATGGATAAAATATGGGTCGTTAAGTCTGTAGCATAAATGTCTAGATTTTCATGACGCAAAGCACTCCAGTCTGTCCCAGAAGTTTTAGCTCGAAGAAGATGGAAATCTCCTCGGCCATAGTTCCAAATTTGTCGGATGTATGATTTAGTCTTAGGTTTTGAAAATTTTAGAAGTTCAAAAACTGGGCGACGATACCGCAAATCCTGTTCCAGAAAAGGATCAATGAGGATGAGGTCTCGGTATAATGTGTAGGTTCAGATATTGATTGGTGCAGTGAGAATTCAGAACAAAGCGTACCTTTCGTGCTGTGTTGTTTGCGAGCATATTTATGTTGAAGTCGTCGGTAACGACAATATTATTGTATCACGTATCAAGAGAAAGATTCATTGAGGTTTCAATTGACGAAAAGTATTCTAAGTTTGCATTAGGTGGTCTATAGAAAAAAAAGGTAAAAGAAGCCCAGGGAGTGCCACAACCACAAACCGCAGCCCCTCCCAGACCCCAAGAGGAAGAGGAAACCGACAAATCCAAACAAGCACAAATCGAACAAACGTACGAAAAGCACCAAGATTATCTCTCTCTTCCCCAAGTGAGGTAATCGCAATTCTAAAAGGACTGAAAAACACAAGAACAAAATGACACACGGAAAGACATACAACAAATCGCCTCGTAGAATAAACCACAAAGCAACAAAGAGTAAGACTAACACCGGGACCACCGCCTTAGAACGGTCAGTAGGGGTTTAAAGCACTTTTACAGCTAGCTAACTTCACCCTGGGTCCCAATGCTACTCATAATACAGAAACACATAAAAATTTGGTTCGCATAAAGGCTCCCAACTCAGTCAATGCATCAAAGCGAAAACATAAAAATCAAATTAATCACTATAATAAACAAAGACGAGTACTCATGGCTAATTCTAGTGTATGCCAGAGTAAATGAAAACCAATAGTATAGAAGACCCCAAATAGAACGTGCTTGTGTTTGTTAGTGATTTCAATCCATATACACTCGACGTTCCTGGGCTACAAGTCACGTCTGCGGTGATAATTGATGCCTCCTTTCACATACAGAAGAACACCCCGTGCCTATCAGTTTGTTTATCTTTGCGTTCGGGAGGACTGTGTGCGTGAAAAGTGACTTCATCTGTGTCAGTACCCGGATGTAGCCAGGTTTGGGTTAGTGCTATTACAGCAAAAGCATACAGTTCCGCTTGTATTATGTTAAACTTTGGCAGTAAGCTTTGAACGTTATAATGTATGAAAGCTAAATGGTGATTTTGGTTAACCAAGTGACAATGCAAAGACAAATGAAAATATTCCTTATGCGTGCAGTTAGACAGACATTCTTCTGGTTCGTTTTCCCGAGTGTTATCCGTTGTAGGTTTTGGTTTACAGTTTGACTGGCTAGAAATCCGCTACAAGTTATGATCCATAACACTGAAAAGGCATGTTGCATGTGAAAGTGAAAATGTAATAATAGTATGCTTTTAGGTTACAGTTGTCGTCCAGAATAAAAACAATTCAGTCGACGTCATGCCAAGGTTGTAGTGATACAATAGAGCCTCAGAATCTCCGCCCCGAGATTGTGCACACAGTTTCACAGTTAGACAGAAAGATAATTAAAACTAGACAAGAAAACCAGACAAGAAAACCTTACATATATCAGTGAGAAGAGGAAGAACATTTGAGAGAAGGAAATCGTGATCGTAAAAAACGATGTTGCTAGTTATGATTTTAGCTGAAATAGATAAGTACCACAGAAAAATGGATTGCTTCAATTAAAACGTGTAGGTTATATTAATAGTAAATATAGTTTGTGAAATCTCTACCACTACCTCAAAAAGACGGACTCAGTAACCATTTTAACAAGATTCAATAAATGATAAATGATAACGAGCAAAGCTCGCGACGCGCTTCGCGCGTCGCGAACGAAGTGAGCTCTACGGTAGACAATATGATTAAGGAAAAGTAAAATACAACGATATATACTTTCAGCAGAAATCGCTCTGACCAATTTTTCTTCCCGTTTTCTTCCCGGAAGTTGTCAACGGAAGTTGACAGGACTGAAGCGGACTTGATACTAATAAGCGTCACGAAGTGACAAGAAACGAGTGTCAATAAGTGTCACGAACATTTTTTTTTATATACTGATAATCATTCTTTAATGATGCTGTGAAGGACTTTTAAAGAGACTACAGATAAGTCTGTGCTGTGTTCGCATTTAGGCTAAGCCTATTTTCATATTAGCGAGCACAGCTCGCGACGCGCGAAGCGCGTCGCGAACGAAGTTAACTCTACGGTAGAAAATATGATCAAGGAAAAGTAACAAACAACAATATATACTTTCAGCAGAAATCGCTCTGACCAATTTTCAGCCGTTTTCTTCCCGGAAGTTGGCAGAACTATTAAAAAAATTTGGATCTCACTAATACGCGTCACGAAGTGACAAGAAACGTGTGCGAATGTCACGAACATATTTTGCTTATTATTTTTATTATTTATTATTGATTTACATACATTTTTTATACACTGATATTCATTCTTTAATGATGCTGTGAAGGACTTTTGAAGAGACTACTACAGATAGGTTTATGCTGTGCTCGCATTTAGGCTAAGCCTATTTTCATATTACAATACTGTACAATATAAAATGAAAGATACATTGTTTTAGATCGATCGAAAAAGAAATAACCAGGAAACATGCAAAGAAGAAAGGTCAAAGAAACATAACTATATTTAACCTCTACTCTGTCGATATATTCTATTACGTCCCTTGAATGCCATGTAACCATGGAGAATACTTTTTTAAAGCGCCAGTCTAGAATCGAAAGACAACTGAATGAAGACATGCATTATCGATCGTAATCAAATAACATAGTGTCAAACATGTAAATAAAATGTTCAGTCATTTTGATCATCAAAACGTATTAAATGTAGTTACCAACATAGAATGTGACAATTATATTTTAATTATACCAAAAGATTGGCAAAAACCTGCAAATATCGAGTATGAAGATTACTGTTTGTGCCCTGTCTGAAAACCCGTTTCTGTATGTGTGCCATCAGATGAGAAGACGACCGTTATTATCTATTTCAGAAACGAATCAGTAATTTGAGGCCTTGTATACAAAAGTCTCAATAAATATATTGTCCTAACAGAGAGCTATACATGGACTGATCCGATAGGTGCACAGGCTGGTCTACACATGTACTGTTCGCATATATCATGAAGCGGGTTCTCCCATGTCATGGCGCATACATTTGTATGCATTTCCAGCAATACAACCATATACCGCAAGTTGAAATCGCAAGCCGAAAATCCCAGCAGAACACGGCATACGCCCGACCCAGCTAGCATTCTAATTTAATCTACATCGGGCCGCCATCGGCCCGTCAGCTACCCTGACGGGCCGATGACGGCCCGATATAGATTTACGTAGAATGCTGACTGGGGAGGTCAGGCGGTCATCCAAGTCAGGGCAGTCCATAATTTATTTGAGATTTTAATATTAAAGCGTTCTCGAGGTGACCTGACTCCGATAACAAACTGTGACAGGCTGCAGCCAAGAATGTAGGATGGTCCAACTGCTTTGCATTTAGTAATTAACTTATTGTAGTCGGGTGACCCGTAAAAGGGTAATTGGCAAACAGTGCAGACCAAGATTCGAGAACGCGGCGTCTGATCAGGGTGTCCACTGTTTGCAAATAGTTTAGCCATTTTCCTCTAGGAATATGTAAATCTCACAGCCGGACGTACATAAAATTGAAATTGGATTCTTCCAATATATAGTGTGGGAGGGTCTATTCAGTATACAATGAGTTAAGTGTTCGTACTCTTATTCCGATCAAAACGTACATGAACTAAACTTCTTTTTTATCACAAAAAACACGGTCAATCGCCTTTATACTTCTACTACGATACAATGACGAGTAGTAAAACCGTTAACCCTTAAAGCGCCAAGAAAACCTGCACCTGAAAATGTCGTCTGTTTATGTCGTCTGCTGAATATTCTTGCAAACTTTTAAAACCTATTTTTGCATACCGGCAAACAGTTTGGACCCAGATCAGACTGCTAGAGGAGCAGTCTGAACTGGGTCCACACTGTTTGCAAAAATGACTTTTAAAATCACAAGCAGATGACAAAGCAGACGACGATTGTTGTGATTGGCGCTTTAAGGGTTAAACAGTATTCAACTCATTCAAGCGTAGTAATATATCCCGCGAGTTTCATGTTTGCACTATACTCACTGTAATTATTAATGTTTCACTGAATAATAAGGCCAACGAGAAATTAAGCGGCACCACTACCAGCAACAGCAGCGGGTAAGTCTGATATTGAATTGATTCATCGAACAACGTCTGCACCATCGTCGTTGGTAATTTTAATTAGTATAGTTCCGTCTGTAAACCAAGAACTTTTCAGCTGACCGGACTTAACTCCGCGGCGCGCTTCAAAGAGAAGCTTACTGCGGATTTTGGTCAGATCCTCATTGGTGAATACGCCCTTGTAGCCTTCATCACGAAAACAAGCCTATTCAAATATACTGAAAATCTCACCGCCAAAAACTGAAAATTTTCAGATAAAAAATCTGATATTTTTTCCATATTTCTGCTCAAAACATAGATTGTGGGTACTCGTTAGAACCGCCTCGCCGAGGCGGTTCTAACGAATACCCACAATCTATGTTTTCGAGCAGAAATAAAAAAAATAATGTATACCCCTGTAAACCCCACTATATAAAAGTAGGGTTTAAGGGGGTCAAAATTATATAGGCATGTTTTCGTGATGTTTGTCCTTGCTTTGAGTTCTGGCCTTATAGAACATACTGCGCACTCTTTAAGAGACGACTTTAACAATAATGTCTCGAGGTTTAGTCCGCGGTACTCCTTCAGTCCCAGGCTTGCCCAGACGGTGACTTCTGTCTATGTCCCGCAGGTCGATGTTGACGTCGATAGCCTCCGCTGTGTCGAAAAGAATGTTATCGGTGTTCTCCCTGTCGGTCTCCTCCAAGCCGGAAATACGCAGGCAGTTCCGCCGACTATACTGCTCGGCGGCATCAGCAGCGGATTCAAGAGTTTTCACGCGTTTCTGAAGCTCGCTGTTTTCTTTTTTCATATCGGTGTTTTGCTTTTTAAGTTCGTTGTTTCGTTGCGAGAGGTTTTTAAGTTGCTCATTCAACCCATCGAGTACACCGCTGACAATCATCGTGACAAGGTCGGAGATCTGGCTCTGGAACAAATCCTTAGCGACCTGTGTGATCTGCGGTTGAAACGTGATGTACATGAAATCTGCTATCTTCTCAAGCTGATCCTCAGACAGGGACGACTGGTTCACGAACAATTTCCTCGGGTGTTTCGCTACCGGAGTCAGGTATGGCTACTGGAGGGTCGGTTGCAGTGAGTGGTGATTTCCTCGGGTGTTTCTCTACCGGAGTCAGGTATGGCTACTGGAGGGTCGGTTGCAGTGAGTGGTTATCACCACTCACTGCAACCGACCCTCCAGTAGCCATACCTGATGCCGGTAGCGAAACACCCGAGGGAAATGTCCGTGAACCAGTCGCACCTGTTTGTTAATAATTTGTTCTTCTTTGTCTCGGTTGAATCCTCTGGGGAAGAAAGTTCTCGCTTCTTTGGGTTCGCAGCACTTGGAGTTGAAAAGCTCATATTATGACGCAAAACGAAATAATCAGATATTCATATGTACTTTACTTTTTCTGTGCAGTATACATTTTGTTCCGTTTAGCGTGACTCCTCTATAGTACTATAGTGTTTTGATTCCAATTATACGCTCGTGCAATTATATTAAGTATGCAATTGTAGACAAGTTCAATGGCCATGAGTTAAAAACATTGATATAAGGCAAAGAGATACCATTTTTGATCCTAAATTCCAGGGACCATGATAATAATCTGAATCACACAATTACATATATATATATATATATATATATATATATATATATATATATATATATATATATATATATATATATATATATATATATATATATATATATATATATATATATATATATCATCAGTTTTTTTAACCAAAAATTCCGAGAGAAGTAAAATCAGATCAGACGGCCATATATGTCACGTTCTGCAGCGTTTGATCAGGATCGACACTGTTTACTCTCGCCTTTCTGTCACAATACCTAGGGTTATTTTGGCATTTTCTGTGAAAAATAGTAAAAGTCACTTATACGTAAGTTTATGATTTAGACTGCAGGGCCCAGTGGTTCAAAACTAACGATGTCGTTAGTTAACGATTCGTTAAAATTTACATCGAGTGATATACAAATATGTTGGAATTTTTTACTGAAAAAATGTAAGTAGCTACTCACATTTTTTCAGCAAAATATATCAGAATATTGTATATTGAATCTGCAAAAACAGTTAACGAAATGACCCTTAACGAGCTCGTTAAGCTAACGACGCTTTGAACAACTGGGCCCTGGGCGCTAAAATTTAAAATGTACGGAACACGTAATAGCCCGAACTTGTCCCACAATTATGAGCGAGTCCCTTTGACTGCCTTGGGATGTGACTGAACAACAAATGCATGTCTTTACCGATAATGTTTTTAGGTTTTACGGCCCAGTTAACCCATGGGGTCATGTCGAGCGCGGTCAGTTTACCTAACCACACGTTTACTGGGCAGGCTTAGTCCTTTAAGCGGTTAACCAGTATTGTGCGCATTCTTTCGCCAGAAACTGACATTGCCCTTCTTGACTCAGTGGAAGGGAGAGAATGACCGTAGAAATTATTTTATGATCAATCTCCACGAAAGAATGTTGCCGACCTCGGTGGGGGTTGAACCCGCGACCTCCTGGTATCCAGGCGGACGGCGCATCCAACTGAGCCACCGAGGTCGGCTATCTCTTTACCGATAAAGACTTTCAGAAACTCGTGTATAAAAATATGCAGGCTTGGATTGAATCACTTTAAAGACCACTACCTACACGAAACTTCAATTTTCGAAGAAAGCTCATCTGTCTGCAGTCAATGAAACGCTATATAATTCAAGAATGACAGAGATTACGCACCTCTTCCATTACCAGAACCAACCAGTTTTGTGCACATCTTCATAAATATGCATGTTGGCTTAAGTTTCACTCATTACATCACGAAAACATGCCTATATAATTTTGACCCCCTTAAACCCCACTTTTATATAGTAAAACTGGGGTAAACAGGGGTATACATTATTTTTCTTATTTCTGCTCAAAAACATAGATTGTGGGTACTCGTTAGAACCGCCTTGCCGAGGCGGTTCTAACGAGTACCCACAATCTATGTTTTGAGCAGAAATATGAAAATTATCAGAATTTTTCATCTGAAAATTTTCATTTTTTGGTGGTAAAAATTTCAGTATATTTGAATAGGTATGTTTTCGTAATGAAAATGTAGAATTATGTCAAAATACATACGCCATTGTTGTTGATACATCAATAACTGACAGGGCCCAGTTGTTCAAAGCGTCGTTAGCTTAACGAGCTCGTTAAGGGTCATTTCGTTAACTGTTTTAGCGGATTCAATATACAGTATTCTGATATTTTTTGCTGAAAAAAAAAATGTGAGTAGCTTTTGCACTGCAAAAGCTACTCACATTTTTTCAGCAAAAAATTTCAGCATATTTGCGTATCACTCGATGTAAATTTTAACGAATCGTTAACTAACGACGTCGTTAGCTTTGAACAACTGGGCCCAGGAATTTATTAGCCATTAGTAAACAAGGAGTACAATGACTATCTAATTTCGTCACGCACAGTTATAGACTCGTATTTCAAAATTGAATGAGGAAGTTTAGGACTATTATAGACACATTGACGTCAGTTTCTTTTGTGCCTAATAAGCAGGATATTTCCAGTTCCCAGCGGGCACGCAATGTTAAGATAACGTCGCATCAACATCGATGCAACGATATGACGTTTGTGAATGTGCATTTGTCACACATACGAATACGTAACAGATGTGTTACATATGCGTACAATTGTACACATACGTAACAGTTACATATGTGTATGAGAGTTACATGTCGAATTTAACACGTGTGCCAACAATACGAAACTTTCACGTCTTATAAAATTGCAAAGAAAAATCGATACAGTTAGATTGTGTAGACCGGACGTGGCGACTGATCAAGATCTACACTGCTTGCCACTCAAATTGTCCCATATCACTCTGAACGGTGTAAAGCCTGATCAGATGTTATAATTGCAATATGACGACTTATCATCACGAAAACACGCCTATATACATTTGACCCCCTTAAACCCCACTTTTATGTAGTAAAACTTGGGTTTACAGGGGTGTACATTATTTTTCTTATTTCTGCTCAAAACATAGATTGTGGGTACTCGTTAGAACTGCCTCGTCGAGGCGGTTCTAACGAGTATCCACATTATATGTTTTGAGTAGAAATATGAAAAAAAAAATCAGAATTTTTATCTGAAAACTTTCAGTTTTTGGTGGCAAAATTTTCAATATATTTGAATAGGCGTGTTTTCGTAATGATCTTGGTCTACACTGATCTCATGCTACTAGGGATGTTTTTGTTTTCATAACACGGCTCATATATGAGCGTATGTACGTTTATAGCAGATTTCCATTGTCAGAACAAAAGATAATGTCGGGGAAAGTGTACCAATAAATATTGTAGGATTGACCACTTTGCTTACCTCTTTAAAGGGCTCCATACTCCTCAAAAGTAGACATTTTATTATAAACAAGGTTTAATAAATTCATATATGGTATTAATACAATCATAAAATGTGGCCTGTAAAATTTCAGAAAGTCTCTGGTTCTTGAACTGGATCAAAAATAAAATAATTTTTATTGTATCTCTGAATTAATGTTGCCAACATTAATTCAGAGGCACGATAAAAATCATTTCATTTCTGTTGCAACATTAATTCAGAGATACGATAAAAAATGTGCCACCTGACAGCCTGTAAAATTTCAGAAAATCTCTGGTGCTTGAACTGGATAAAAAATTAAATAATTTTTTATTGTATCTCTGAATTAATGTTGCCAACATTAATTCAGAGACACGATAAAAATCATTTCATTTTTGATGCAACATTAATTCAGAGGTACGATAAAAAATCACTTCATTTTTTATTCAGTTTCATATGGTTGGCGCTTGATTATTGCTGCCTGTGGTTAGGCCCACGTTTTCCAACTTGTGGTTTTCTGTTGCTGTTGTTTCCGATTGCCAATTAACTCTATACTTCGACTCATCACGTAAACATGCCTATATAATTATGACCCCCACTTAAACCCCACTTTTATATAGTAATACTGGGCTTTACAGGTGTATACATTATTTTTCTTATTTTGCTAAAAAAAAAGTAGATTGTGAGTACCCGTTAGAACCGCCTTGCCGAGGCGGTTCTAACGAGTACCCACAATCTATGTTTTGAGGAGGAATATGAAAAATATCAGAATTATTTTTATCTGAAATTTGCCTTTTTTTGGTTGTAAAATTTTCAATATATTTGAATAGGCGTGTTTTCGTAATGCACTGCAGTCTTCTGATCATTTGTATTTCAGTGTAATATTTCACCGATGAGATAAAGGACCTCACGCGAACCAAACATATATACGTGGCAAAAAAAAGTTAGAAATATTTTTATTCTTGTGTGAAATGTATAACGGGTGTTAATCCAATCTATTATATTATGGTGTAATAATAAAGTTTATTCAATAACAATAAATTTTGTAGAACTCAAATCAGTTCACTCTCTTGTACAGAAAAAAACATGCACAATACAATAGTAGGGTTGAGTGAAAAATGTCACAAATACACAATGCTCAATTTTCACCGGTGAGCTTTGCCAAAGACGTATGAAATCATGTATTATTTACGTCCTTGGCTTTGCTCATCACCTGAATGTGAGCGCGCAGTCTGATCAGAGTCTTCGTTGATTGCACGTGCCTTTTACAGCCACCAAGCTGTCCAAAGAGGGATGAATAGAAACCTTTGCAATATTGGGTTGGTGTACAGGCTGATCTGAGGGATTGCTGGTTGCACATGTCTTATTGTAGGTTTTGTCGTGTTATTTTGAACTGCGTCGGTATTAAGGGCGAGGGATTGATCGTGTAAAACAAGCTTAAGCCCTCCTCCCCATCCCCTCCCCTGCTAGTGTTTGTTTGTGCTGACCGTTACAAGGTGGTTCTTCTATTACAATTCTTCTTTGTGTGTCGGTTATTGCAATTGTTGTGTCTTTGTTATTGTTTCTTCTTCATGTCTTCTACTTTCGGTACCTGGATGGATTGTTTAGAATCGATCTATAGTATACCAACGTCAGAATTTCTTTAAGGTAGTCGTCCACGTGATTATCATTGACCAATTCAATAAAACCGCGCATAAGACGAAATCAGGCAAAGGTTAGTTCTAATCGCTGTGACGTCAGAGTGCTGTTTATAGAGGTTTATTTGTAGAACCTGGACTAAGACATTTGGGACATTGGCAAACAGTACACACCCAGATCAAACGCCGCAAAAGGTGGCGTCTGATCAGTGTCTGCATTGTTTGCCAAATTTACAGGGAGATAAGGGTTAAATGAAACAATCTTAAGTTCCCGTTCAGGACCATTTTCCCAGTCTACACTGAGACAATCGACTCACCAGTGCTATAAGAGCTTTGATTTTTGATTGTGGCCTTCCCTTGGTAACTAGATTATATTTTGATATTCCATTTTCAAATTGAATATGGAATGTCAAAATCTATTTATTTGGCAAAATAAGTAACATACCATCAAATTGTCGTCTGCTCAACTTGCCTTGAGAGCACTTAAGATTAATTTATTTCACGGAAAAAACTGGGGAAATATATTTCAATAATAAAATATCAACTTCCTAGATGTAAATTCCTGACCGAGTTCCCCATTCAAGCATAAAAATAAAAATAACATGATACTCGATTGTTATCCTCAAACACGGCTGACAGTCACGTTAGGCAAAATCAAACGTTATGCAAAGAAAATCCTTTCATGACTTACGGGAAGTAAATATGTCAGCAAACAGGCAGCTGCTCTCACGTTTTAGTGAAAAGCTGGAGTTAACAATATTTTAATATAATTCTGACTTACGGGAAAGGCTACCCCTTACGGACCAATTAAATCTTACGAGATAAGCATAAGGACGTACGGACATAAATAAAAACCTATATACACATTGACATGCTTCGTGTGCCCGAGGTATAAAGATCTAGATAGACATTTAACTTCACGACTTGTAAGGGGTAAGTGATCCATAAAGGTAGCCTTTCCCGTAAGTCATAGTTATATCAAAATATTACTATGTCTAGCTTTCGTTAGAGTCTGGTAACAACGTGCTATTATCTTAAGTTTATCACTCTGACAAACTTGATTGTCGTTGATTTACTAAAAGTTCAAAAAATGCGTGTCAGTCATCATCAAAATAGAAATTGTCGACCCCATTCATCCGGGACAAACCGCACAAAACTCGGATACTTGTCCTTCAGTGCTCATATCTGTTTCATTTGGTGTGCAAATTAAAGTTGTTGGGAATAGTACTGTCCGATTTTCGAAATTCTATCCACAAAAGTGACAAACAATTAAAAAGAACAGAGTAGTTACCTACTTGTTGACACATTTACTTTCCGTAAGTCATGGCCT
Source organism: Anodontia alba (assembly GCA_964016985.1). Lineage (NCBI taxonomy): Eukaryota > Metazoa > Mollusca > Bivalvia > Lucinida > Lucinidae > Anodontia > Anodontia alba. The sequence goes on along the minus strand of OZ024825.1, from coordinate 11,246,816 downwards.
GTAGATCCCGCGAGGATTTTCTTTGTATAACTTTTGATTATACCTTACGCGACTACCAGCCGTGTCAAAATTAGTGGCATCCAGGCGAAAACATGTTGAAAACATATTAGAGACGCAACGTAAGAAAACGTACCCCCTGATACTCGCGCAGTCTGATCTGAGTGCGTTGTCCGCTTGAAGAAAAAATGCATCATTGGCTATGCAAAATGCGCCCAGTGAAGATTCTGATCAGACTGCGCGCATGCGCAGTCTGATCTGAATATTCGCTGGGCACACATGTCCGAAAATACGTTTTCTGACGTTGCGGGTCATAATGATCGTACCTTGAATTACACAAAGCTTAGGTCACCTTACTCCATACTGTACTTGTCAAAACAACTAAAGAAATATTTCGATGACAGAGCACCTCTTGATGTGTCACAAACTGCTGAATCAGTGGCAAACAGCATAGACACTGATCAGATGCCGGTTTCTGTGATGTAAGTCTGTACTGTTTGCGCAGGTCTATCGGTCGCAATAATTAGGATACATACGTAAGCTTTTTTTCAACAATATTTATAATTGTGGAGATCGAAAAATAGAACAGCAGATATCCAGGAATAGCCAGCCAGCCACTCCCACAGAGCATGGCTTACCAGTGACACCAAGAGAAAGAAGTCTCTACTTCACTTTTTTGAGATTCCCATTTTCTATCTGAAATGTGTTTCCAAATGCAACTTTTTAGATTTTTAATTTAGAAGTAAAGCAATGTCCTCTAACTCATCACTGAAACATCACAGTTAAACATGAGTGAAACAGCACAGCGAAACACATAATCATATACACTATGATGAAACAAAATCAAAGGGTTCAACGGCGATCTGAAGCCAGAAAACAAGAAAACCAAAAAACTACAAGAGTACGACGATGAACCCGATTACAGGCAAGTCAAAAGTACGGAAGAAAGTCAAAGTACAGAGAATTGCTAAGTATGGATGAATAATAGGCAGCAGGTAAAATGTTATCCGAAGTATAAAAAATGGAGGAGGCCAGGAAAGACCACAATTACGGTCAAGGAACGCAAACCTTCTAAGGCACTGGATACAGGTTTTGTGATATGAAATAACAACAAATGAGCCATCTCATGACAAAATGGCATGTGCGCCCAGCGAAGACTCAGATCAGCCTGGGCATCCGCCCAGTCTGATCAGAGCCTCCGCTGTCAGCATGAAGAAAGATTAGGTCCTTAGCTACTCATTGAGAGCACAGCGAAGGCTCTGATCAGACTGGGCGGATGCCTAGGCTGATCTGAGACTTCACTGGGCGCATATCAATTTTCATTACGAAAACACGCTTATTCAAATATCTAGAAAATTTCACCTCCAAAAACTAAATATTTTCAGCTAAAAATTCTGATATTTTTCATATTTCTGTTTAAAACATAGATTGTGGTACTCGTTAGAACCGCCTGAACGAGGCGGTTTTAACGAGTACCCACAATCTATGTTTTTGAGCAGAAATATGAAAAATAATGTATACCCCTGTAAACCCAAGTTTCACTATATAAAAGGGGGTCAAAGTTATATAGGTATGTTTCGTGATGGTTGGTTTTGTCATTGGGTGGCTAATATAAATGTAAGTGAAGACATCAAAAAAATGCCACAATCACAAAGCAGTCCCACCCAGAGGCACTGAAAGAAAAAGAGTTGAAGAACACGTAATGACAAAACAAATACTACACATGAAACCGCCGACTTGCGAGCAAAGAACTGCAACAGAGGAACCGCCTTGGAACGGTCAGTAGAAAAAAACTACCGGGGATTTGGGCTTAAACTAGTTTTACTCGCACGGAACCTCGCCCTTAATTCTGATACAGGTTCAGATTACAAACATATGCCCGGACATAGGGTTCTCTATCTCATTAGTGAATCATCACATTGAAGCACATATAATCATAAAAACTATGATGACACAAAACAACCATGATGACACAAAACAATCATGATGACACAAAACAACCATGATGACACAAAACAACCATGATGACACAAAACAACTATGATGACACAAAACAACTATGATGACACAAAACAAGGGGCTCAACATCACGAAAACATACCAAAATAATTTTGACCTCCTTAAACCCCACTTTTATATAGTAAAACTGGGGTTTACAGGGGTATATATTATTATTATTCTTTCTGCTCAAAACATAGATTGTGGGTTCTCGTTAGAACCGCCTCATCGAGGCGGTTCTAACGAGTACCACAATCTATGTTTTGAGCAGAAATATGAAAAATAGCAGAATTTTTTATCTGAAAAATTTCAGTTTTTGGTGATGAAATTTTCAGTATATTTAAATAGGCATGTTTTCGTAATGATGGCGATCTGAAGTCAGAACACAAGACCACAATCAAGACTACGATGGATAGGACTACAGACATTGATAGCCAGGCACCAACTTTCTGGAACAGATTGAGTAGGGAGCCGTCATTTAGCCTGATGATCGACTCACCGTTGTGCAATTAAAGAGGGAAGCAAAGATTTCAACCATATTAAATTGGGTTAACAACCATGCATGTAGTTTGCCTCTCTTTGTAGCGAGTAACAGTTTTGCCAACAAAGTTTTTGAAATTAATAAAACTGTCATCATAAAGTTCAGACTGCAGAAGTGTTATTCAATCCGCATTATATTTGGACATTAATTCAGAAAGACGACGATAAGATTTAGTTTAAGAAAGCGGTACCCTTGATTAAGAAGTTTAGCAGTTAAAATTTTATTTCGATTATTAAAGTCACTGACTTTACATCGTGAAATACGTAGAGGAGGCATTACAGAAATAAGTCTTACCGTCAGAAAAGGTTCCTTTGGACATGTTCGCCCAGCGAAGATTCAGATCAGACTGCGCGTTCGCGCAGTCTGATCAGAATCCTCACTGCGCGCATTTTGGATAGCAAAGGATGCGAAGGTGGATTTGAGTCTTAGTATGCATGTTTTTATTTGACTCACGGCCCTACTTACAAAACTAATGTTTTGGCATCTATATATGTAGAACAAACTTTTATGTTCAATGTAATATCTAACGTGTATTATTATAAAAACTTCTAATGGTTCGTGTTTGTTATTTGTATATTAAGTATTGTTAAATATATATTAATATGTATCCAAAGATATTGCAACAACTTGATATGCATGGTTTCGCAGGTAGAAAATGTCTATGTTGCTAATATCCTAAAGCTGAAACTTCTAGTTGCAAAAAATCATTTTTGAAGTGTTGTAATGTTCGTTTTACCCCCTTGCAAGAACAAAGTAGGACCCTCATGCGAATTGTTGCTGGAGTATTTTAGGATTAGAGTTCGTGTTTGGTGTAAACGTTGTTACTGGTACACTTTCACCGACATTATCTTTTGTTCTGACAATGGAAATCTGCTATAAACGTACATACGCTCATATATGAGCCGTGTCGTGAAAACAAAAACATCCCTAGTAACATGAGATCAGTGTAGACCAAGATTAGTCGTCATATTGCAATTATAACATCTGATCAGGCTTTACACCATTCAATGTGATATGGGACAATTTGAGAGCCAAACAGGGTAGATCCTGATCAGTTGCCACGTCCGGTCTACACAATCTAACTGTGTCGATTTTCCTTTGCAATTTTATAAGATGTGAAGATTTTGTATTGTTGGCACACGTGTTAAATTCGACATGTAACACTCATACACATATAACTGTTACGTATACGTTGTACGCATATGTAACACATCTGTTACGTATTCGTATGTGTGACATATGCGCACTCACAGCGGTACTATACATCTTAAATTAACAATTACTGAAAGTCTTAACGAAATTGGTAAATCATTTTCCAATGAAAATCTAAAACAAACGAAAACCATCAGGTGGACAACGATCGGCCCGATCACAAAAGTCAATAGTCAGACGCAAACCTTCTATAACAAATTAAGGAAGGATCCAGCATTCCGTCGGAGATCCGACTCACCGTCGTGCAATCAAAAAGAGAAGCAAAGTCAACAAGCATAATTCTGTTAAAAAACATGCACGTAGTTTGACGCACAACATTCATGCATTAACCTATCATTGTGTAAAAAAATTTCTGCGGCACCAAGAACTGACGAAATAACATGTTGACGTCTATAGAAAACAATCAAATTTTAGCCACTTTCTTAACAGGCCACAGAAATTTGGTTATTGTATAATTTTACCTATGAGATTTTTCTGCTTGAATCTGTCTTTTAGTAACGTCATAAAACTGTAAGGCCATAAAAATCAAGGACTGCATGTTCAGTAAATGTGTCGCAACGTCAGAAAACGTACCTTCGGACATTTGCGCTCATCGATCAGCCCGTCATCACGAAAATATACCTATATAATTTTGACCCCCTTAAACCCCACTTTTATATAGTAAAACTGGGGTTTACAGGGGATTACATTATTTTCCTTATTTCTGTTCAAAAACATAGATTGTGGGTACTCATTAGAACCGCCTCGGCGAGCTGGTTCTATCGAGTACCCAGAATCTAAGTTTTGAGCAGAAATGTGAAAAATATCAGAATTTTTTATCAGAAAATTTTCATTTTTTGATGGTAAAATTTTCAGTATATTTGAATAGTATGTTTTCGTAATGGCATTCGCGCAGTCTGATCAGAATCATCACTAGGCGCATTTTGGCTAAGGATGCAAAGTCATTTCATGGGGACAACGCAGATTCGAATCAGACTGCGCGGATGCGCAGGCTGATTCGAGTCTTCGTTGGACGTACATGTCAGAAGGTACGTTTTCACTCGCTGAGGATCAATGGAGCCTGGGTAGACAGCTAATAAGGTCCATATACCACAAGAGTCTCTCTGGATTGATGAATTTGCGGCTTTGTTGACTGCGAATCCGAATCTTATTAAGTGGACAAGCAACGTTGAGACAACGTCGCATCAACGTCGATGCAACGTCATGAGATTGCACCGACGTTGATACGACGTTGTTTAAACGTCATGTGTCTGCCGGTAGTAACATAAACCATTACTTTGCTTTTGTCTGAGAATGTAATTTTCATTTTTCATTTTATATATTTATATATTTATTTTATTTTATTATGGTTATGTTTGTTTGTTTATTATATGCTGTGTAAGACTACAGGGTCAACGTGACTATTTGAAATGATTTTTAGTACACAACACCTTTTAAACGCATCATTTATGTTACACCTTTATCCTTATATACATTGGTTACATATTTTATTTCGTTCCACGCCAAATGACACTGACCAAACTGCCACGGTAAATACTATTAAAGAGTGTGACAGTGTCATATATAATGTCATCTTTAACTTGATACAACTCAGGTAAATTACACCGCTGACGTATAATATAAGAATTCGGCGGATTATTAAACACACAAAATAACAATAATAGAAAAGTTATATGCGCTGATGTGTAAAGTTTGTTTACGAACTTGCTCATTGTTGTGCCATTTTTCATAAAGTTATTTAACAATTCATCTGAATGGTAGCTTTCATTAACCTGAGAGTCAACATGTTTTAATGCTTAGAATACCTGGCAAGAATACCAGCAGACGACATGTTATTGTTATTATTTTTCCCAGAAAATTGCCTTTGACATTTTGTGCAAATTTGCACAAAATGTCAGAGCTAAATTGTCTTGGGAAAATAAGAAAAATATCCTCAGTTTGAGGTCTGCTGAACTTGCCCAGTATATGCGAAGGCTAAATGCAGGTGTAAATATGTACATCCATGCGGAACGTTACTGTTATAAGTAGTAAACATTATTTGAAAAAAAAAAAAGTTTTCTGACACAAGTCTAGAGAATACCAGTGATAATGCTGAAACAGATCATCGTGCTGTGTGTTTTGATCAATTTTGGCGTATCTCAGGAGCCGGCTCTTGAGGGAGACATATATGTTGAAGGAATATTTTCGCTTTACACATCGGAGAATTCACCATGTGACACGATAGATCCTTTTTCTGTACAGGTCATGGAAGCTGTGAAGTGGATATACCAACAGCTAAACAACAAGGAATACATACCAGGAATCAATATAGGTATGCATAATCTTTAACTTTAAATTTGAAATGAAAAAAAAAAAAAAAGAAAAGAAAAAAGAACAGGAAGGCATATTTTTTATGGCCACCTTTATCGTGAAATTTGGTTCTCATCACGAAAGCATGCCTATATAACTTTGACCCCCTTAAACCCCACTTTTATATAGTAAAACTGGGGTTTACAGGGGTATACATTATTTTTCTTGTTTCTGCTCAAAAACATAGATTGAGGGTACTCGTTAGAACCGCCTCGTCGAGGCGGTTTTAACCAGTACCCACAATCTATGTTTTGAGCAGAAATATGAAAAATATCAGAGTTTTTTTTATCTGAAAATTTTCAGTTTTTGGAGTTGAAATTTTCTATATATTTGAATAGGCGTGTTTTCGTAATGGTTTGCAGTATGCCGAGTGAACTCTTCTACCCAAACTCTTTGGACAAGTATTTTTCCAATAGAAGGGGCGGCTAGTTAATTGTTATTTTAAAAACAATATTATATTAATGCAATGCAAACAGTGAAGCCATCTGCGGCATATGATCTTGGTCTTCACTGTACGCAGTTCCCTTTTTGAGACGCTAGGTACAAATGGATTTAAAAAAAATAAAAATAAAAAATAACACCAGTCAGTCATCAGTAACGTAACTCTCAGCATGCTGAGATTTCAAATAATGGTCCATAAGTCACATGACCTGGTCCTTCCTTGCGAACTTATATTTTTAGGATGACTAGTGTGTGTAACAGAAAACATTTTCAAATATGCAAAGAATATATATATGTGTGCGAATTTCAACAAACAGGGATGCTAAACCAACGGTTAAGAAGATGTCCAGGAATGGACACAGTCAGCCCTCCAATGACACCAAGAGGAACGACAAACAGTACAGTACACATACCACACATTACGAACTCACGCCTATTCAAATATATTCAAAATTTCACCACCAAAATCTGAAGGTTTTCTGATAAAATTTCTGATTTTTTTTTTTCATATTTCTGCTCAAAACATAGATTGTGGTACTCGTTAGAACCGCCTCGGCGAGGCGGTTCTAACGAGTACCCACAATCTATGTTTTTGAGCAGAAATAAGAAAAAATAATATATACCCTTGTAAACCACAGTTTTGCTATATAAAAGTGGGGTTTAAGGGGGTCAAACTTATATAGGTCTGTTTTCGTGATGGACTAAAGAAACTGAAAGCAACTAGCCACCCTCTTCCTCAACAAGGCTATCACAAAATTCGTTTTGTCATTACAACTTCATTATGACAGCTTATAACAAAATATTTTAACACATTACGAAAACACGCCTATTCAAATATACTGAAAATTTTACCACCAAAAAATGAAAATTTTCAGATAAACAATTCTGATTTTTTTCATATTTCTGCTCAAAACATAGATTGTGGACACTCGTTAGAACCGCCTCGCCGAGGCGGTTCTAACAAGTACCCACAATCTATGTTTTTGAGCTGAAATAAGAAAAATAATGTATACCCCTGTAAACCCCAGTTTTACTAAAAGGAGGTCAAAATTATACAGGTATGTTTTCGTGATGATACGACAAATTGATATTTTCTTAATTTCCTGGAAAATAGGCTATGGCATTTCATGCAAATTCCAGAAAAAAGACTTTGACATTTCATGCAAATTGTCTTATTTGGAGACAATTTGCATGAAATGTCAAAGTCTATTTTAGAGGAGCAAATAAGAAAAAAAAATCATTAGTTTGTCGTCTGCTGAATAAGCCGAGTTGTAAAAGGATAACTGTTCATTTGGAGTCTTGCCCAGATGTATAGTATCACAAACATTTGAATATATAAATTTACATCCAACCATATTATATGACGGTTACATTATCTGTATAAAAACAATAGCTTTAAAAGAAAAATATCTTACTGCGTGGCCACGCTTTTATCATTCATTTACTTCGTTCGTGATGTATTTGTATGTTGATATATGTGTTTTTAGTTACAATCCTGCATATAAGTGTGCTATGCTTCATGTATGTTGTCAAAATATATCCAGATTTCTTTAAAATACGATAATTTTGATATAATGTGATCAGATACTCTAGGTATCACTTCTACTGGTTAACCGCTTAGAGGACTAAGCCTGCCCAGTAAACGTGTGGTTAGGTAAACTGGCCGCGCTCGACATGACCCCATTGGGTTGACTGGGCCGTAAAACCTCAACACAAACAAAACTTCTAACCTCAGGTCTAGATAAGTCTATTTTTAAGCTAAACATATTGATATTTTTGTGATTTCGCCATAAAAAATATCGGTACTTATTAGAGGCGCTTCTTATAAGTACAACAACATATGTTTTGGTGGCGAAACCACATGATATATTATTTGATACCATTCTTACATGAAGCGAAGTAAGCCGTGAAATTTTCACCATATATTATGGGAAATGAGTAAGGTCTTGGTTTTTAAGTACACAGAGATAAATGTATGCAGTAAAGAAATGTTGCGAGAAGTAAAAAAAAATGAAGAGTTGCTTTAAAACTGCAAATTTTCTCCTTATACATGTAATGCTGATCCCTGCCTACTCCTTTGTCACTATTCATTTTGGGGAATAATGGAGGTAAACATTACACAGGCTTGTTCACAGGCTTATTCATGTAATAATACGTACTTCACAGTGGCTGGTACTTTAGCCTTTACCACTCTCTGGGCATTTTCAGTAGACGACAAATTGATGATATTTTTCTTATTTTTTCCAGAAAAACAGGATTTGACATTTCATGCAGGAGACAATTTGCATGAAATGTCAGGAGACAATTTGCATGAAATGGCATATCCTGTTTTCTGGGATAAATAAGAAAGGTATTTCAAAATGTCGTCTGCTGGAGATTTTACCCAGAGTGCTAAGCGTTAGTAAACACATTGACGTTGAGTTGCCGAAACACTGGTATCGAAACGACAAATCTCGTAGTTTTAATAAAGTTCTCATATCCACAGATTATCATGCAAACATTTGGAATACCCTCCCCACCCATCACCCCCCCCCCCCAACACACACACACACACACACACACACACACACACACACACACACACACACACACACACACACACACACACACACACACACACACACACACACACACACACACACATAAAATAAGAATTTTCCGTCTAGTTTGCCTTTTTTTAATCTAACCTACTATTGATAAATTCGTTATTAATGATAGAAATCAACTGAAATGTCCGTATTGCATTGATGAACATTGGTATGTTACGGATGAAAGAATCGCTTATTTGATATCGCTCTGTAAGTTTTCTATGCGCTTCTTCAACGCTACTGTATACATGGAAAATTTCGACCGTACATATGTGACTGGATATTGTTTCTGTGCTTAAGGACTTCTGTTCTTCTTCTTACCTGTGCAATGGCCAGACTTCAGGGTTATGTATGCTATGCTCTCTGCTGAAAGAAGTGTTAGAAAAGTAAACAAGAAGGTGTAAACAGACAACCGTCAGCGTCTTAGCTATGATTTCAAACCATAGAACGTGTTAGTGATGCACATCGTTCTGGACGTTCAAGATGTCTGCCACAGGCATACAACGTTAAAACAACGTCGATCCAACGTTGATTCAACGTCAAGACGTTGAAGCAACATTGGATCGACGTTGTTTCAACGTTGTGTGTCTGCTTCTAAATGCTGATGACCGATACTTCAGACTGCCGTCCATCAGAGAACGATTTCGGCCGGCGAGGTCAATAATTAGTGATATAAACAGAACAAGGTATGTGAACGTAACGTCACAGACAGTTTGGACATACAAAACAAAGAAGAAGAAGAAGAAGAAGAAAAAAGAAACACAAGATAACAGACTTCGTTTGATTGAGTTTGAGCACAACTCCTTACCATACTTCTTCTAAACTTTGAACAAGTACAATTAATTATCCAATGTTGTGTCTAGAAATTGCTGGATGAGTAGCAAACAGTATAAACACTGATGAGACGCCGCGTTCTGCGACGGCTCGTCTGGAGCTACACTGTTTTCTCAGGCCTGTCTGTCCGAATACATACGGTACAAACAGTAATGTATGATTTCAACAGAAAATTAAATAGCATCAACACTATATCGAAATAAAAATCAAATCTGTTGTCTGTGGAAACAGAAAAAAACGCAAAGCGGAGACTCGGTTTTATTAAGTCTCTTCATGGTCAGCAATGTACTTTGCGAGGATGCATATAGCCCAACCCCACATCCTGTAACCCCATAGCCCCAGCTTAAGTATTGGATTTTCAAAAAAAAAAAAAAAAAACAAAAAAAAAAAAAACAAACAGAATAGGCTCTATGATTCCAAAGGAAATAAAAAATAATCATTATATAGTATATGTGCCGTATAGCGGCCGTAAAACGTCTCCTTGTACTTCACCAGTATGGTGAAGTACAAGGAGACGTTTTACGGCCGCTTTACGGCACATAACGAAGTGCGGAGCAACGTTTACGACCACCTTACAAGCACTTGACAGCTGCTTCGGTAAAATATTTTGAAGTAGATTAATTGAAAGAACAGGCAGATTGTTATATATATGTTTTACTATATATGTGAGTTTCTTTTTCTTTTTCTTGTCAACCAAATTTACAGAGCCGGCCTTGGTGGCTCAGTTGGATGCGCCGTCCGACTGGAGACCAGGAGGTCGCGGGTTCAACTCCCGCCGAGGTCGGCAACATTCCTTCGTGGAGATTGATCATGAAATATTTTCTATGGTCATTCTTTCCCTTCCGCTGATTCAAGAAGGGCAGTTGTCAGTTTCTGGCGAAAGAATGTTTACAATACTGGTTAACCGCTTAGAGGACTTAGCCTGCCCAGTAAACGTGTGGTTAGGTGAACTGACCGCGCTCGACATGACCCCATTTGGGTTGACGGGGCCGTAAAACCTCAACACAAACAAACCAAATTTACAGAAGTGTTTTATTCATCCATAAAAATGCTCCCGTTATAAACATTAAAGATCAAATCGATATAGAGTGTACCAAAAGGTTATTTTGACTAGCAGACGATTCACATGAAATGCCTTTTTTCCTCTAAAAAAAAAAACAAAACAAAAAAAAACAATTTTCGTCTGCTGCAGTATGGTTTCCTTAACGCTTTTAAGGGCTAAATGTAAATCGACATAGACTTGATATAGTTAACTTTTCTGTTCCTTTGGATCTCTTGTGCTTTTTTTTATTATTATTATTAGCCGGCGCGCGAATCGCGCCGGTCTCTTAATAAAGCTTTGGATTTTTATGTATGGAGAAGTGTTCGATTAGCGCAGAGCGCATTTTGGTAAGTTTGAATATGACCTGCAGTCCATCTTTGGTAAGTTTGACTATGACCTGTGGTCCATACTTAAACAGTTCAAATATATTCATATCTGACGCATGCTAAAATAAGCTTCTATAAGATCTGGTAACTTATTTAAGTTCTGGCATGTTTTTTTTTTTTTTTTTTTTTTTTTTTTATAAATAATTCTGCACAAACTGAATCTCGTGGAGATCCCAATATGACTAGGATTTGCATATTGCTTGATCAAGAAAATTCATAAAACTTAATAAAAGCATACATTAAAGAATAGCCTTGTTCTTTTTTACCTATTACATTTAAAATTTATTAAACTTTCGCATACCCGTGTCCCATATTTCTACGTAAACATGAACAAAATCTGCGCCGGTACATTGACGTTTACGTCTAAATATTTTGTCTTGTCATTTTATGAATTCGATTTGAATAGACTATGAGAAGTTAAAAGTACTCATTTTGTTGATAACCGTATTAATTACAGGATGAACAACATTAATATTATCTATCTCGAATCTCTTCCTTGTAGTAATCTGATTTCATACATTCAATGCCTTGCATGAATTTCAAACTAGATACCCTTCTACGATGTCTCCGGAACTTCAATCGAAAACAACAACAACAAATAACAACAACAACAAATAAAAACATCAAATGAGTCGCAACGTCAGAAAACGTACCTTCAGTCATGTGCGCTCATCGAAGATTCAGATCAGCCTGCGCATCCGCACAGTCTGATCAGAATCTTCACTGTGCGCATTTTTGAAAGACAAGGATGAAACGTTTCTTCACGCTGACAACGCTGACTCTGATCAGATGTGTGGATTCACAGGCTGATTTGACATTACGGAAACATGCCTATTCATATATACTGAAAATTTTACCATCAAAAATAAATAATAATAAAAAAAAATCAGATAAAAAATTCTGATATTTTTCATGTTTCTGCTCAAAACATAGATTGTAGGCATTCGTTTGAACCGCCTCAGCGAAGCGGTTCTAACGAGTACCCACAATCTATGTTTTTGAGCAGAAATAAGAGAAAGAATGTATACCCCTATATATAAATCCCAGCTTTACTGTATAAAAGTTGGGTTTAAGGGGGTCAAAATTATTTAGGTTGTTTTCATGATGAGTATTCTTTGGACAGAAGTGTCAGGAGGTACGCTTTCTTACACTGCGGCTTCTTTATGTTATGTTTACACAACTATGCAAAACGTCAGCTTTTAAGGCGACTAATTATCAACACCCGACTTGCAGATAATTCTTTTCTGGAATCGCCAGACAGAAGTAGGACACTGAACTAGTTGATCAACTCGCCAAACGCATCAAGGCCTGCAAACTGGAAATTGGGCCTGATAAGACAAAAGTGATAAGGAATGAATGTGAAATGAATATCAGAAGGAATGAACTAGGCTGAAAGAGTTAAGAGTTTCAAATACCTAGCATCCATCTTACCTTATTAGGGTTCAAAATTAACGATTCTGTCCAAGATTGCTCAGACAGCTGCTCGACTGGTACATCTAAAAGTGACATGTAAGCAGTGTTGCAAACTTCATTACTACTAATGAAAAGTCTCAATAAAACCTAGGCTCCAATTTTCTAATCCGTAGTGTGTTCTTTCTCTCTTTGTTTCCATCGGCAATCCTTTTGACGTTTATGAAAAAAAAAATAATAATAATAATACCAGGCTCACCTGAAAGATCAAGCTGATATGCTCCCTCATTACAGCCACGTTCCTATAGGCTGGCGCATTTGAACTCTGATTACAGAACTAGAGAGACAATCAAAGCACTGACAGCACTAGTGGGTAGATTATCTCTGAGTGTAGGCTGAGAAAATGGTTTTGAACGGGGACTCACAACTGTTTCATTTAACCTTTAACTTCCTGCAATGTCTGCGTTCTGCGGCGTCTGATCTGGGTCTGCATTGTTTGTCAATTTCCCATATGTCCCAGTCCAGATTTTACTGCTGACGTCACAGCGGCAAAACTAACACAGCTATAAATAACCGTTACCTGGATTTCGTCTAACGCGCAGTTTGATTACATTGGTCAATGGTAATCACGTGGACAACTACTTAAGAAAATTTTGGTATTTGTATACTATGGCTCGATTGTAAACGATCGACCCAAAAATCAGGGTTTAGAAATGAAGTGCTCGCAAATTATTGAACATCTCGTAGTTGGACCACATCACCAAAGAGGAGGAACGTTAATAAATACAAGATGCAATAGGCTCTCATGATGATCTCCTCACCATGGACAATAAATGGAAACACATGGTATGGTCAACTATCGCGTTCCTTTGTTATGGCAAAGGCATTTTTTGTAAGGAACAGTTGAAAGGATAAGGATATGGAGCGCTGTGGTGCAGTGGTAAAGCATCGGACTCGAGATCGAGAGGTACCGGGTTCGATCCCCACTAACTGCAAGTGTTCTTTCCTTGAGCAAGAGACTTTATCCACAATGCTTAGTACTGGTTTCTACCCAGGAAAAAAGAGGGCCACATGGAAGATTAGTACTAGATTACTAAATGTGTTGCCCTCTATAAATAAAGTCGATTATTATTATTATTATTATTATTATTATTATTATTATTATTATAAGGAGGAGAAGAAAGCATAAGAAAGTATAGGAAAACATCGAGGATTAGACTGATCCTGAACTTTTCTAGCTTACAAAGGGCAGTTAAGGGGACTTGATATCGGTTTTCTCCATCTTTTGCAAGGAAAGAATTAACATCCAAAGAGCCTTCCCAAAAGGAAAAGGGAGCACATGCTTTCCATTTAGAGTAGACCCCTTTTCAGAGTGAAAGCGAATACATTTTTGACAAGAGTTGCCTCATCTGAAAATTTATTTAGGCCCCTTGAAGACCGACCAGCTGGAAATAAATCATTTTAAAAGCCTTACAAAACTGTTTGCCACCCAGGAAACCTGATATCGAACACCGGTGGTAGTATGCATCAGATCCTAAGAAGACAGTGTGCATGTAATGTCAAATCCTATTTTCTGGGAAAAAATACTAAAAACATTTTTAAAATGTCGTCTGCTGAAATATCTTTCCAATATGTTTATCGGTAATACCATATGACAAGGCAATTTGACAAAACGCGCTTCTCAGATACAAAATAAAAATCTCCGAAGTCTGCTAATGAAAACAATGGTTCTATCCAATCGTGTTGTCGCATGTTGCATTTGTTTACCGCCAGCTTCCAGCAACATCCGCCCATCAGATATCGTGTTTCCCTAAATTTAGCAGATGTTGTTTACTCCCATCTTGTTTACTCTTCCTCACTGGTTCATTAGCAGGCTATGTTTTGTAAGTGTGGCTCTTCGTAGACACCTTAACTATTTTACACGTAAACAAAATTAAAAAAAAAAAAAAAAAAAAAAAAAACGAAAAAAAAAAAAAAAAAAAAAAAAAAAAAAGAAAAGAAGTGTGTTTGATACTTATGTTTATAGAAAATAAGGCTTGGCATTGTAATTTTAACCGCCTCCTTTGGAGACGGTGTATCTATAGAATTCCAAGCCATATTTAATCTGTGTAGGGAGTAGGGGTAGGTAGAAACAGAAGGGAAAAAAAATAACAAAAAAAAAAACAAAAAAAAAAAAAAAAACAAACAAAAAAACAAAACAATTTCGCATTTGTTATTTTGCCTAAAGCAGGCCTAATCATCATTAGTCTCTGGGCTAATTCAGCAGACGACAAATTGATAATATTTTATTTTTATTTGTTCTAAGAAAAAAGGTTCTGAAATTTCAAGTGCATGAAATGCCTTAGCCTATGCTCTGAGAAAAATAAGAAATACAGTCGAACCTCGTTATCTTGAACTCGCTTATTTCGAATTACTGCTTATCTCGAAGTGAAAATCTGGTTCCTTTTTTAACATGAAACTATGACAACAGGAAACAAAATAATGTGGAAAAGAGGAGAAATTGCTCCTAAGGAGCAATTTCTCCTCTTTTCCACATTATTTTATATATATATTTCTAACTTCAGGAGTCAAATTACATACTCATTTGTTAAATGTGGTTGTTCAATTTATTGTTTTCCTCACTCTCTCAACTCTGATATGTCGAGGTACGGATATCTCGAAGTGTTTCAGTGAGTCCCTTGGAATTCGAGATAACGAGAGTCGACTGTATTTCAAATTGTCGTGTGCTGAAATTTTACCCAGCATGCAAAAACACTGTAATACCCGCTAACATTTTATTGTTCTGCTTGAGGGACACAACTGAATATGAAATCACATGATTAGTATATACTATACTTGGCGAAAATCAAACTTATCTCATATGTGAATAGAGAAGAAAATGCTCGTCTTCTGCTGCACGCAGTCTAGTCCGGATCCTCAGTCGGCTGCATACATAATATCAGAACCTAGAGTGAACACCAGCTCGCACTGGCCATCTGAGTTGTGGGACGAAGATTTCGTAGGCGCTGTTTGTGGCACGTAATAAGATACTGCTGGGTTTATGTTACATACAATATATAATGTGACACATTATTGATTTTCCGATAAATCTCTTTAATATACTAAATTTGGCTGCTTCTTCTCACCAGGGGATTTTTTGTAAGCTAATTTAGAAATACCGTTGTGAGGAGAGATAGAAAATACATCTTTTTCCAAAATAAAAAAAAAAAAAAAAAAAGTTGCAAGGCACAAGCGACAAAAGGACTGTCCAAATAGTTTGTATGTGAACTGTCTTTATAAATTTGCATGGTGTTTACAAGGTCTTAAATGTCCCGCTATAAATGGCAAGGTATTGTGTAGTGTATTACTAACGATTCATTATGAACGACTGAACATTACGATATCATTTCAAATTGTTGTCATGTTACATGATGATGTCATTCTAAATTGCCGTCATGTCACATTATGGTGTCATTCGAAATCAGTCTCTCGGTAAGCAACGCAAAGACTTCTTGGCGATTTTCCGTTTGCATTCAAGCTGTATCGCAAAGAAATACGGCTGTAGGCATAATAATAAGGAAGAGGCAATTTACAGTCGACTGTCAATACCCAGGTCAAAGACTTAGAATTTTAGGCATTTCAGCAAACCTAAGCGTTTTATCTTAAATCTATTTTATTTTAAATACAGTCGACTCTCGTTATCTAGAATTCCAAGGGACTCACTGAAACACTTCGAGATATCCGTACCTCGACATATCAGAGTTGAGAGAGTGAGGAAAACAATAATTTGAACAACCACATTTAACAAATGAATATGTAATTTGACTCCTGAAGTTAGAAATATATATAAAATAGTGTGGAAAAGAGGAGAAATTGCTCCTTAGGAGCAATTTCTCCTCTTTTCCACATTATTTTGTTACCTGTTGTCGTAGTTTCATGTTAAAACAGGGACCAGATTTTCACTTCGAGATAAGCAGTAATTCGAAATAAGCGAGTTCGAGATAACGAGGTTCGACTGTACTTGTTAGAAAGTTTACATATCAAACGTGATTTTAGAAAGTTGATATATCAAATGTGATTGTCTGGGCTTGAGTCTAGCAGTAATATTTCAACCCTGCTGGAAGCGGATACATCACCCATAACAGGGGTGGCGTCTGTGGGCTTGGGGTGACAGTCAATGTCCAGCGATTTGGCTTCACATCTTAAGTACTATTTGATGGATTGCCATCATGCTTAAAATATTTGAATGTCATGACCTAGCTTGTAACCTAGGTCAGTGTCACAGTGAGCTATATTTATACTTAAGTGATTTTGCTTAAGATCTGAAACACTAGCTGGCCTCGGTTGCTCAGTCGGATGCGCCGTCCGACTGGAGACCAGGAGGTCGTGGGTTCAACCTCAGCCGAGGTCGGCAACATTCTTTCGTGGAGATTGATCATGAAATAATTTCTACGGTCATTCTTTCCCTTCCGCTGATTCAAGAAGGGCAGTTGTTAGTTTCTGGCGAAAGAATGTGCACATTACTTGTTAACCGCTTACAGGACTAAGCCTGCCCAGTAAACGTGTGGTTAGGTAAACTGACCGCGCTCGACATGACCCCATTGGGTTGATTGGGCCGTAAAACCTCAACACAAACAAACAAACAAATCTGAAACACTAGTTGATGGATTTTTATCATACTTTGGTAGATTGATTGTTACGACAAAGCTTATAACTTCATGATATAAAAATGAGAAACTAATACATTCCAGAAAATCATTTTGCCCTTCATTTAAGCTTGTGAAGCTTCTCCGTCGAAAAAAAGAGAGAGAGAAAAAAAAAAACAGCTTCAACGAACAACAAAGGCGCTGATCAGTCTGCGCGGACGCGCAGACTGATCTGCGCCTTTGTTGTTCGCACATGTATTAAAGCGAGTTTTCTCAGCGGCTCCTATGGAGACTTGAGCCATAGATCAAGCACAAATTGCATTACTTTTTTTGGTATCTATTCAATGGCGTACTAATATACACACATGATCTACTTTTTTTGCACGGATTAACACAAAATTCAATAGAAGTCAAAGCCACTGTTCTAAAACCGCGCGTCGCAACGAAGAATGACAGTTCAGTTCAGTTTCAGATTTTTAACGCTGCCGGGCAACTGAGTCACATAGAGGCGGCGCTAGATAAATCTGGATTAGTTTTACTGGACTACTGGGTTGGCTTGAAACGGTGTCTAGTTATAATTCATAACTAGGTCACCTCGCCCAGACACAGACACCGTGCATATAAATAGTCGTCCAGTCTGTAAGTTACAGAATTTGGAGCGTTGGTCTAAATAATTCGAGTTTAAAACAAACATCATGGTGTTTTTGTCCATAGAGAGAGAGAGAGAGAGAGAGAAGAAGAATGACAGATAGAATCTGTCATTAAAAACATGATAAAGATTATTTCGTGTTGGTGTTGATTTACTGTACAAAATTATTAACTTCATAGTATGTCAAAGTTACACTGGCCTATATTTCACGATCTGTTGAAGTGCATTTGGTATTTTAGCTCGCCGGGACTATGTGCCTGGAGAGCTTACGTTGTCACCCAGTCGTTGGCGTTGGCGTCTGTCGGCGTCCGCGTCGGCGTCTGCGTCAGCATCGTCGTCCGCGTTAGCACAATGTTTAAGGTGTGCATAATTTTTTAACTGTTTAAGGTACTGCTTTCATATTTTGCCTACACCTACCTTAGGGTAAGACCTTTCAATAGCATACACCGCCATCCCCAAGTTAGACCCTTAATATAAGTCAAGGTCAGTTCTTACTTTGTCATTTACACCCATGTTTAAGTTTTGCGTTTAAGTTTTGAAAAGTGTACATAGTTGCTGAAATATTCAAGATAGAGCTTTAATATATGGCCAACACCAGCCTTAGGGTTAGGCCTTTCAATAGCACACACCCCTTTCTCAGTTTGACCTTCTGCCTAGGTCAAGGTCAGGTCATACTTTGTCATTTGAACCCATGTTCGAGTTCTACGTTTAAGTTTTGAAAAGTGTTTGTAACTGCTGAAGTATTCAAGATGCCGCTTTAATGTTTGGCCCACACCTACCTTAGGGTAAGACCTTTCAATAGTACACACCCTTCCTCAGTTTGACCTGCCTAAGTCAAGGTCAGGTCATACTTTGTCATTTACAGCTGTATTTAAGTTTTGAAAAGTGTACTTGACTGCTGAAGTATGTAAGATACAGCTTTTATATTTCGTCCACACCAACCTAAGGGATTCAGCGTGTAAGATATAGCTTTCATATTTTCCCCACACCAACCTAAGGGAAGATGTTTCAATAGCATATACCCTATCCCTCAGTAAGACATTCTTCCAACATCAAAGTCA
Organism: Anodontia alba; assembly: GCA_964016985.1. Taxonomy (NCBI): domain Eukaryota; kingdom Metazoa; phylum Mollusca; class Bivalvia; order Lucinida; family Lucinidae; genus Anodontia; species Anodontia alba. The sequence continues at coordinate 11,227,683 of OZ024825.1, read as the reverse complement.
GGTCAGATCATACTCTGTCATTTACAGCTCTGTTTAAGTTCTGCATTTAATCTTTAATATTTAAAGATTGTTTTATCCGATCAGCCCTTTCCGGCGAGCTGCTTTGTCTTCTGATAACCCTTGTTCTGATAAGGCGGTGCAGCCTGTCGGGGATATACGTGAGCTCTGCTCGCTTACTCTGCTTGTTTCAGGGTCCTTTTCTAGTATTTCTATATTAAAGCGAAAACAGTGCCGGTTGCCTTGGTTTCATATTGATTTAGCAACAAGTTGTCTTCAAACGACAGCGGCACGTCACGGTCTGCCTATGCTGTCATACATGTACGTTCTGGTGTGATTCCCAGCTAGCATTCTACGTAAATCTACATCGGGCCGTCATCGGCCCGTCAGCTACCCTGACGGGCCGATGACGGCCCGATATAGATTTACGTAGAATGCTGACTGGGTTCAGTACGGAGAGTTTCGCTTTCACTATAGTACTAAAGGGGTGTACATAATGCCCTTTTCCTGCCCCGTAACAAAAGCCTTCAATTTTTGCTGATATAGTGTCCGATTTACTAAAACATATTCATTTTGCTACGTAAGCCCTAGTTTTGGAGTAACATGATCATGAAAGTGGGTGGGGTAATTCAGTATGAACCCGAGGTACCATATTTTGAACATTGTTTCTCTTTTAAAATATATCATTCCAGGGGAGTGCCACAATCACAAGACACAGCCCTTCCCAGACACCAAGAGGAAGAGGAAATAGACAGAACCAAACACGCGCAAATCGAAAACACGTACGAAAAGCACTAAAAGTAGCTCTCTTCCCCAAGCGAGGTAATCGCAATGCTAAAAGAACTAAAAACACAAGAACAAAATAACACAAGGCAAGACTTAAAACAAATCTCCTCGTAGAATAAACCACAAAGCAACAAAGAGTAAGACTAACATCGGAACCACCGCATTAGAACGGTCAGTAGAATAAACCATCGGGGGAGGGGAGGTGGGGTGTGTGTGTGTGGGGCGGGGGGGGGGGGGGGGGGTTAAAGCACTTTTAAAGCCGACTAACTTCACCCTGGTTCCCGATGCCACTCTTAATTACAACTAGTAAAACAGAAAGCAAAATGGGCAGCTGTTGATGGTGACCAAAAAGCTAGAATCACAACACAACTTGTAAAACAGAAAGCAAAGTGGGCAGCTATTGAAGATAGAATCACAACAAATATAGAAAAAAAAAAAAAAAAAAAAAAAAAAACAGAAAGTAATGCGGGAACCACAAAGCTACAAAGAGCTACAAAGAGTAAGAACTACACCAGGACCACTACCGGTCATTAGGATAAATTACCGGAGGATTTAAAGCACTTTTACAGCCGGCCAACTTCACTCTGGGTCCCGATGCTACTCTTAATACATAAACATTTTGGTTCGCATAAAGAATCCCAACGCAGTCAATCTGTCGTTCGTCTGTCATTAGTGACAATGACCAATCCTAATCAACTGTGTGATATGTTATTATTTATGCGTTTTAAGATAGCTGATGAGACCAATCTTAGCTCTAAACTGTCTGTTACAGATAGAACAAGAGAGGTCTGAGGAAGAAAGCTCTATTGGTGATGCCTTAGCTCTGGCTTTCCGCTGTGCACGTTTCTGCTCGGCATCGCTGATTCTTTTGCTTCGTATTCACCAGCTCCCTTTCTTATGAGGCATCGCCACTTTGTTCGATCCTGTGCAATCTGTTCCCATGACTTTGTTGGTATGTTGAAGTCTTTGAGGGTGTCCTTGTATCGCATCTTCTGACCACCATGGGGGCGTTTTCCAACTTGTTGTTTCCCATAGAGGATTTTCTTTGGCAAACGTTCATCAGGAATTCTGGTAATATGGCCTGTCCATCTTAACGGCCTGTCCATCTTAACTGTGCCAGTTTCAGAAGAGTATGTACACTCTGCATCCCTGCCCTTTTCAGGACTTCTGTGTCTGGTCTTGCCACTTGATCTGTAGAAGTTTTTTAAGACAACTTGTATGGAAGCGGTTCAGTCTTTTGGCATGCCGTTGGTAAACTGTCGAAGTATCGCATGCGTATAATAGTGTTGACAGCACCACCGATCTGTATACTTTCAGCTTTGTGTCAAGTCTGATTCCACTTCGGTCCCAAATACTTCCACGTAGCCGGCCAAAAGCTGCACTAGCTTTGGCAATCCTAGCATCAATGTACACAACTCCAGACAATGTGCTTCCAAGGTTGATGACTTTGTCTACCACTTGCTGTCGTTGACCTTTCACTGTGATGGTAGGCTCCTTGAAGGCTTTCCAGGTGCCGGCTGATATACTACCTCAGTCTTTTTGATGCTGATAATGAGATCATAGCTGTCACATGAATCAGATACTTGATCCACACCTTTTTGCATTTTCACTTCTGTTGGAGCACCCTTTGCCATGTCATTAGCAAAGAGGAACTTATCTAGTACCTCTGTCTGCACCTTGGATTTAGCTTGCAACCTACTTAGGTTGAACAGTTTTCCATCAAAGCGATACCTAATAGGTATACCATTGTCACAATCCTGGAAAGCATCTATAAGCATAGCAGAAAACATCATGCTGAACAGTGTTGAAGCTAGTACACAACCTTGCTTAACTCCATTTGTCACAGGGAATGAATCAGAAAACTCGTCATCATTTTGAACCCTTGCAAGTATACCATCGTGTAACTGCCGCACCATTGCTATGAATTTGGCAGGACAGCCAAACTTTGCCATAATTTTCCAATGTACCTCACGACTGGCTGTGTCAAATGCTTTGGTAAGGTCGACAAAGGTCATGTAGAGGTCCACATTATGTCCCTGGCATTTTTCTTGAAGCTACCATGCTGTAAAGATCATGTCTATGGTTCCTCTGTCTTTCCTGAATCCACACTGGCTTTCTGGTAGAAGCCCTGACTGTTCAAAGTGTTCATTCAATCGATTCAGTAGGACCCTAGCAAAGATCTTCCCAGCAATTGACAATAAAGAGATGCCTCGATGGTTGTCACAGACTTGAGGATTCCCTTTCCTTTTGAATAGGTGGATAATTGTTGCATCCTTAAAGTCTTGAGGGATGGCTTCTTTTTCCCACATAATGTGAAGTAACTCTTTCTCTGCAACTGGAGGACCTCCTGCTTTGTAGATCCTGGAGCCTTGTTAGATGACAGGAGCTTTGTTGCTTTCACTGTTTCAGAGACGGTTGGAAGCTCATGAAGCAGCGGATTAGATTCCACCTGTGGTAGTCTGTTGATAGCTTCATCATTGATAGATGACGGTCGATTAAGGACACCATCAGCGTGTTCAGCCCATCTTTTCATGATAGCTTCTTTGTCAGTCAGAAGACTAGTTCCATCTGCACTAAGGAGTGGTGTAGTTCCTGAGCTCTGGGGAATATATATTGAGTGCATCAAAGAACTTCTTCATATTTTTTCTGTCTGCAAATGACTGGGTTTCATTAGCCTTTTTGCTCAGCCAGGAGTCTTGCATGTCTCTGAGCCTAGTCTGTACTGCCTTGCATATGTGAATAGGCAGTCTTACTAGATACTGAACTGGTATTTCTGAGGTAAGCCTCGTATTTTTGGTGTTTCTTAACTCAGCCAATGCATCAAAGCGAAAACATAAAACCAAAATTAATAACTATGATAAACAAAGGCGAGTACTCATGGCTAATTCTACAACCAAGTTTTTCTTTTGAACAGAATGGTGAATTATTTTTAAACTTACATGAATATAACATTGGGACAATGCAAAGAGATGACTTAGTTTTGGTGGCCTTGTCCCTATTTTCATGGTCACATGGGCTGTGGGATTATCAAAAGAGCAGGTGGCTATTAGGCTATTTTTTGCTACTTAAGAAAAGTCTTCATTTTCTCCTAAGATATTGCCTAAAATATCTTATTAGCTCACCTGAGCATGAAGTGTTCATGGTGAGCTGTTGTGATTGTTCAATGGTCATTGTGCGTCGTGCGTAGTCCATTGTGCATCGTGCGGCACCAACAACTTGCCATAAAAGACAACTCATTCTACGCCCTTGTGCCAGTTTTCAATCAAACTTCACAGGTATATTGTCTAGGTACCTCTGTACCAAAATTGCTAAATTATCACGAACAACAAAGACTCTGATCAGATTACGCGGATGCACAAGCTGATCTGAGTCTTCGTTGTGCGGACATGTCAGAAGATACGTTATCTCGCGTTACGGCGCAATTATGTTTTGGCTACCGTATTAACCCTGAGTATTCGGACACATTGATCAACACCTTACCGTAATTGTCCTTAAATTTGCAATGTCATTGGCTGCATTTTGATGTGCCTAAAATTGTTATATGAGTGGCAAACAGTGTAGACCCAGATCAGACGCCGCGTTATGCGGCGTCTGATCTGGGTCTAAACTGTTTGCTTAGGTCTGTCTGCCCGAATACTTATGGTAAATATTATATAAAATTGGTTGCGCATGAGCACTTTATCTTTTTTCACTTCCTGATCATGCAGAGATATCGATTGAACGATCTACATAATTTATCCTAACTATTCGGACAGGTAGACCTCAGCAGATAGTGTGACACAGCTCTGACTGCTCCTTCAGGGTCTACACAGCTTCACTATTCCATCTCAGTTCTTCAGACTTAGCATCATGCAGTCAACTGAATTAATACAAATCTTTGGATGTCTAGAAAGAAGTTATGTTGTCCAAATATTTTCAAGAGTAAATATATTCTGCAAACAATAGGCTCATTGTAGGTACTCGTATATGATATTTTTAAATATTTTTAATTGCGGTAAACTGAATGTAATTGTGCACCGACAAGCAGACTTACGCGAAGACTAACCTCAAAGGTGGCTTGGCGGTATAGTGCATGTTCTTAACACTTAGCATGCTGGATAAAATTGTCAACAGACGATATTTTGAAATACAGTCGACTCTAGTTATCTCGAATTCCAAGGGACTCTATTAAATACTTCGAGATATCCGTACCTCGAAGTATAAGATTTGCAGAATTGAGGAAAAAATTATTCGAACAACAACATTTAACAAATATATATGTAATTGGACTCTTGAAGTTTGAGATATATTAAAAATATTCTGGAAAAGAGGAAAAAATTGCTCATAAGGAGCAATTTCTCCTCTTTTCCACAATATTTTTTACCTGTTGTTAGATGTTCATGTTTCGGCAGAGATCAGATTTTCACTTCGAGATAAGCGGTTATTCGAGATAAACGAGTTCGAGATAACGAGGGTCGACTGTATATTTTTTTCTAACTTTTCCCCAGAAAACAGGTCTTGACAGACAATTTGCATGAAATATCAAAGCCTTTTTTTTTTTTTTTTTTTTTTTTTTTTTTTATTTATTTATTTCTGAGGACAGTTCGTGCAAACTGCCTCCTTAGAGACATTTTGTATGAAATGTCAAAACCCGTTTTGTGGGAAAATTAAGCACAATGTCATCAATTTGTCGTCTGCTGCTCAGAGAGTTGTAAAGGGTAAAGGGAAAGACCCACTGAATGCGATGCCGATACTTGCCTATGTGTCATAACATAAGAAAATTTACCTTCGGTTATGTGCCCTTAGCGAAGAAATGATCAGCCTGAACAATCCGCGCAGACTGATCAGCCGGCCTCGTGGCTCAATTGGATGCGTGGCTCAGGAGGTTGCGGGTTCGAACCCCGTAGGATCGGTAACATTCTTTCGTGGAGATTGATAATGAAATATTTTTTACGGTCATTCTCTCCCTTCTGCTGATTCAAGAAGGGCAGTTGTCAGTTTCTGGCGAAAGAATGTACACACTACTGGTTAACCGCTTAGAGGACTAAGCCTGCCCAGTAAAAGTGTGGTTAGGTAAACTGACCGAGCTCGGCATGACCCTGTTGGATCGACTGGGCCATAAAACCTAAGCACAAACAAACAAACAAAAGCAGATTAGTCTTCGCTGGGCGTTCTGCGGACAACCATGGAAACAAGGCATCTTCAGATGGACACCGTAGGCTGATCAAACTGCATGGATATAGACGCTGATCTGAGTCTTCGCCGGGCGCTGATGTCATAAGGTACATTTTCTCACGTTGTCGCCCATATAGTAAAATAGCACTTGAATAGATTCGGGTATCGTATTCAAAAAGCATTTCATCTGAAACATGATTGTACTTTATTTATCCTAAATATTCGGGCACCTGAACTCTTTTCCATACTTGTCCTAAAATTTGAGTTTGTTCATTTTATTACCCACTGATGGTTTAAAAGCGGCTGTTAGAATGGCAAACAGTATAGACCCTGATCAGACGCCGCGTCCAGCGGCGTCTGATCTGGGTCTACACTGTTGACCCAGGTTTCTCTTTTCGAAAACTTAGGTAAAATACAGTACTCTTTTCCCATTTAAATAATTTAAAACCCCGGTTTCTTATATTTCAAGGAATAATAAAGTTTAATGAGACCAAGGAATAATAACGCAACAGGTAAACAAGATATCAGTCGGCCAAGGTCTTGTTAGGATTAGCTTCAACAAAACAGATTAAAAGATGTTCACGTAATCTAAACAAACTAAGAATCTTACTTAAAGCAATCATCGACCGAAACTCTGTCGTTGATTCAGTGACAAGAATGGAATCATGATATTTCGCCGAAAAGTATTTCGCTGAATATCATTTCGTCGAAGGGCTATTCCGCCGAGTGGTCATATTGTCGGAAAGACGTTTTATCGAGCTAAGTCAATAGGGATCAAGATAATGATGTTAATAGATCTCCAACGCCACATGACGTTTATACAACGTCAGATTAACGTCGCTGCAACGTCATGACATTGCACTTCCTTTTTGTGACGTATAAACACTATGTGCCCCCCACCCCCTCGCCCTTGGGCTTTCATTATTTATTATTACATTACGAAAACACGCCCATTCAAATATATTGAGTATTTTACAACCACAAAAGGAAATTTTTCAGATAAAAAATTCTGATATTTTTCATATTTCTGCTCAAAACATAGATCGCAGGTACTCGTTAGAACCGCCAAGGCGAGGCGGTTCTTACGAGTACCCACAATCAATGTTTTTGCGCAGAAATAAGAAAAATAATGTACACCCCTGTTTACCCTAGTTGTACTATATAAAAGTGAGGTTTAAGGGGATCAAAATATTATAAGTATGTTTTCGTGATGATTAGCTCACCTGATATGATTGGCTCATAGGTAAGCTTAAAGTATGGACAGACTCCGTCCGTCCAAACTTTTCAAATGCCCTCTCATCAGAAACCACTAAGACAATCATAACCAAATTTAATATTGAGCCTCCATGGGCTGGGAGAACGAAAGTATGTTAGGCACATCTGTGTCTCATGACCAGGATGGCTGCCACGCCCAAATAAGGTGAAGCCCTTTACAAATTTCTTCTCCGGAACCACCGAAAAAAAACAAACAAAAAACTTCCCATTCTCTGTTTTTTTGTTTTTTTTTTTAAACAGTATTTATTTAGAACTCTTCACATATACATAGAAAACACAATATTTCATGGTACAGGATCTGATAAAAAGCTTAAAGCTTATATAAATCATCTCCTGAAACAATTTTGGCAATTTTAATATATGAATGATGGGTACTAGATGAGCAGTATAACACAATAGATAAACATTAATAATAATAATAATAATAATAATAATAATAATAATAATAATAATGGTAATAATAATCATAATAATAATAGTAATAGTAACAATTATAATAATAATTATGATAAACGTAGGAATATATTAATTGGTACTAAACATTGCATGACAACAACTGTAGTACATACAGATATCGCAATAGATGAAATATGTATTTTGTAATATAAAGATGTACACAATTGAATGACATATATTTGTTGGTAGCAAGAGTAATTAGACAGTGACCGAGACCGTAGACACCACCCCAAGGACAAGCTGGACCAAGGTTGTGTTAAAAATTGAATGACTGCTGGTGCCATGGAACAATATGAAATATAACAGCTACATGAATCTTTTAGTGTTTAGAATGTAGTTTTGAACTTGTATAAATAGTTGTTCGTTTTCAGAATTTGACATGTCGTCTCTGCCGAATAGTAAGTGTTCCGTAGTAAAGTCAAGTAGGTTTGGTGGTAAAAGCAAATTTCTTGTCCCTGAGTATTTTGGACATTGAAAAAGAAAGTGGTATGTGCTTTCAAATCCACCGCATATGCAAGAAGGACTGGGTACTATATTTTTTCGAAAGAGATGAGAATTTAGGGAACTAAACTCCATCCTTAATCTAGCATGTAGTATTTGACCCTTCCTTGAGCCTACATTGAAGTATTTAGGTGGAGTATATCTGTTCCTGTTTAGACGAAATTTAAAGGAGGAGACAGTAGGAGAGTTTTTTGTATCTTCGGGTAGGTCGTTCCAAGCCCGTATAGACGAAGGAAGGAAAGAATTGAAGAACAGATTGGTATTTGCTCTCGGGTTTCTTATGTCGTTGGAGTTTCTAAGGTCATAACTGGTAGTTTCGTATACAAGTTGGGGCAAGGTATCCTGAAGGTATTGTGGCGTTAGACCATTTATTATTTTGTAGAGTATTATAAGTTTGTGTTTATTTCTACGTTCTTGGAGTGATTCCCATCCCAACTCCGCAAAGAGCTTTTCTAAACTGCAGAGTTTGGTCGCCCCAGTAATAATTCGAGCAGCTTCGATGTGTACTGCATCAAGTTGTTTCTTACTCTCGGCAGAGGCATTGTCCCATACTGAGTCGCTGTATTCCAGGAGCGGTCTTATGTTTGAAAAGTACATTTTTTCGAGGGAATGCCTTTTAAGTCTGAATTTTAGAGCTCTTAAGAGATTTAATCTACTCCAAGCGCTTGCTGCGATTTTATTGATGTGTTCGTTCCAGTTGCATGTGTTAGAAAATGTAAGTCCTAAATGTTTGTGTGACTCTGTATCTTTTATCATAGTACCATTCATATAGAGTGGAGGATGTTGAATCGGGTTGCGTTTTCGAGATATGAGCATTGAATCTGTTTTAGAAGCATTGAAGTCGACCAGCCATTCGGCGGCCCAAGCAGTTATGTATCTTAAGTCATTATTTAGTACTAGAGCTGCAGAGTTCGGTGTGTCAACTATGATATATAAGCTAGTGTCGTCCGCAAAAAGTCTGACAGACGCACGTAGCTCATTCACTATGTCGTTTATGTAAATGAGAAATAACAAGGGACCAAGGATCGAGCCCTGAGGTACACCTGCCTGTACATAAGCCCATTTTGACGCTTGCCCATTAATAACTACACGCTGTCGTCGACCCAGAAGTTAGCTAGAAAACCATTTCAACAGACTTTCAGGACACCCTAGACTTTTTAGCTTATGAAGTAAACCACGGTGCCACACTCTATCAAAGGCCTTGCTTATGTCACAGAAGACCACTCGAACCTCCTTCCCGCTATCCACAGCCTCACAAATAACGTGGTAAGTGTGGATTAGTTGAAAGGTGGTTGAGTCCCCAGGAGTAAAGCCCGACTGGAGGGGTGTAATGAGGTTGTTTTCCTGAACATAGTTGTATAGTTGCTTGTGCACACAACGTTCCATACATTTTCCAGGTTGGCAGAGGAGAGAGATTGGCCGATAGTTGGTGGGAGAAGCTCTATCATCTTTCTTGTAAATTGGCGTGAGATTAGCATCTTTCCATGGAGAGGGAAAATGTCCAGCTTGTATCGATCGATTAAAAATAATGCTATATGGCAGTGCAATGATAGAAGAGCCTTCTTTCAGAAGTCGAGGGTTCAGGAGGTCTGGACCACAAGCTTTGTTGATGTCAAGATTGTCAAAAACATCTTTGACGTCTTGTACGGTAAAGGGAGTCAGTTCTAGATGTTCATGGGACACAGCAGTGTTTGGTGGAAGAGGTTTGTTATTGTCGTTGACAACAGACTGTGATGCAAAATAATTGTTTAACATAGAAGCTTTTTCAATGTCAGTTTCAGCAATTTCATTATTGTGTTTAAGGGTTTGTACTGACTGGGTGCTGTTATTGACTTTTAGAATTTGTTTAGATGTTTTCCAGAATAGCTTTGATTTAGGGTTTTCAGTGTTTAGTGTTGTTTCAAGCTTGTCATAATATTCTGTCTTAGATTTTCTAACATGATTAACCACTTTGTTTCTAAGTGCTTTGAACCTGATCCAGTGATGCATATCGTTTGTCTTTTTAAATTTTCTGTACAAGCGTCTTCTTTTTCTTATAAGAGATTTAATGAAGCATGTGATCCAAGGATAGTCATTAGGACGTATTACTACAAGTTTATTAGGTATAGAATTTTCTGCGGCCTCAAGGATAGCTGCTTGTGTAATTTGTACACTGTCTTCAATGTCAGCTTGCTCTGCTGCATTTTCTAAATGGTATTCTGTAAGAAGTTCTCTGTATTTGTCGAAGTCAGCCTGCGAGTAGGTCCATATTTTACGGGTATAAGATTTAATCGATGGTCGGGCGAATTTTAAAAGCAGTATTACAGGGCAGTGATAGCGTACCTGGTCGGGTATAAATGGATCAGCGACGCCACTATATACTATATTGTTGGTATTTCGTGCCATGATTAAGTCTATAAGGGATGCTGAATTTTCGGTGAAGTGTGTTTCTTCTGTAATCAGTTGTTTGAGATTATAAAGTTGCAACAGGTCATTTATTTTATTTGAATCGTTAGAAAGCATATTGTAGTTGAAGTCCCCAGTAATTATAATATCGTTTATGTTGGTATTTAGCGCACGGTCGATACTTTCAATTAGTAAATTGTAATATTCTATATTGCTATTGGGGGGTCTGTAGAAACCGCCAATACGCATTTTCTTGCGCTTTATATTAACTTAGAAGTTTGTCGTTGTTCCAGCCGACAAGGCATCTAACAACATTGTGTTTGTTTGCAAAACACACTATATAAACTGCTTAATGGAAGAGCTTGGTATGAGTACCATGACCGGAAACCCTACATATAATCTTACTGCTATGTCCAAGGAAGAAATTCTACAAAACCACCATTCGGTGATGCTGACATTTGGAATTTCCCTCCCAGAGGAAGATATTGACCTTCCCAAACTGTACTGGATTCCTAAACTTCACAAGAATCCGTACATGCAGAGATATATTGCTGGTTCAGCTAAGTGCTCAACCAAGCCTCTTTCTCAGATTCTAACACGAATACTAACCGCAGTTAAAGAAGGCCTTCAGAAGTATTGTGACACTGCATATGCCAGAAGTGGTGTTAATCAGATGTGGATCCTGAAAAACTCCAAAGAGCTCTTAGAAAACCTAAAGGCACAATCTCTTCATTCCGTCAACAGTATAAAATCTTTCGATTTCTCTACTCTCTACACTACTATTCCTCATGATAAATTGAAATCTAAATTAAAGGCAATAATCAACCAGTGTTTCTTCCACAAGAATGGTAACCGTCGATTTCAGTATGTTGTCATTGGCTACAAAGACACATACTTCATTCGGGATCACTCTGATGCACCACAAAAATACTCAGATGCAGATGTCATTAAGATGCTGGAATATCTAATCGACAATATTTTTGTGGAGTTCGGCGGTCGGATATTTCAACAAACAATCGGCATACCGATGGGTACTAATTGTGCACCGTTACTTGCCGACTTGTTTTTATACTCGTATGAGGCGGAGTTTGTACAAAGTCTCCTCCAAGCAGGCAAGAAACACCTCGCACAACAATTCAATTTCACCTACAGATATATAGATGATGTATTGTCTCTGAAAAACACAAAATTTGCAGAGTATTTAGAATTCATCTACCCACGTGAACTTGAAATAAAGGAAACAACGGAGACTTCAGCCTCCTCCTCATACTTGGATTGTTATCTCTACATCGACAATGGAAAGCTTACTTCTAGGCTTTACGACAAACGGGATGACTTCAATTTTCCCATCGTTAACTTTCCTTTCCTGAGCAGTAATATCCCTTCTGCACCAGCATACGGCGTTTACGTTTCACAGTTAATCCGTTATGCCAGAACTTGTTCAAATTATCAGGAATTCATGGAGCGTGGGAAAGTGCTCACTCAAAAGTTGTTAAGCCAGGGGTTTCAAAAAACCAAACTGGTAGCAACACTTAAGAAGTTCTATGGGAGACATCATGATCTAGTCAATCCCTACAATGCGGCAGTTTCCAGAATTGTTTCTGATGTTTTTGCCAGTGACGCGCCATAAGTAGACTTCCCAAATCCCGGACATACGCTTCTACCGATATTTCCTTCGTTCAGGCCCATGGGCATGGTGGGCGAAGCTTGCTTACCAAGTAATGCTTACTATCCGCGGACGCCTGATTACACCCTTTGTTCTGGGGTCCATGTCTGTTGGTCTGAACATTCTGATTCGTCATTCGTTTATGGATTTATGATTTTGAATTACGGCTTTGGTACCATGACCGCAACTACTTCCATCCAGACAGCCTCCAGACCCCGAACTTCCAGATCAGGGCGTCTTTTGCAAGAAATCGGGTCTCGAACGTAAATTACGACACCTCCACCAGGTCTGTCAGTCCTGTCCGTTCGAAATGGTGGTAGAAAGTGCTCAAGCAGCACTTCGTCGTTGGGGATATCAGGCTTGAGCCAGCTCTCAGAAAAAACAGCTATATCAAATGCTTCTGCCTCAGACCGTACTAGATCTAGTTTAGGTCTTAAGCTCTGGATATTTAGATGGAGAATGCTTAGATGGCAAGCAAGTAATTCTTGTAAAGAATCGTGAGAAAGACTAGACACGACACTGTCGTCAGTATTGACTGAATTAGGACCAGGATTTGTGTGTACGTCACCACTTAAGATGATTAGCTCGAACAACCATAAGAGGGTGTCTATAATGAGACGGGCTTTGAAGCAAGAGCGTGAGAATTCAACGTTCCAAGGAGCTTTAGTTAAGATTTTGTAGTTTTGTCTGTTCCGTTTTATGAGTCTGTAAATTTCATTACTATGTTGCATGGATAAAATGAGACTAAGGCCGGAAATGTTATATGCTTGAATGGCATGGAGTAATGTTGTTAACACTAAGATAATCATTAGCTTAATGCACCTATTATCAATCTGTTTCCGGGCACCAAAATTTATTGTTGTTGACACACCATGGAAGCCACCAAGACCGTCTGACCTAAGTTTCTTGAGCATTATATACTACAACGGATCATTTCTAGAAAGATCAACAGTCTTGTTGGCCACCATGATTTAAAATGGAGAACATGGTCCATTGCTAGTGGGTGCACTATGGCTTTCGTGGTCTCGGTCAGCGACAAATATGTAAGTAAATGATTGTTACAAATAAAATGAATAAAAGCAATGTAGATACAATTTGAACAGAACATACATAATGAAAAACGAACTGATTGGGTCTAAAAGTATTATTTCGTGCCCAAGTAAACAGATCATGCATTGGAGACGGGACATCCATCGACACAATAAAGGTAAACAAAAAGACCGCCCCCAGAATGTCAGAATATGGGACTCCCGGTTTAATTGAGACTTTTCATGAGCAGTAATAAGTCTGCAACACCTCTTACGCCCCACAATGGACTCATGATCCAAAAGGAAAAGAAATATAATCTGCACTATACTCGGTGTGGTTCGATCGTGTCAGTGTGCCCTTGTTAAATATCTAAAACTTGACTTGGAGAGATGCTGTAAAAGCGAACCGACGGATGTCCTCGACTTGCAATGCTAATCCTTCAACTTTGAGGACTTATTATGTATTGTTACCAGTTGTGTTTTTTGGGATGATACAAGATGGTCAATATGGTTCAAGATTTGACATTTGTGCGTGACACTAACAAAAAACTGGCCAAGAGCGAATCAATTTGACTTATGATTTAGGTTTGGAGTAACTGATTTGTGTTGCAAGATATCGCGAAACCTTGCTGGCCTCGAAATATGATTACTAGTTGCAAGGTAATAGTAAAATAATTCGGTTCAACCATTTTCTCAATCCCATTCTCTGTTTTCAGGATTGAAAGTGCACGAGACCTGTCGATCTGTTGAGAAAGCTACAGAGATAGCGTACAGTATAATACGTGATTTAGAGAACACGAACAACCAAACTGTAGGTAAGACTATTGTATTAATCTCTCATTAACCCTCTCACCCCTGAGTTTCTTTAGTGGACTGTTTCAGCTTTGAACTTGGATAAATCCATCGATAAATAAAGGGGTTTTCAGTCCAAAATCAAAGAAAGAATGGCAAACAGTGTAGATCCTGATGAGACGGCTCGTTACGAGCCGACTCATCTGGATCTACACTGTTTGCACAGACATCTTTTTTGGTCTCCCGGGCAGAAAGGATTAGCTCTCTAAACCCTTAATAGGATAGAGACTGCCATTGATTTGTTTCATATATATTATCAGCTCACCTGGAGCGAAGCTTCAGGTCAGCTAATGGGAGCGAAGCTCCAGGTCAGTTTATGAGAGCGAAGCTAGATGTCAGCTTATGCCATCGCCTGTTGTCCGTCGTCCGTCCGTCCTTTAGGTTTCACATTTTCAATAATTCCTCTGAAACCGCGGAATGGATTGATTCGAAACTGGGTTTGAGGAATGTGGGGCGATTTGTAGATCAAAAATAGCTAAATCGTTCCGATCCAAAATCCAAGATGGCCACCAAGGTCGACATCTTGAAACTTTTTGAACTTCTCCTGAACGGAAAGATTATTTAAACTGAAACTTGTTCAGAAGAATCGGGGTGACTTGTGGATCAAAACTAGCAAAATCATTATGATCGGAAATACAAGATGGCGCGACGTATACGAGGGATGTTCGAAATGAATTGCTTATTGTCCTCTAGCTCGATATCCACGTGGGGCACGATAAAAACCAATACATACCTGTAAAGGGCTATTCAATACCTACACAATGTATAAATGTACATGTTAGACTAAGAGTAAGACATAAAATTTGCCATTTGAATACACGCAGTCATTGACCACTGCAGTAAAAATGGTTGGTAGAAGCGTCGACAAAAAAGATGAAATACGGGCTTACATCAAAGCTCGCTCAAAACTTGGTTGTTCTTTGAAGAAGCTGATGACAGAAATTTCTACTACTTTTGGACCTTCTTGTGTGTCTTATGGCACAGTTCGGCGGTGGAAAAAGAAATTTGAGTCTGATGTAGAGTCCATCAAAAATGCACCGAAATCAGGTAGGCCAAAATCTGCATCTCGTAAAGAAATCTTTTCCAAAATAAAGAAAATCATTAAAGGAGATGCCAGATTTACAGTTCGTGATATTGCACGAAAGGTAGGCATATCACTATCAACGGTTCACCTTATTTTGAAGAAGCATTTGAAAGTCAGAAAGATTTCTGCTAGATGGGTGCCACATCTGTTGACTGACAAGCAAAAGGGGCAACGGGTTAAAGTGGCCAAAAAGCTGCTTCAAATGTTTCCAAAATATGACAAAAAGCAGTTTGCCAATGTCGTCACAGGTGATGAAACCTGGGTCCATTATTTTGAGCCCGTCAGAAAGGTTAGCAATAAAATCTGGGCCACTAAACACAGCAAATGCCCAATAATTGCCAAACGTTCTTTGAGTACAAAGAAGGTTTTGTATGCAATCTTATTCTCTGGTGAAGGAGTCGCAATAAAAGTGCCAGTGAAAAAGGGCAAAAGCATCATCGGAAAGTACTACAAAGACGTAGTACTGAAGAAACTGAAAAAAGTATTATCAGAAACGACGCCCTGCCACTGGTTTTAAACATGTCCGTCTTCTACATGACAATGCCCCAGCTCATACCTCGCAATAGTTACGGCGTTTTTGAAGAAAGAAAAAGTAACTGTTTTGCCTCAACCCCGTATTCCCTAGACCTTGCCCCATGTGATTTCTTTTTGTTTCCGAAATTGAAAGCATTCCTTGCTGGGCGGAAATACCAGTCCCGACAGGCACTTGGATCTGCCATTCATCAGTACCTTATTACTGTGCCCAAATCAGCGTACCGTGACGCCTTCAGGAAGTGGATACATCGGCTGAAACTTTGCATTTCTAGCCACGGGGAGTACTTCGAGGGCATGAAATGAGTACTTTTGGGCTAACTTGAAATTTGAAGTCTCCAGATAGAAATAAGCAATTCATTTCGAACATCCCTCGTACCATCTTGGAAATCTATTTGAACTTCTTGTTCTGAAATGAAAGGCCAGTTGAATCGAAACAGTAGGAAGAATCGGGGCGATTTGTAGATGAAAAACAGCTAAAATCAATACGATCAGAAATCCAAGCTGGCCGCCATGGCCGCCATCTTGAATATCTATTTTGAACTTCTTGTCTTGAACCGAAAGGCCAACTGACTTGAAACCTGGTTGGAAGTGTCGGGGCAATTTGTAGATCAAAAATAGCTAAAATCGTTTCGATCGGAAATCCAAGATGGCCGCCACAGCCGCCATCTTGAAAACCTATTTTGAACTTCTTGTTCTGAACTGAAAGGCCAGTTGACTTGAAAATATGGTAGGAAGAATCGGGACGACTTGTAGACCACATATAACTAAAATCGTTTCGGCGGAAATCAAAGATGGCCACCGTGGCAGGTATTTCCAGAACAGAAATGTCAACTGACACCAAACTTGATAGGATGCTTTTCCTGAATGAAGCTCCAGGTCCGCTTATGCCAACGCCTGTTGTCCGTCGTCCGTCTTTCCGTCTGTTATATTTTCACATTTTCAACTCTTTTAAAACTCTTCTTGTCTGAAACCAGAAGACACAGGCCTTTGATTATTGGTATGTAGTTTTATCTAGTGAACGTGTACAAAGATTATTACAGTGGTGACAGCGTTTTTCATGTCCACGGAAACGCATGCAAAACGCTTTTTAACGGTTTGGAAACGCAGCGTTTCGACCACGTTTAAACGATCGTTTACAGTTTTAGCCAATCAGATCATCGTTTCTGAAACGTTTCAAGCGTTTCAAATATTAACCAATCACATTAGCGTTCGGAAAACGCTGTCATGGAAACCATGTCTGGTTTCAAACGTTTTAGCGTTTGCAGAGTTAGCCAATTAAAATCCCGCGGACTCAATTTATTTTACATCTTTTTTTTTTTTTTTTTTTTTTTTTTTTTTTCCAATTTCACTTAATTATAATTGTTATAAAATTAATAAAAATAATAGTCAAATAATTTTATGGAGACGAGTATCTGATGCAATAAACAGGAAATGTGTTTTGACGGAGAGTGATAGTGGCCGGACTCTGTAGCTCAGTCGGATGCGCTTCTGAGTGGTGATCAGGAGTCGCGGGTTCGATGCTTGCCGGTACAGTCAGGTAATAGTTGTTTGTTGCACACTATTTTCTCACCTGAGACAAACACTGGGTACATAAATATTTCGATTATGAATTACATCAAGTGGTATTAAAGCTACTTGATTATATTGTATGCAATGATTAGACTCACATCAATGAATGTAATATTTGTAATAATAATAATAATAACGATTACTAAACATATATTTTCAAGTCACGGTTTTGCAGATTAACATTTCACTGTATCCGCGTATACGGGGAGTTCCCTGTCCAAGATTGCGGCTAAGTAGCGGTTGGAAAAAATCTAGAGTAAATACATGTATTTCGTTATATTTTCCTTCCGCGATGAATTAGGATGTTAGATGGTGGCAATTAGCTATTAAAGACACAATTTAGATTGCATAACACGCTAATGACCATAAACAGATAAAAATAAGAAGTTCTTGTTGACTTTGGCCAACCTTATAGGTAGGGGCCTAATAAGGGGAAATTATTGACATTAGTAAAGTTTATGATTAAAACATAGAAACAGATAAGGTCGGTAATTTGGCGAAAGATTGGTGTGCATTTTTTTATTCTTTTTATTCATTAAAATATAGCTGGTTGTTTTTAATAAAATCGCCTCGCATAGGCAGTTCAAATGAATACCCACAACATATTTTATGGATAAATTATGGATAAATTAACACTTATGTCTTGATATGCTAGTTTATCATCAAATTCCCTCTTCTGCATAAATTTCCATTAACACAATTTCAAAGCTTCGTCAAACTAAAAGATAGTCACTAAAAAGGGTATAATAAATAAATCCATTGCTCAGGAAAAGCATAATTTTGGAGCACTTTTTTTTCGCAAAGACATTTAAGAATTATTTACCACGCTATGGGGCAGTTTCAGCAGACAAGAAATTAATAAGATTTTGTTTTTATTTTTTTCTGAAAAATAGGATTTGAAATGTCAAATGCCATTTTACGGGAAATATAAGAACAAAATCTTTATTTTTCATTCATTCCCAGCAATGAATAATGATAGGAATGCCTTTCAACTTCCAGTTAAGAATGATTGATTATTGACTATTGAAAGTACTGGAAAACACGTTGTGTCTTAAAATGCAATATACAACGGAAAAGGAATTTAACAGTTTTTGGCAGAATCACTTTAATTCCTGCAAAAAAGAATGGACTTTCAGTGAATATGTGGATCAGTCTGCACATCCCGCAATCTTATCAGTCTGTGTTTTCTGGACGAAGAAGCAGTAGATCTTCTAGAGCGTGTGGTGAAGACTGATCAGACTGTGCAGACGTACAGGCTGATCTGAATATTCACTAAACATACAGAGTTTGTAGAAATAACTGTGTTTCAGAAAATTCAGTTTGCGGAATTGCAGAAAGTAAATATTCACATTTTAGGATACAATCATTTTTTTTTTTTTTTTTTTTTTTTTAAATTTCCTATCAGACTTATTATGCAGTTCTCCATCAGTAGAATTAGGATCCAGTTTTTGAAGTGTTCTTATTTAGTTTAAAAATAAGTAAATAAATAAATAAATAAATAAATAGATAAATAAATAAATAAATGAGGTTCATTTGAGAAACTTTATGATCGATTTATGATTATGATCATATCTTGTATTTTTATGTTTCTCCTCCAGAAAATATATGGTTGGTACTCATTAAAATTACCTCTGTGAGGTGATTCTAATAAATATACACAACAAAATTATTTTAGTGGAAAAATGAAGACACACATCAATTATTATCAAATACTCTATGCTACATGAATCTGGAGTACTGTGCAATTAATGCGTATAATATCATGATATTTTCCAATTTTTATTTATTTACATATTTTTTTTTTATTTATACTATCTCCTTTTTGTTCTTTCAAATGTTACATAATATTAGCTTGTGTATTTCTTAAGGAGGGTGAGGTATAGGAAATACTCATTCCATGTATTGTTTATTGGAAGTTTTATGATATGCAGGTGCACTTCCAAATCTGTTTGGATGAGAAAAAAAAAAAAAAAAAAAAAAAAAAAAAACATCATGCATAAACAGATAATGCCTTAAAAGGATATATTGCTCGTATATTTGAAATTAAGACACACCAGACGTAATGTAAAAAAATATATATCGAAGAAGACTTACTTAAAAACTGCAAATCAGTTTTGAACAAATAAAAAAAAAAAAAACAACATTTCAATTTCATCCATTCATCTTTGATATAAAGTCATTTTCATTTTAAACTACCGAATATATGTAGATGCAAAGTAATTTTACCAATATTAAAAAAGAGGAATACATGAAAATATGTGATAAATATAGGGCATCCGCGCACTCGGATTTGCTTCGTAGCTGCTCATCTGTACATTGTCTTATTCGATACGATTTGCCAATAGTCTTGCACATTATCTTCTAATATTTAACCTATTGTTACTGAATGAACTCACCCACCCTATATACTGGAAGATTCTAATTTCGATTTTAGGTATGCCAGACTATGTTATGTAGAGAAACAAATGGTTGAACTATTTGCAAATAGTGGATACCCTGATCAGACGTCACGTTCTGCGGCATCTGATCTGGGTCTCCACAGTTTGCCAATTACCCTTTTAGGAGTATCCAGACTACAATGTGCTATAAATGCAACATTGATTAGTATGTTCATCCGTGCATTTTGATCTGATTCGTTGCAGTTCGTCTGTACAATTTTATTATCATTATTATTCGAAAGGATCTGCTGTTTCTCCAGTGCATCGTCTTCTAATATTTAACCCTTCTCTTGCCGGAAATAAAATGAATCAGGCCTGTAAGAGGGGGTACCTCTACTTGAGAAGTCATTACCCCCTGAATTTTACCTCGATTTTCATGAAATTTTCACGTATAATTTGCCGATCCTAGGTGGCCATTTTACCGGAGAAAGGATGGTCACGTGACTAGAAAGTCACGTGACAGTCATGTGTAAACCGGGAACCGTTTAAGACACTTAAAAAAAAAAAAAAAAAAAAAAAAAAAAAATTACAAGAGCCCAGCGCCTACTGTGTACTATTGCGAATGAAACGAGTGACATACATAGGTTCTACTGTTATTCCTACTTCTTCCTCACTGGAAATGATTCAGGTGTTATGGGCTTTTTTTCCAGAAAAGCCTGATCAATTTGTTGAAGTGAGTGCTGAAATTAATGGCAGCTTGAAATTTGGTATTCTCGGTCTTTTTTAGTGTGGGTAAAATCCAGCACCTGACTATCTAATGAAAAGTGGCGTGTTTGTATGAAAGTAGGTTCACTCCTGTATAGGAACACTTGCTCTGAATGGTTGCATGTGGTATATTGTAAGTATGACAGGCTTTTGAGTTGACAGACCCCCCCAGCGCGACTATTGTCGCGAAAGGCAAGATAAGGGTTAACTAGAAAAAAATATAAAATGTGGTTTTGCATTTTTTGTGTCGAATACAACCCCAAAACGTCAAATTCGGGCTAACTTTTTGGGTTTTAATTTTTTGTCCGGCTTTCTGTTAACCCTTCTCTTGCCGGAAATAAAATGAATCAGGCCTGTAAGAGGGGGTACCTCTACTTGAGAAGTCATTACCCCCTGAATTTTACCTCGATTTTCATGAAATTTTCACGTATAATTTGCCGATCCTAGGTGGCCATTTTACCGGAGAAAGGATGGTCACGTGACTAGAAAGTCACGTGACAGTCATGTGTAAACCGGGAACCGTTTAAGACACTTAAAAAAAAAAAAAAAAAAAAAAAAAAAATTACAAGAGCCCAGCGCCTACTGTGTACTATTGCGAATGAAACGAGTGACATACATAGGTTCTACTGTTATTCCTACTTCTTCCTCACTGGAAATGATTCAGGTGTTATGGGCTTTTTTTCCAGAAAAGCCTGATCAATTTGTTGAAGTGAGTGCTGAAATTAATGGCAGCTTGAAATTTGGTATTCTCGGTCTTTTTTAGTGTGGGTAAAATCCAGCACCTGACTATCTAATGAAAAGTGGCGTGTTTGTATGAAAGTAGGTTCACTCCTGTATAGGAACACTTGCTCTGAATGGTTGCATGTGGTATATTGTAAGTATGACAGGCTTTTGAGTTGACAGACCCCCCCAGCGCGACTATTGTCGCGAAAGGCAAGATAAGGGTTAACTAGAAAAAAATATAAAATGTGGTTTTGCATTTTTTGTGTCGAATACAACCCCAAAACGTCAAATTCGGGCTAACTTTTTGGGTTTTAATTTTTTGTCCGGCTTTCTGTTAACCCTTCTCTTGCCGGAAATAAAATGAATCAGGCCTGTAAGAGGGGGTACCTCTACTTGAGAAGTCATTACCCCCTGAATTTTACCTCGATTTTCATGAAATTTTCACGTATAATTTGCCGATCCTAGGTGGCCATTTTACCGGAGAAAGGATGGTCACGTGACTAGAAAGTCACGTGACAGTCATGTGTAAACCGGGAACCGTTTAAGACACTTAAAAAAAAAAAAAAAAAAAAAAAAAAAATTACAAGAGCCCAGCGCCTACTGTGTACTATTGCGAATGAAACGAGTGACATACATAGGTTCTACTGTTATTCCTACTTCTTCCTCACTGGAAATGATTCAGGTGTTATGGGCTTTTTTTCCAGAAAAGCCTGATCAATTTGTTGAAGTGAGTGCTGAAATTAATGGCAGCTTGAAATTTGGTATTCTCGGTCTTTTTTAGTGTGGGTAAAATCCAGCACCTGACTATCTAATGAAAAGTGGCGTGTTTGTATGAAAGTAGGTTCACTCCTGTATAGGAACACTTGCTCTGAATGGTTGCATGTGGTATATTGTAAGTATGACAGGCTTTTGAGTTGACAGACCCCCCCAGCGCGACTATTGTCGCGAAAGGCAAGATAAGGGTTAACTAGAAAAAAATATAAAATGTGGTTTTGCATTTTTTGTGTCGAATACAACCCCAAAACGTCAAATTCGGGCTAACTTTTTGGGTTTTAATTTTTTGTCCGGCTTTCTGTTAACCCTTCTCTTGCCGGAAATAAAATGAATCAGGCCTGTAAGAGGGGGTACCTCTACTTGAGAAGTCATTACCCCCTGAATTTTACCTCGATTTTCATGAAATTTTCACGTATAATTTGCCGATCCTAGGTGGCCATTTTACCGGAGAAAGGATGGTCACGTGACTAGAAAGTCACGTGACAGTCATGTGTAAACCGGGAACCGTTTAAGACACTTAAAAAAAAAAAAAAAAATTACAAGAGCCCAGCGCCTACTGTGTACTATTGCGAATGAAACGAGTGACATACATAGGTTCTACTGTTATTCCTACTTCTTCCTCACTGGAAATGATTCAGGTGTTATGGGCTTTTTTTCCAGAAAAGCCTGATCAATTTGTTGAAGTGAGTGCTGAAATTAATGGCAGCTTGAAATTTGGTATTCTCGGTCTTTTTTAGTGTGGGTAAAATCCAGCACCTGACTATCTAATGAAAAGTGGCGTGTTTGTATGAAAGTAGGTTCACTCCTGTATAGGAACACTTGCTCTGAATGGTTGCATGTGGTATATTGTAAGTATGACAGGCTTTTGAGTTGACAGACCCCCCCAGCGCGACTATTGTCGCGAAAGGCAAGATAAGGGTTAACTAGAAAAAAATATAAAATGTGGTTTTGCATTTTTTGTGTCGAATACAACCCCAAAACGTCAAATTCGGGCTAACTTTTTGGGTTTTAATTTTTTGTCCGGCTTTCTGTTAACCCTTCTCTTGCCGGAAATAAAATGAATCAGGCCTGTAAGAGGGGGTACCTCTACTTGAGAAGTCATTACCCCCTGAATTTTACCTCGATTTTCATGAAATTTTCACGTATAATTTGCCGATCCTAGGTGGCCATTTTACCGGAGAAAGGATGGTCACGTGACTAGAAAGTCACGTGACAGTCATGTGTAAACCGGGAACCGTTTAAGACACTTAAAAAAAAAAAAAAAAAAAAAAAAAAAAAAAATTACAAGAGCCCAGCGCCTACTGTGTACTATTGCGAATGAAACGAGTGACATACATAGGTTCTACTGTTATTCCTACTTCTTCCTCACTGGAAATGATTCAGGTGTTATGGGCTTTTTTTTCCAGAAAAGCCTGATCAATTTGTTGAAGTGAGTGCTGAAATTAATGGCAGCTTGAAATTTGGTATTCTCGGTCTTTTTTAGTGTGGGTAAAATCCAGCACCTGACTATCTAATGAAAAGTGGCGTGTTTGTATGAAAGTAGGTTCACTCCTGTATAGGAACACTTGCTCTGAATGGTTGCATGTGGTATATTGTAAGTATGACAGGCTTTTGAGTTGACAGACCCCCCCAGCGCGACTATTGTCGCGAAAGGCAAGATAAGGGTTAACTAGAAAAAAATATAAAATGTGGTTTTGCATTTTTTGTGTCGAATACAACCCCAAAACGTCAAATTCGGGCTAACTTTTTGGGTTTTAATTTTTTGTCCGGCTTTCTGTTAACCCTTCTCTTGCCGGAAATAAAATGAATCAGGCCTGTAAGAGGGGGTACCTCTACTTGAGAAGTCATTACCCCCTGAATTTTACCTCGATTTTCATGAAATTTTCACGTATAATTTGCCGATCCTAGGTGGCCATTTTACCGGAGAAAGGATGGTCACGTGACTAGAAAGTCACGTGACAGTCATGTGTAAACCGGGAACCGTTTAAGACACTTAAAAAAAAAAAAAAAAAAAAAAAAAAAAAAAAAAATTACAAGAGCCCAGCGCCTACTGTGTACTATTGCGAATGAAACGAGTGACATACATAGGTTCTACTGTTATTCCTACTTCTTCCTCACTGGAAATGATTCAGGTGTTATGGGCTTTTTTTCCAGAAAAGCCTGATCAATTTGTTGAAGTGAGTGCTGAAATTAATGGCAGCTTGAAATTTGGTATTCTCGGTCTTTTTTAGTGTGGGTAAAATCCAGCACCTGACTATCTAATGAAAAGTGGCGTGTTTGTATGAAAGTAGGTTCACTCCTGTATAGGAACACTTGCTCTGAATGGTTGCATGTGGTATATTGTAAGTATGACAGGCTTTTGAGTTGACAGACCCCCCCAGCGCGACTATTGTCGCGAAAGGCAAGATAAGGGTTAACTAGAAAAAAATATAAAATGTGGTTTTGCATTTTTTGTGTCGAATACAACCCCAAAACGTCAAATTCGGGCTAACTTTTTGGGTTTTAATTTTTTGTCCGGCTTTCTGTTAACCCTTCTCTTGCCGGAAATAAAATGAATCAGGCCTGTAAGAGGGGGTACCTCTACTTGAGAAGTCATTACCCCCTGAATTTTACCTCGATTTTCATGAAATTTTCACGTATAATTTGCCGATCCTAGGTGGCCATTTTACCGGAGAAAGGATGGTCACGTGACTAGAAAGTCACGTGACAGTCATGTGTAAACCGGGAACCGTTTAAGACACTTAAAAAAAAAAAAAAAAAAAAAAAAAAAAATTACAAGAGCCCAGCGCCTACTGTGTACTATTGCGAATGAAACGAGTGACATACATAGGTTCTACTGTTATTCCTACTTCTTCCTCACTGGAAATGATTCAGGTGTTATGGGCTTTTTTTCCAGAAAAGCCTGATCAATTTGTTGAAGTGAGTGCTGAAATTAATGGCAGCTTGAAATTTGGTATTCTCGGTCTTTTTTAGTGTGGGTAAAATCCAGCACCTGACTATCTAATGAAAAGTGGCGTGTTTGTATGAAAGTAGGTTCACTCCTGTATAGGAACACTTGCTCTGAATGGTTGCATGTGGTATATTGTAAGTATGACAGGCTTTTGAGTTGACAGACCCCCCCAGCGCGACTATTGTCGCGAAAGGCAAGATAAGGGTTAACTAGAAAAAAATATAAAATGTGGTTTTGCATTTTTTGTGTCGAATACAACCCCAAAACGTCAAATTCGGGCTAACTTTTTGGGTTTTAATTTTTTGTCCGGCTTTCTGTTAACCCTTCTCTTGCCGGAAATAAAATGAATCAGGCCTGTAAGAGGGGGTACCTCTACTTGAGAAGTCATTACCCCCTGAATTTTACCTCGATTTTCATGAAATTTTCACGTATAATTTGCCGATCCTAGGTGGCCATTTTACCGGAGAAAGGATGGTCACGTGACTAGAAAGTCACGTGACAGTCATGTGTAAACCGGGAACCGTTTAAGACACTTAAAAAAAAAAAAAAAAAAAAAAAAAAAATTACAAGAGCCCAGCGCCTACTGTGTACTATTGCGAATGAAACGAGTGACATACATAGGTTCTACTGTTATTCCTACTTCTTCCTCACTGGAAATGATTCAGGTGTTATGGGCTTTTTTTCCAGAAAAGCCTGATCAATTTGTTGAAGTGAGTGCTGAAATTAATGGCAGCTTGAAATTTGGTATTCTCGGTCTTTTTTAGTGTGGGTAAAATCCAGCACCTGACTATCTAATGAAAAGTGGCGTGTTTGTATGAAAGTAGGTTCACTCCTGTATAGGAACACTTGCTCTGAATGGTTGCATGTGGTATATTGTAAGTATGACAGGCTTTTGAGTTGACAGACCCCCCCAGCGCGACTATTGTCGCGAAAGGCAAGATAAGGGTTAACTAGAAAAAAATATAAAATGTGGTTTTGCATTTTTTGTGTCGAATACAACCCCAAAACGTCAAATTCGGGCTAACTTTTTGGGTTTTAATTTTTTGTCCGGCTTTCTGTTAACCCTTCTCTTGCCGGAAATAAAATGAATCAGGCCTGTAAGAGGGGGTACCTCTACTTGAGAAGTCATTACCCCCTGAATTTTACCT